>JARQOD010000001.1:383901179-383978253 GCA_033576555.1 Oophaga sylvatica | reverse complement strand
TTCCTTGGCCCCCTTCTCTTCTCTCTCTACACGGCCCCAATTGGACAGACCATCAGCAGATTTGGCTTTCAGTACCATCTTTATGCCGATGACACACAACTAATACACGTCATCCCCCGACCTTACCCCCGCTGTTCTACAGAACACCACCGACTGTCTGTCCGCAGTCTCCAACATCATGTCCGCTCTCTATCTGAAACTTAACCTCTCCAAGACTGAACTCCTTCTCTCCCACCGTCTACTAACCTCCCTAAATCTGACATTCCCTCTCTGTGGGCGGCACCATAATAACACCCCGCAGCAGGCTCGCTGTCTGGGTGTTATGTTTTGACACCAATCTCTCCTTCACCTCCCATATACAATCTCTTGCCCGCTCTTGCCGTCTACACCTAAAGAACATCTCTAGAATCTGCCCTTTTCTCACCATGGAAACAACAGAAACCCCACTGTAGCATTGATCCACCTCCGCCTGGACTAACTGCAACGCTCTATTACTTGGCCTCCCCATTACTCGACTACCCCCTCTCCATCCATCCTTAATGCAGCAGCCAGGGTCATCCATCTGGCTAATCGGTACTCGGACGCGTCCGCTCTTCGCCATCCTTACACTGGCTGCCCATTCATTATAGGATCCAATTCAAAGTACTGGTTCTCACCCACAAAGCTCTCCACAGTGCAGCACCCTCCCTACATCTCCTCCCTCATTTCCATCTATCGGCCTAACCGACTGCTGCGCTCTGCAAACGACTTTCGACTAACCCTGCACTAATCCGTACCTCCCCACTCCCGACTCCAAGACTTCTCCCGCGCTGCGCCAATCCTCTGGAATGCTCTACCCCAAGAAATAGGAACTATCCACAATTTGCATGGTTTCAGGCGCTCCCTCAAAACACATTTGTTCAGAGTGCCTATCACATTCACTAATCAAAGTCGTTCTATGTTTAAGTGTGTATGTGTAGCCCATTCACTATCTCCATCCATCCCTCACTCCCTCAAGATGGCGGACCATCATTGTAAATGCACCATGTATATACACACCTGTACTTTGTATCTCCCCCACCTCATTGTAGATTGTAAAGCTCTCACGAGCAGGGTCGGCTTATTTTTGCTTTAATTATTGTATTGTTAACGTTGTTACTTATGACTTGTATTTTGAAACTGTTTAAACTGTAAAGCGCTGCGGAATATGTTGGCGCCATATAAATAAAGATTATTATTATTATTATTGGATCCTTTTATATGTCGGTTTTGCAAGCCGGCGAGAAATTCTCTCCGTACGGATGCCATATAGATGACATACGGATGCTTACATGCGCAAAATACGCAGCCACACCTTGACAACGGATGAAATACGGATAAATGTGCCGGCAACATTTCTGCGCAATGCGGCCGTACAATACGGTCCGTTTTTTTCTACGTGAGTGTGCGCCGGCCTAATTCTATAAATTTAGTATCCTTAAATGGCACTTGGCAAAAATGATCCCTTTGCGGACAGTCACCTCATAAACATTTCATTGAAAATTTTACAAAACACAAATAATATGGGCAATGCTTTGCTACAGTGGAAAAAAAAGCAGTCCTGAAGGAGAAAGCTGAAAATGACATTTTTTTTTTAGCCCAGATGGAAAGCTCCTTCCCTTTGGGTAAAACAAGACGCTCAACTTATGAGAACATTTATGGATTTTTTCTTAAGTAAATAAATAATTACATTTAGAAGAAACTAAAAAAAACCTCTACAATAAGGTCAAATCCTGAACTACTGGTGGTTATGTTTCGCTTGTGTCCCAGCAATTTTCCAGCAGAAATATCTATTTTTGCACCCCATCTAACCATCTGCATTTACTATTCACGAGGCGTTGAAGAAAATATGTTTGACTATTTTTTTAATGCATCATTGTGAAGATAATAACATGCGCACCACGGGTAGTTTCGTGCGGGCAAGAAGACTCTGCTTTTTGATGTACGGTACAAACGAAATTACAGAGGAAATCATTTCTGCGGCCCAGAATCTGGCACATTAATTAAATGAGAACAAAATATAATTTCAACATAAAAAAAAACTCTTGGTTGTTTCTTTTTGTTTGATATTGAAAATCTTTTGTTACAATGTTTTAACTTTGTAACATTTTAGACAGTTTATCAGTAGCTCAGTGAAGTAACAAAGCCAAGGTTTGTCCCATTGGTTCTCAAAGAGAATTATTACTATTATTACTCTATTATTTTATTATAGCATAATATAATATTAAGCAAAGGCTCAAAGGAGAGAATTTTATTAAGACTTTCTCAAAATAGTTTTATGGAGTCAAAATGTTGCTAAAGTTGTCAAAAATGTGTGAATTTCCGCAATTGAACGCCACTCTACCCACTTTTCTCAAACAACAAAAATCAACGTGAAACTTTGATATTCATGGTGCAATTAGAGGCAACATGTCTCAACAACAATTTCTGTAGCAATATATTTCCAAATTGTACAGTTTCTTTAAAACAAAATGTTTTCATCAGTTAATGCTACAAAAACAAAAAAAAGATGAGTAGAGATGAGAGAACTACCATATTTACAATTTTAAATCACCAAATTTGTTAAAAATTTCTAAAGCATTTGATCGATACTGCAAACCGAAAGTTCTGCAAATCCTCCAATTTCTTGAAAGACGTGCGTAACACTCTGAGGTCTCTTAGGACTGTATCCGACCCCTTTCAAAACTTTTTAACACAAAGACGGCCTTAATAAAGGTCAAATGGACCTCTACAAATTTGGTAAAGAGATATTATTTTTACACTGCTGTGCTGTCATACGCTCTAGGCAACTCTATGATTCAGTGTTTTAGGCTTTCTCTCCCTACTTTATATAGCTGAACTGAAGCTATGATGTGTTACTCACTATTTAGATCCATCAAAAAAATGTCTGCTGCATTCCCTGCCTCTGCATTTATACTGGCTACAATTCTCCCTACTAATTGGCTGTGCTGTACTATATGATAGATGTAAGTCATTACAGGTCATTGTGAGTCTTTTCTGGCTGAGGCCAATTCTGCTTTCTGTCAAAAGACAAAAATTTTGTGATTTGCACAAATCAAACCGCAAATAGTTTAAATTCTCCGCTCTAGCTAATTTTCTAAAATTCTATTTATTTTAGTTTGCATCAAATCAATTTGCTCATCTCTATATTCACCTGCAGCTTCTATTTGTAAGTTGTTCAATCAGGACTGAGATAATGATGACCTATCTTTACCCGTCAATATCAGATCAGTCCGATAGTCGACATCGACACTGATCACCGGTCACTGTTGTGAATGGGTTTGAGATGAGTTCTGAGCAGAGACCCCCTGGTGGTTACAAGCGGTACTGGTCTGTTCAGTGAAGATTGTGAGGACTGGGAATCAGGTGTTACTGATTGGTCTTATATAAGGGAGTCACCTTCCCATCAGGGTTTCCGGTGATCAATTGTTCTGGTCTAATCCTTTATTCCAGTTTCCCTTGTAGCCTGCTGTGTCGTGTCTGCATCTCCTGCTAACAGATAAGACATTTTCTTCTTTTGTGTTGTGCTATATTTTTGCATTTTTGTCCTGCACTTCTGTGGGGGCCTTCAGGGTCCCCTTCCGGGGGCTTCTGCCCTCTCAGTTTTGTTCAGCCACTGATGTTTGTACTTTTGCTTTTTCCAGTTTTTTCAGTGGCTGCTGTTTTGATTTTGTTACAACCAGAGAACTAATTAGGTGGAAGAGGGTCGTGTGATCTCAGGTGTTTTTTGAAATTAGTAGAGTTGGCGCTTTTCAGGTTTTCTGGGATTGCAGTAAGTACCCTTCCTATCCTTTTCTATTTAGTTAGTTTGGGCCCCAGCGTTTGCTCATACATTTTCTTCTGTGTCAGTATTTCTTCTTGTCTAAACCGCCATTACATTTTGGGGGCTTTCTATTATCTTTGGGGTTCTGCTCCGGGGCAGATAGCTTTCCTATATCTATCTTTAGGTGTAGTAGTTTTCTCAGGCTGTGACGAGGCGTCTGGACCAACGTAGGAACGCTCCACGGCTGCCTCTAGTTGTGGTGGTTAGTCAGGGTACTGCAATCTCATAGATTCCAACATGTCTCTGGTGTATTGCCTTTTTTGCCTGCACTCCTCAGCTACCGAAACATAACAGTATCACCCGGCCTAAAAATTGAAAATTGTATGGTACTCACAGAAGGGAAAAAATATTGTAAAAGAAAAAAGGTTGTCAGAGTTGTCAGAGATTTTTTCTATTTGTTGCATTTTTTTTTTTCCCCTTTATTCTCTGGGTGCTGGGGAGGACTTTTCTCTCAATGGAGTTTTGCACAGTTGTCTGGCCGTGTGGATCAGCTTGCCACGAGGTTCAGAGTATTGCTACCAATCTTGCAGGGTTGCCTGGTTGTGGAACCTAGGATTCCCATGCCAGATTTGTTTTTTGGGGATCGAGCTAAGTTTCAGAATTTCAAAAAATAATTGTAAATTGTTTTTTGCCTTAAAATCAAGTCCTCAGGGAACGCAGCGCAGCAGGTTAAATTACCCCCCCCTTTTCCCCCCCCCGGGGGGGACCCCAATTTTTTTTATGCCCTGGGGACCCCTTTTTTTTTTTCTTTTTTGGTTTGGGTTTTTGTAACCCCAATTCCCCCGATAAGCAAAAACCGGGGTTTAAATTTAGGGTTTTTAGCATTTATTAAATTTTCCTTTTGGGATTAAAAAAACACCCCCCTTTTGAATCTGTAAAAAAAAAATTTTGGGGGGTTTTCCCTTTTGGGGCTAATGATTTTTCCCCAAATTAAATTGCAGAGGGGGCAAAGGGGGTGGAAGGTTTTGCCTTTAAAGCCTGCCCCGGGGGAAATTTTTCCCCCACCCCTTTTCAAAGGAAGGAAATTTTTCGGGGGGCCCTTCGAAAATTTTTGCTGCCCAAGGGGGAAACCCTTTGCCCCCCTTTTTCTTGGGAGGAGAAATTTTTTTTTTAATTTTTTTTTCCCCTTTTTCCAGGTTTTTTTTTGGGGGCCAAAAACCTGTGGATTATTTTTTTAAATTTGGGTTTTTTTATATCAAAACTTTTAGGGGTGATTTAAAATTTTAAAAAAAACCCCCCTTTTCATCATTTGGGGGTTTTTATACCCAACCTTTTTTTGAAATGCGCAAACGGGGGCCCTTTTAAGTTTCCTTTTTTGGTTGGTTTGGGAAAAACCGGGGGCCCTTTTTAAAAAAAACCCTTTTTTTCTGCCCCCCCCGCTCAGGTTTCCGACTTTTTGTTTTTTTTTTCCCTTTTTTAAAAAAAAATTTTTGCCCCCCTTTTAAATACTCCTATTAATTGTGGGGAAATTTTTTAAATGTTTAATTTTACCGAAAAAACCAGGGGTTTTTTCAAGGTCTTTTAAAGGCAAAAAACCTTTTTTACCTTGTCCCTTTTTTTTTTGGGGGCCAAAAAAAATGTCAACCTTTTATTTTTTTTAAATATTTTTAAAAATAATTCCCTTTTTTTTCCTTTTTCGGAAAAAAGATTGGAAAAAATACCTGGGGGGGGGGATCCCCTTTTTTAAGAGGGGAAATAAACCACCTACCCCAAGGGTTTTGAGACCTATATGGGGCCCAACCCCCCTCCATTTTCTGAAAATTTTTAAAATTTTGGGAAATTTTCTTTTTTTTTTTGGAGATATTTGTTTTTTAAAAGACGGGTTTAGTAAACACGGGTTTAAAATTTGGAAAATGCTCTTTATAAGGTTAAATTTTTTTTTGGCGAAACGGGGTCTCTTTGGGGGATTCATTTTGCCCCAAAATTTTTTATCGAAATGGCCCCGGGGAAAAAAGGTTGGGGCCCCCGTGTTTGGGGGGCCAACCTACTTCTTTAAAAGGGCCTTAGAGATTTTTTGGTTTTTTCCCAATTTTTTCGTAAATTTTTTTGGAATTTCCTTAAAAGTTAAACCAAAAAATGATTTGCCCCAAAAAAGGGGTTTGGGGTTTTGGTAAGGGGGGGCCCCGGGGCAGTCTCTGCGTTTCGGGGAATTAAGCAGAGATTAAAATTCTGCTCCTGTTCAAAAAAGGGAAACCCCGGGTGTTTTTCCCCCCTTTCAGTGGGGTTAAAAACCCAAAATTTGGGGGGAGGTGCCTTTTGGGGCCCAAAAAAAAACCAGAACCCCCCAAAATTTAACCCTTTTGCCTTTTTTTTCTCGAAAATTTTTTCCTACAAAAAGTAATTTGACGTGGGTAACCCCGGGTTTTTTGGGGCCGAAGGGTTTTTTTTAAGAGTGGAGACAGGGGTGGAGGGGGCCAAACATCAGGTGGTGGCCCTTTAAAAGGACCATAAAAAATTTTTTTTAAAAAGGGGAACTGAAAAACGCCCCCAATCCTAGACAGGCCAGGTGGGCCTTGTTTTTCAAAACTTTTTTTAATTTTTTTGGGGTTTTTTCCTTTTTTCCTGGCCCCCAAGAGTTTTAAAAGGGGGGTGCCCTCTCGAGGGGTTTCCTTGCGGACCCTCCTGAGTTATCTGACCCCCTTTGTATTTTTGAAAGAGGGGTATTTCCCCTTCCCCCCATCCCCCCCAAAATTTAGATTTTCTCTGGGGGGTTCAGGGGGAAACCCGACGCTGCCCTTTTGGAAAATTTTTTGTCCCGGACCAGGGGGAAAAAAAGTGTGATGTCTGAGATTAAATTTTCCGCTTTGGGGGGGAACCCGGGAAATTTTTTTGGACCAGAGACTTTTTAGTGGGGCCTTTTTTGGGGGGCCAAAACCTTTCTCGTGATGCAGGGAATTTGTGGGGGGGCCTGCGGGACTTGCCTCGCCCCCAACCCCCTTCTTTTTGCTCTAGGGGGTTTTTGATGCCTTTTCCTGTGCCCAAGAAGCCCCGGCCCCAAAAACTCTATGGATTTCATTTCCCCCCCTTCCGTTTTTCCAAAATGACCCCCCTTGGGTAAAAATTTTGATAAAAGGTTTTTTCCCAAAAGATACAACTTGGGCCCCCAAAACCAATTGCCTTCCTCCTCTGAATTGGGGGCCCTTTTTTCCTTCACCGGGTTCGTTTTCCCCCGGGATTCCGGGGAAAAAATTTTGTCTGACAAGGAGCCATTTTTTTTTTCCGATTTTGGAGGACTTTTGTTTAAACGGGGGGCAATTTTTCCCCTTTCTCCTCGGGGTTTCATCCTCAACCAATGGTCAAACTGAGAGAAAAAACCAGACTTGGAGACCTTTTTTTTTGATGCTTTGTGTCCGCTGAATAAAAGGTGAAAAGGGGCCCCTTTTTTCCCCTTTTGGTGAGTTTGCTCTTTTAAAAAAAGGGGAAAATCGCCACTTTTTTTGTTTTCCGTTTTTTTT
Source organism: Oophaga sylvatica (assembly GCA_033576555.1). Lineage (NCBI taxonomy): Eukaryota > Metazoa > Chordata > Amphibia > Anura > Dendrobatidae > Oophaga > Oophaga sylvatica. The sequence continues at coordinate 383,970,957 of JARQOD010000001.1, read as the reverse complement.
TAATTCTGGGTTTTTAAAACCCCCCGATTTTTTTTGGGGGGAAAAGGGGGCTTTTTTTCTGCCCCGGGGTTTTTCTCCCCTTGTGGAGCGAAAACAGCCGATTTTGGGGCCGGTTGGGGGGGGTTTTCCCTCTTTTCAGGAGAACCCCCCCGGTTTTTTCCCCCGGCCCCTAGGCTGATGGCCCCCCGGTTTAAAGTGGGGGACTTGGTCGGTTTTTCCCCCCAAAGAATTTCCCCCTAAAAATTTTGCATCCCCAAAAAATTTTAACCCCCAGGGTTTTTGGGGCCTTTAAAAGTTTTATTGAGATTCCAATCCTTTTTTTTTTCGTTTGCTTTTCCGGGGGCTTTTAAGTTTTCCCAAAAAGTTTTCCCCCAACCCCTTTTTGAAGAGGTTTGTTGACCCCGTGGTTCCTGCTGTTTTTGCTCCTGCCCCCGTTTTGGTTGGGGTGAATTTTGGATATGGGGTTGAGAAAATTAGATTCCGTTTTTCAAAAGGAAAAATCCATTTTTTTTGGTTAAGTGGAGGGGTTATGGTCGGGAAAAAATTCTTGGTTTTTGCTTCGGACACCAAAGGGTAGGAGACTCATCCGTGCGTATCATAGAACTCATCCTGCCCCCACCGGTTTCTCAAATGAGGGTTTTGGGGGCCCCTCCCCCAAGGGGGGGGGTTCTGTTGTGAATGGGGGTTTTGGTGAGTTCCCCAAAAAGAGACTCCCCGGTGGGGTTCAAGCGGTACTGGCCCCTTCATTTAAAAATTTGAGGATTGGGGGAACAAAAGGGGTTCGAAAGTCTTTTTTAAGGGAGTCACCTTCCCATCAGGGTTGCCGGGGAAAAAATTGTTTTTGGTCTGAATCCTTTATTTTTCCTTTCCTTGGGAAACCCCCTGTTCGTGTCCCCCATCTCCGCTAACAATAAACAATTTTCCCCTTTTTTTTTTTTGGCTAATTTTTTTGCAAAATTTTCCTGCACTTTTTTGGGGGGGCCCTTCAGGGGCCCCCCGGGGGCCTTTTTTCCTCTCATTTTGGGGGAGCCACTGATGTTTGTACTTTTTTTTTTTTTTCCCAGTTTTTTCCCTGGCTGCCCCTTTTTTTATTATTTTTACACCAGAGAACAAATTTTTGGGGAAGAGGTCGGGGGGAAAACTCAGGGGTTTTTGAAATAGTAAGTTGGCGCTTTTCGGGGTTTTTGGTTTTTCAGTAATACCCTTCCTATCCTTTTTTTATTTATTTTTTTTGGGGCCCCCAAACTTTTGGGGTCAACTATTTTTTTTTTTTTTCAAAATTCCCCTTTTTGCCCTAAAACCCCAAAACCCCCTGTTTGGGGCCCCTTTTAAAATTTTTTTGGGGGGTTTCCCCGGGGGGGAGTTTTGCTTTCCTACCCCCATTTTTTTGGTGTATTTTTGTTTTCGGGGGTGTGCCCCAGGCTCGGGGGCCAACGAAAAAACGCCCAGGGGTGCCTCTAGTTGGGGGGGTTAGTCGGTACCCCCAATCTCATAGTTCCAACTGCTCTGGTGTATTGCCTTTTTTGCCGCCTCCCAGCTACCGAAACATAACGGGGAAAACCGGGGCTTGAGCGGGGAAAACCACAGCTCCATACCCCGTCTAGTCCCCTTTTCCCAATACTGGGTTTTAATTTCCCCATTCAAAAATTTAAAACTGAGCTGCAGAAAACTGGATTCAACCCTAAAAAAAAAAAACAGGGGAAAATTTTTCCCAACCCCCTACGCTTAAAAATTTTTTTTAACCACAAGACCTGGTAAAAGCTGACAATGGAGATGGAGAAAACAGCTAGGGGCTAGGGTTGAGCTTTCCCCAAACTGCAAATATGGGGTTTTCCCCCATATTGGCTGTATGGGAAAATTTCCCGATTCCGAGTTCCATATTTTCGTCTTATCGATACCAAAAAGGGAAAATTTCACTGTCACTGTCATTTCCCCCTCGGGGGGCTGTCAGGGGCCCCTGGGGATTTAAAACCGGCCCCGAAGATCCCCCGGGTCCCCATCCCGACTGTTTCATGGCCCCCCAACTTTTTTTCCCCGGGGGCCCCCTGCAGTTTCTCGGATAACGGGTTTTTACTGCTGGGAAACCCGGGGCCGGGGAAAAACAGCCCCTCCGTGACTCACCGCCGGGAAAACAGGTAATCAGCTGTGCGGGGTCGCGATGACGGGGCCCCTCCCCTTTTTTCGATGTAGCAGATTTGGGGCGCGGGGGACGGGGCCCTTACAAAAGGACTGCGTGGGGCAGGTGTAAAACTTTTTTTTTTTTTTTTTTTTTTTTTTACAGGAGAAAAGATTTTGGGCGCAGGAATGAAGTACAATAAAATTAATGAAAACTGTTTGCTCTTTTTTTTCATTAAAATTACTTTTTTCTTGCTTTTGGGTTTTTTTTTTTCACATTTAAAAACTTTGGGATTAATAATGGATCGGTGGGGTTTTTTAAAAACCCCCTCCATTATAAAAACCCGGGATTTTTTTCACCGTTCAATCAACCCCGGGGACATTAAAAACCCCTTTTTTTCCCCCGCTTTTCCCCCGCTACAGGGCAAGTTTTGGGGAAAGCCGGGGGAAAATCCCAATTGGCACATCTTTTGATGCGCCCCAAAGTGGGGGGGGGGTAGCCTTTGGGGGGTTATCAGGGGGTTGAGGGGGCCCAAAACCAGGGGTTGACAGTCCCTTTTTTAAACCGGGCCCCCCGCAGTCCCCCATTTTACCTTTTGGGGTTTTTAACCCCCAAAAAGGGGGGATCCCCACCAGTTTTTTTTTTTCCCCGGGGCCCCTAATTTTTTTAAACCCCCCAAGCTAAGCAACCCCCGTGGCCCCGGGATTAACACTGGCAAAGTTTTCCTGGATATTGGGGCCTTTCCCCCCCGAAAAAAAACCGGCCTCCCCGGTCCTTTTTTCCCCCCCGGCCCCGGGTTTAAAAAAAAAAGGGGGGCCCCAAAGGGGCCCAATTTTTTTCGAGGGGGCCCCTAAATTTTTTTTAAACACCCCAAATATGCCGACTGCTGTGGCCTGGAAAATCAGGGGGCAAGGCCCCGATCTTGGCTCCTTTTAAAGCCTGAAAATCCAGGCCTCACGGGGGCCCCTTTATCTGGGGGTTTTTAAAAAAATAGGGGGGGGGCCCCACGGGGCCCAAATTTTTTTTCGAGGGGGGCCCCCCTTTTTTTAAAAAGCCAAGATATGCAGACGCTGTGGCCTATTTTTTTCCCCGGGTGGCAAAATTTTCCTGGGTTTTGGCCCCCTTTTTAACCAGCCTGGAAAACCAGGCCTCAGCGGGCCCCATTTTTCTTGGGTGGTTAACAAAAATAGGGGGGGGGCCCCCCGCCATTTTTTTTTCGAAAGGGGAAACCCCATTTTTTTTAATCAGTCCCTCTGGGGGCCCTGATTGGTCCCTGGCGACCTGAAGTGAAAGGGGAAAAAACAATAAATTTTAATTTTTCCCTTTAAAGGGGGCCCTCCCACATAGCGATTTTCGCAAAACCAGTCGCGCTGAGTACTAGTTTTTTTAAACCCCGAAAACCACCCCCCGCGAAATCGCTGGTGTGACATTCAGCGCGACCCAACCCCCCTGCCGGGTTTTCGCTGATCGCGCTGAAATGTCGGGGGCCTTTTTTTGATCGCGGGTTTTTCCCCCTGACGGGGGCCCCCATCGCTGCGTGTGTACAGGGGGAGACCACCCCATCCCCGGTAACCAAGGTACCCAGGGGGGTTTCCAAGCGCTGCGCTTTTCCCCAAAAAACCCCTGTGAAAAAGGTTTTTCCGCAAAAACGCTGGTCTCCCGCCTGTCAAACGCACCCCTTTCGTGCCTGTCAGGGGGGAAACCCGATAAAAAAAAAGCCTGAAAAATTTTTCGACATCAGCGATACCCGGGGGGGGGGTGATCGTCGCGAATGTCACCACACGATACCCCGGGGAGCTCGCTGCGCGCCCCAAAACTGGGACTCCCAGCGATCTGGGGAGCGAGACAAAAAGTGAAAAGGGGCCCCTTTTAAAGGGATTTTAAAACCCCAGTTTTTGGGTGTCCCAGATTCCCCCCCCGAGCTCCCCCGGTTGGGGAGCTCAGGGCGATCATGTACGAACACCACGTCCTGACAAGGCAAAACGTTGTCGGGATCGCTGGGTACCTTATGTGACACCCACCTTTACTCTCCTGTCAGGCAGGAGAGGAAACTCATTCATTTGGGGTTTTACTGTGAGGCTGCAGCATTAGCTGCGGTCCCTGCAGTAAACATTAACCCTTTCTGAAGGATTACACCGTGGGACCTGGACTGTGGAAGGGATAGGTAAGAATAATTTGCTTTTTATTTTATTTTTATTACAGGAAATGGTTTTTTGCAGTAAAATAAAAGAGGGTCAAAAACATGTGTCTTTATTTTCATTAAAATGATTTTTAAATTAAAGTGTGTGTGATTTTATTTTAATTTCATGCAATGGATTAAATAATTGATAGTTGTCTAATTGACAGCTCTCAATTATTAACCTGGCTTAAGGTCACCTTTTCAATAGCAAGGTGGCTTAACCCCATATTAACCCATTCGCCACCGCTACAGGGCAATGGGAATAGACGGGCAAAGTGCCAGAAAGGGCGAATCTAAATTAAATTTTGTCTTTCCTGGGGTGTCCTGGCAGATGTTAGTAGCCGGGGGGGGCAAAAATAATGGTCCCTCTCTGGGCTATTATTATCTGCCCCCACTCACTGGCTTTGTCTGTCTGGGTTGCGAAAATAGGGCGGGAGCCCACGCATTTTTTTTCAGCAATTTTAACCCTCAAATATATATACATGTCATTGAATTTGTGACACAAATATAAATATATTATATTTGTAGTTCATACACTTCTACATAGTAAAATACCCGCTAAATTCAATTGCCGGCTTTGTGAAAAGCAGAACCCGACATGAAATGACACTTGGTGTACATAGGGTTAACCATGTCTTTTCATGTCCTTTGCTATCTAATTTGCACAAACAATTTAAATCAACTATTGTGCAAAATTTCACACCTGTAAGGGGTTAATTAAAGGTGTAAATTCGTAGCAAAAAGTCCGTTTTTTTTACAACGAATTTACACCTTTAATTAACCCCTACAGGTGTGAAAAATTGCACACATAGTCTGAATTTAATTGGTTGTGCAAATTAGAAAAGCAAAGGACATGAAAACATGGTTAACCCTATGTACACCATTGTCATTTCATGTCGGGTGCTTCTGTCTTTTCACTGAAGCCGCTTTAACCCGGCAATTGAATCAGAGAATATTTTACTATGTAGAAGTGTATAAACTAATACATATATGTAATATATATGTCACAATGACAATGTATATAAAATATAATATATAGTATTCATATGTGTGTATAATTTAGTGTTTACAAGGAAAGAATGGGGTTTTTTTAGTTGCATATTTTGTTCCCATAGACTTACTTGGGACTTCCGGTATCGGTATCGGGTAATCGCCGATATTTTTTGTGATATCGGCGATACCATTCCGATTCCGATACTTTAGGATATCGGAAAGTATCGCTCAACTCTACTATGACTGATCTGATATTTATGACTTATCCTAAGAATATGTAATCAATTTTCTCCAGGGTATCCCCTTTAGTAATAAATTACTAGCAAATGGCAATTATATTTTTAATGTTTTTTTATTATTCTTTTTTAGTAAACTTTAATGTTTTTCTTTTATAGGATTTATTCACTAAAAAAATGTATCTTCTTTTCCGCTGATTAAAGGAATTTTTTAGAAATATTTACACATGAAATGGAGTCATAGCCGACTGACAACTGTTCCTCTAAAAAATGAAGTTCTAAATGAAACCTCCTAATAAAGTTTTCTGCCTCTCGCCCAGACTCCCCATATCTTACTCTTTTGTGAATTATCCTGGCCAGCTACACGAGGATTGATACAAATGACAGAAGTTATACAAATCTCTTCGAAATTACCGCAATCTTCAGATTATCTGTTAGGAAATAGTAGAATTCTGAAGATTTTGGTGTAGCCCTCCATTTTTTGGTTCGTCTGGAAGTAACTTAATGGCACTTTAATTGACAAAAAAGAAATGGCTTTCCTTAAAGGTAATGTCTGTGTTATACTAAGCTAATAAAACGTGGAGATGGAGCAGGTCTGCCAAGTAATGAAACTGTCACCGTGATGAGAGAGCGTGTGTTACTGTGACTCTTCGTGACCTTGGCTGAGCTGTATTAAGCTACCAATGCATTGGAAATACTTTGTGCTTTAAAGAGAATGTATCACTACAGTAGATACAATATATACGGAAGCGGAATCATTTTATACGTATTCTTTTCTGCTTTTATATATTTCCTTCTCTTTTATTTTTATAATTATGGGTGCAGTTTTATTATTTTCCAGAGTTACCACAACAACAAAACAACCAGAAAAAGTGTTGAAAATGAGTCCAACAACTAGAAATAAGTGAATGGATTCATAACAAAGTGAATTTGTTACAAACGTCCCTCAAAATTTGGATTCAATCAAGAGTGAAGGGCAGTTAACCAGAAGTTTTCTGGATTTTGAGGGTCGGAAGTTGTAAAAAAAACAATTACACTCATTTCTCCTCTGCTCTTTCCGTTTCTGTCACACAACTGCGAGTCCTCCGATCGACTCTCCGCACAACTGCCAGTCCTCCGATCGACTCCTCTGTCTCCTATCTTCCCTCTTCTCTCTTTTCATGCCTCCTGGCCTGCCATTCTTTACTAGTTCCCAAGTGATCATATGTCATGTTGAGTGAACACACTATAATGACCTGCATCGTACCCAGTGTCCGAGAAGTGTAGCAAGAGCCAACCAGTAACTTTGACTCTGAGAGCCAATTTTTTAGCTACATGCAATTGTTACATTACCCTCATTCACAAATTCATCTCTACTTCTATATATTAATAAACTAGATAGTTTGTTCAATGAATAATGAGATGGTGATTTTGTCTGTACAGTCATGGCCAAAAGTTTTGAGAATGACACAAATATTAATTTTTACAAAGTCTACTGCTTCACTTTTTCTAATGGCAATTTGCATATACTCCAGAATGTTATAAAGAGTGATCAGCTTAACAGCAATTACTTGCAAAGTCAATATTTGGCTGGAAAATTAACTTTATCCCACAAAACACATTTCAACATCATTGCAGCCCTGCCTTAAAAGGACCAGCTAACCTCTTTTCAGTGATTGCTCCATTAACACAGGTGTGGGTGTTGATGAGGACATGGCTGGAGATCAATCTGTCATGATTAAGTAAGAATGACACCACTGGACACTTTAAAAGGAGGCTGGTGCTTGGCATCATTGTTTCTCTTCTGTTAACCATGGTTATCTCTAAAGAAACACGTGCAGTCATCATTGCAATGCACAAAAATGGCCTAACAGGGAAGAGTATCGCAGCTAGAAAGATTGCACCTCAGTCAACAATCTATCGCATCATCAAGAACTTCAAGGAGAGAGGTTCCATTGTTGCCAAAAAGGCTCCAGGGCGCCCAAGAAAGACCAGCAAGCGCCAGGACCGTCTCTTAAAAGTGTTTCAGATGCGGGATCGGGCTACCAGCAGTGCAGAGCAGGCAGGTGTGAGTGCATCTGCACGCACTGTGAGGCGGAGACTCTTGGAGCAAGGCCTGGTCTCAAAGAGGGCAGCAAAGAAGCCACTTCTCTCCAGAAAAAACATCATGGACAAACTGATATTCTGCAAAAGGTACAGGCAGTGGACTGCTGAGGACTGGGGTAAAGTTATTTTCTCTGATGAATCCCCTTTTCGATTGTTTGGGACATCAGGAAAACGCCTCATTCGGAGAAGACAAGGGGAGCGCGACCACCAGTCTTGTCTCATGCCAACTGTTAAGCATCCTGAAACCATTCATGTGTGGGGTTGCTTCTCAGCCAAGGTTATCGGCTCTCTCACAGTCTTGCCTAAAAACACAGCCATGAATAAAGAATGGTACCAGAATGTCCTCCAAGAGCAACTTCTCCCAACCCTCCAAGAGCAGTTTGGCGATCAACAATGCCTTTTCCAGCATGATGGAGCACCTTGCCATAAAGCAAAGGTGATAACTAAATGGCTCAGGGAACAAAACATAGAGATTTTTGGTCCATGGCCTGGAAACTCCCCAGATCTTAATCCCATTGAGAACTTGTGGTCAATCATCAAGAGACGGGTGGACAAACAAAAACCTAAAAATTCTGACAAAATGAAAGCATTGATTGTGCAAGAATGGACTGCTATCAGTCAGGATTTGGTCCAGAAGTTGATTGAGAGCATGCCATGGAGAATTACAGAGGTCCTGAAGAAGAAGGGTCAACACTGCAAATATTGACTTGCTGCATTAACTCATTCTAACTGTCAATATAAGCTTTTGTTACTCATATGTTTGCAATTATTATATTTCTGTCTGTGAGAAAAACATCTGTCAAACACACATAAAAACCAGAGGGCAGCAGATCATGTGAAAATATAATATTTGTGTCATTCTCAAAACTTTTGGCCATGACTGTACATGTAAAGTCAAACCTATTGAGCCAACTATTGTTCATACTGTGGGGTAAGTTGCTTACTCCTGCGCAGGGGCCTAGCCGGGGATTCTCCTGTTACCCTGCTGGCCAGTCCGAGTCTAGTTGTGCCCTATGTGTTTATTTGGGCTAGGACACATATCATTGACATCAAACATGTTCTGTCACGGGATGAATGACAGCTCTTGAGGGGACGTAAGACAGTAAGATGGAAAAGGAGAACAGAAAGTGATGAGAAACATATGGAGACCGTGACAAAAAGGGAGCATAGGAGACTGTTGAGGGGCTTTTCACCTTCTCGGCAGATAAGACTCACACTGAACTTATTCAATGATTATCACATTTCTGGGCCGATTTTGGAAGAATCTGATACATTTAAGTTTTGATCAATTCGCTCATCTCCACCAACTAATTCTTACAAATAATAAGAATTATTGTCACCTGAGATGCACTGTTATATCCTAGATTATGATGAACTGTGTTTTTTTTAAGGTTGCAGTGTGCTTCCATTGACTTTGCAGTGGAGATATACAACTTGGGTATGTAAGTATTAGTAAGTTAATGCACTAGATTTGCTGATGACACAGTATATGACAGTGTAGGGTCAGCAATAGCATGCATATCAGTGTCCTTGGAAGTATACAGAGGGCAAAAAGGTTTATGTTTCCCACCAGAGGTCGGACACATTAAACAGCCTAGTAAATGTATGTAAAAGTTGTGGAGTCCAGCAGAAAGTGGCTACATCACAGCTAGCTAGAAGTGGGAGTGAGCGTTACTTGTTTGGTACATGGTGTGCTGCTTCAGGCTACAGAAAGGATAATTAAGTAGGAAGTTCCAGCTGTGGAGGTGATAATCCATCTACATGAGAGGACCACCACTAGAAATAAAGAAGGCAAACTAAAGAAGGAAACAGAGAGGCTTATTGCTGTGAGTAAACAGTATATTTGCTGACACTGCGATTACCTGCCAGAATGGCAAATACTTACCATGATAGAGTCAAACACATAGACTTATTCCATCTGGAGAAAAACAGTTTCAATCTCCCGAGGATACAAGGCTTCAATAACATAAGAAATATTGATCAGCGGAAAAGTAGAACTCAGGAGTCGGTCACAGCGGGAATCGTTGATGGTTTCCAAAAAATGGGGCTCAGGTGCTTTTTTAATGAAAAAATGTCAACTGTTTATGTAAATGTGTGAAATTATTTTCTAAATGTTTCATCCAGTGGATGGATTATAGGAATCTGGGGGAAAGATGAACTCTTTTTGGGTGAACTAGATAATGCATTGTGGTTGTGTATGTGCCTCTTCCCATTGACCGTTTTTATCACTTGGTTGAACTTGGAAGAAATGTGTATTTTATAAACTGTATTAATTTTAAAGTCAAGAAAAAATGTAAGGATTCACCTAGAAATAAACAAATCTGATGATATTTGTTTAGGGAAGATTTGTTCAATTTGGCTGGCAGATTCCATTGCGTCCAAATAAAATCTGTCTGAGTCGAAAATGCCCCATTTTTGTTTATTTTGCTATACAAGTTTCTCCAGACCCCAAAGTATAATACAAGGTAGAGGGGAAGGGGGTTTAAAAAAATAATCAAATACATTCTTCTTACCTGTCCATATGCCGCCTACACTCTCTATATTGGTCTTCAGTTCTTCTGCCACCAATTGGTCCCAAAAGGCCACTTGGGGACCTGGGCATATTATTAAGACCAATGATACTTATCATGGAAGCAGGGGCTCAGGGCCCTTCATGTTGGAGCTCCATCAATACCAAGAGCAGTTAAAAAGAGGTGCCTTCCTATATATATTTATTACATGGACTCTCCGTTGGTTTTTCTATGTAATACTTCATTTCTCCAGTGGGGGTGCTGCAGCGAAATTGAGCATGCGGATATAGGGGGGGTAGCAGCAGGATGACTTGCAATCAGAATATTTTGGGGGGATTTTTCTAACAAAAAGTAACTTAAAAAGCAGAAAACTTTAAAAAATATATATTTTTTTTTAATGTATATTTAACTACTTGTCACTTATCAGAGGTAAAATCTAAGCACTGCAGAGTAATCAACAGTAATGAAAAGTTTGTTAGTTTCAATTATTTTATTATGGAATAAATTTTGAATAAAAAAAAATGATATCTCTCTTCTAATCTCTTGAAAAACCAGGTGTGCTTTAATTATTCATTCCAAATTGAATTGGTAATAAGTCAAGAACTGCTGATTAGAGCAAAAATAAGTCGCGTGGGAGGACGATCTCCACTGATATGGATAAACATCACAGAGACTTAAGACAAAAGTCTGGCGTGAGATCCATATAGGAGTGCCAAGTCACGGGAACATGACAGGCAATGTTCTGGCTTTAATAACATGGAGGGAAAAAAGTTTCACTGAAAAGTTTTCGGGTGAATCAGATCCAGAAAAAAGGAACATAATTCACAATAGTGATACATATTATTACATATAGTGAAATGATTGCCAGATTTGTACACTGATACAGATGAGCGCGTTGAATCAAAGTTCTGTTGATTTACTAGGAATTCGCTGAAGTCTTGAAAACTCAAATAAGTTTACACATTGCAGCACATGATCTCCCGCATGAGGTGTACCGGTGGGGAGGTTCGGCGCGTCAACATAGTGGAGAAGCAGGGAAAGAAGAAAACCTTTATTTTTAATCTCAATTTTTTGTTTTTTTTCAATCTGCAGAGACCTTACAGCATAATTTTCACAACCAAATTTGAGCTAATCTGATAAATCGTATTTTATCAAATCCACTTCTCTAGGTGACTTGTTGGCATATGTTGTAGGTTTGGTTAAAGCAGGCCCCGGTCCGTTTGATTTTCTTGTGTTCCACAGTAGCCCATCGTGTTCCCATGTAATGAAGTTCTTAGGCCTATTTAAGGCTCCCAAGATGCACACCTGGGTCTTGGTATTGCTCTAAGGCTATGTTCACACGTTGTATTTTTGCTGTGTTTTTGTGCAAATTGAAAGCTTCTTTTTACAACAAAAGCAATGAGATTCCAGAAATCTCCTGCACACACATTGGTTTTTCCTTTCTGACTGAATTGGAAAACTGCTGCTTTTTTAAAAGACTGCATCTTGTCACTTTCAGCTTTTTTGCAGTGTTTTCTTCACTCATAGAAAGCAATATGTGCAAAAAAGCAGCGGAAACACAGCAAAAAACATTGCCATTACTTTTTGCTGATTTTTTAGTGAAAAAAACAAAGTTCAGCAGGATGTGAAACCCATTTATTTTTGTGATTTTCTCAAGTTTTAACCAAAAATGTTCTGGTCTTCTCACATGAGAATGGCTGCTAGTATTACTTATATTAGTGATGTGTTAAAATAAACAATGCCTGATCATCTCAATGCCTGAACAATGTATAAAACTAACCCTTGCCTGACCAATGTGTGAAATTGAAGAATGCCTGACCAACTCAATGGTTGACTAATGCGTAAAAGTAAACAGTGTCCGCCCTACAAAATGCAATGACAATGCTATTATTATTATTTATTATTATAGCGCCAACTATTCCATGGTGTTTTGCATGTGTGGAGGAGTATATATAATAAAAAACAAGTACAATAATCTTAACATTACAAGTCACGACTGGTACAGGAGGAGAGAGGATCCTGCCCGCGAGGGCTCACAATCTACAAGGGATGGGTGAGGATACAGTAGGCGAGGGTAGAGCTGGTCGTGCAGCGGTTTGGTGAATCGGTGCTTACTGCAGGTTGTAGGTCTTCAGGTTCCTTTTGAAGGTTTTCATGGTAGGAAAGTAAACTTTGCTTGAGCAAATCAACTCCCCTTGTTTTGTTTTTTTTAGGAACTCATATGAATTTTATTTTCAAAAATGTTTTATGGCATCACATATGTCTTGCATTGGTGGCATTGCTCATGCTTGTATGGTGGAAGCAAATCTGAACTATGGTATCCTGAAAAACGCAGTAAGAAAAGCAGCAAAAAAGCCAGCAAAACCTGCTTTTTGTCTGCAGCTGATCAACTGCCAAGAGAACAGTAAAAAAGCAATGCATGAACATAGACTTTTAGTAACTCTTTTAGTCGTCTTTGAACTGTTCCTGCCCACAGTCATCAGATCGTCTCCTGCTTTTCTGTGGTTTCCACTCCCTGACTTACTTGTCTGCAGTTTCCAGTGACTTTGCTTCCTGCCAGTGGAGTACTGTGGTATTCCAGTATCCCAGCAGTAGTACTAATAGTATCCCAGTTACCTACCAGTGGTCTTTACCTGCAGTTTCCAGGATGTCTTCCTGGCTTTCTGCGGCATCCAAGGTTTTCTGTAAATCTGCAATCTGTCTAAGGTCTTTAGTAACTCTGCTGTTTGTCTGTGATCTCCTGGATGTCTCCCGCCTGCCAGCAGTATCCATCATCCATAAACCAAAAAATAGGAGTATTTTTAACCTTGTATTGATATCCTATTAAAGGTTCCTGTGGACAGAAAACACTATTTAACCAATAAAAACCACATAAACAAAAATCCTGACAAATATAAATCAGTATGAATAATTATTTTATTGAAGACACCAAACATGACATGTTAAAAACCACAAAATATAATACATATAAGACAATAAATCAATGTGAATGTTACTTGGAATTGTAACATTTACAAATAAAGAATATTTTGATGTCCGTGGAGCTGGATCTCTCCCTCCGTGCTCCGGACTGGACTGGATGAACATTACTGGTGAGCTGGACGTTGTTTCTTCACAGGATAGTAATATTCTCTGCAGACCGTCTCCCAGTCATTTATTAGTTTTTTAGATCACTGATCGCACTCTGCTACCTACCGATTATATTATTCTATGGACACCTTTATGTCCATTTGCTTCCATTCATTGCAGCTGCCATAAATTACCGCCACTTACAATCTGCAGCTTTGAAATATGTTTCGGTCAGAGGAAAGATTTTAAAAATCAAAAAATTAAATTTCCAAATTTTCTAAATTATTACAAATTAATAAACATTTCTACATAAAATGACAATTGGTAAAATTATTCCCTTGAGAAATCTTTAAGTTTGTTTTTGCTTATGGCTGCTTTGATGCGGATTGTATTAAAATGTATCAAAGTATCGAATATTTGATACCTTTTTAGCACGTTTAGTTAAAATAGTTTTGTTTTAAGCTGTGTTTATACCTTGCTCACTGTCCCCTGTGTATTGGAAGGAGAAATGCAACTTATCTGTAACAAAAAAAAGCCAATTATACAGTTGGCTTTAACTTACAATATTTGCATATCACAACTAGTGTTGAGCGATACTTTCCGATATCGGGAAATATCGGATTGGATTGGATCGGACCGATACCCAAAAAGTATCGGATATCGCCGATTCCGATACCGGAAACCAATGCAAGTCAATGGGACAGAAATATCGGAATTAAAATAAACCCTTTCTTTCCTTGCAATTTGTAAAAAAAAAGTACACAAAAAGCAAATAATTATATATAGGTCATATACTTCTACATAGTATAATAGCCGCTAATTCAATTGCCGACTTTTGTGAAATTACAGACCCGACATGAAATGACACATGGTTTACATACAGTTAATCATGTCATTTCATATAGTTTGATATATGGCTTTCGCTAACAATTACATGAGTGTTTGTGTGCAAAATTTCATACATGTAGGGGTTAATTAAAGGTGTAAATTCGTTGAAAAAAAAAAGCGTGGGCTCCACGCTATTTTCTCAACCAGACAGACAAAGCCAGCGAGTGGGGGAAGATAATAATAGCCTAGGGAGGGTGCATTTATTTTGTGCCCCCCCTGGCTACTAATTTCTGCCCCCAGCACCCCAGAAACAGCAAATCTATAATTAGATGCGCCCTTTCCGGCACTTAGCCCATCTATTCCCATTGCCCTATAGCGGTGGCTAATGGGTTAATAATGGGTTAAAGCCACCTTGCTATTGAAAGATGACCTTAAGCCAGGTTAATAATTGAGAGTTGTCAATTAGACAACTCTCAATTATTAATCCTATTGTATAAAATAAAAATAAAACACACACTCTTTAATTAAAAATCATGAATGAATGAATGAATGAATGAGTTCCTCTCCCGGCTCACAGGAGAGGAAGTGATTAGTGTGGGAAGCTTAATTGATTGCTTCCCAGGCTAATCAGTTCAGGTCAGCCGGGGACACCGCACAGCATCAGTGACGTCAGAGGGAGTCCCGGCAGACCTGAAGTGAACTGATTAGCCTGGGAAGCAATCAATTAAGCTTCCCACACTAATCACTTCCTCTCCTGTCGCTGGGAGAGGAACTCATTCATTCGGGGGCTTACAGCTGAGCTGCCAGCATTAGCTGCACTGCTTGCTGTAAGCCAGTTAACCCTTTGTGAAGGTTTACAGAGTGGGACCTGACAGAGCAGCGGATAGGTAAGAATAATGTTGCTTTATTATTTTATTTTTATTACAGGAGAACAAGGGCTTCGCACGGATTACCTGTAAAATAAAAGATGGTCAAAAACTGTGTGATTATTTCATTAAAATGAATCATTAATTAAAGTGTGTGTGTTATATTTTTATTTCATACAATAGGATTAATAATTGATAGTTGTCTAATTGACAACTCTCAATTACTAACCTGGCTTAAAGTCACCTTCCAATAGCAAGGTGGGTTTAATCCATTATTAACCCATTAGCCACCGTTACAGGGCAATGGGAATAGACGGGCTAAGAGCCAGAAAGGGCGCATCTAATTATAGATTTGCCTTTTCTGGGGTGTCTGGGGGCAGATCTTTGTAGCCAGGGGGGGCACAAAATAAATGACCCTCACTAGGCTATTATTACCTGCCCTCACTCACTGGCTTTCCCTGTCTGGCGGAGAAAATAGCGCGGGAGCCCACACATTTTTTTCAATGAATTTACACCTTTAATTAACCCCTACATGTATGAAATTTTGCACACATACACTCATGTAATTGTTAGTGAAAACCATATATCAAACTACATGAAATGACATGGTTAACAGTATGTAAACCATGTGTCATTTCAAGTTGGGTCTGTAATTTCACAAAAGTCGGCAATTGAATTAGCGGCTATTATACTATGTAGAAGTGTATGAACTATAAATATATATATGTGTGTCACAGGCTGTGACACACACATATATATATAATATATATATATATATATATATGTATAGCATTATGGGAACTTCCGATTCCGGTATTCGATATGCAAACATTATCGGAACTCAGTATCGGAATTCCGATACCGCGAATATCGGCCGATACCCGATATTTGCAGTATCGGAATGCTTAACACTAATCACAACACAACCACTTTCTCACCCTCTTTTTAAAAGATGCAGGAGCGAACTAAAATTGCAAAAAAGTTGCACAAGTTTGCAAAAAAAGACAACATGCAAAAAAATCTGCAAATCCACCCATTCCAATAATCTTATATCTGCAGAATCAAATTGCATTATAGAAGATATTGATCTTAACCCCTTAATGACCAAGCCATTTTGTAGGTTAAAGACCAGGCCAATTTTTACAATTCTGACCACTGTCTCTTTATGAGGTTATAACTCTGGAACGCTTCTACGGATCTTGGCGATTCTGAGATTGTTTTCTCGTGACATATTGTACTTCATGATAGTGGTAAAATTTCTTCAATATAACTTGTGTTTTTTTATGAAAAAAACGTAAATATGGCAAAAATTTTGAAAATTTTTCAATTTTCAAACTTTTAATTTTTATGCCATTAAATCAGAGAGATATGTCACAAAAATTAGTTAATAAATAACATTTCCCACATGTCTACTTTACATCAGCACAATTTTGGAACCAAAATTTTTTTTTGTTACGAAGTTATAAGTGTTAAAAGTTGACCAGAAATTTCTCATTTTTCCAACAAAATTTACAAAACCATTTTTTTTAGGGACCACCTCACATTTGAAGTGAATTTGAGGGGTCAATATGACAGAAAATACCCAAAAGTGACACCATTCTAAAAACTGCACCCTCAACGTGTTCAAAGCCACATTCAAGAAGTTTATTAACCCTTTAGGTACTTCACAAGAATTGAAGCAATGTGGAAGGAAAAAATGAACATTTAACTTTTTTTCCCAAAATTTTTCTTTCGACACAATTTTTTTAAATTTTGTCAAGGGTATCAGGAGAAAATGAACCACAATATTTGTTGTACAATTTCTCCAGAGTACACCGATATACCATGTGTGGGGGTAAACCACTATTTGGGCGCATGGCAGAGCTCGGAAGGGAAGCAGCGCCATTTGACTTTTTTGGCTGGAATTGAGATTGGACGCCATGTCGCATTTGGAGAGTCCCTGTGTGCCTAAACAGTGGAAACCCCCCACAAGTGACCCCATTTTGGAAATTAGACCCCCAAGGAACTTATCTAAATGTGTTGTGAGAGCTTTTAACCCCCAAGGCTTCACAGAAGGTTATAACGTAGAGCCGTAAATTAAAAAATCATATTTTTTCCACAAAAATGATCTTTTCATCCCAATTTTTATTTTCCAAAGGATAAAAGGACCCCAAAATTTATTGTGCAATTAGTCCTGAGTACGCTGATACCCCATAGGTGGGGGTAAACCACTATTTGGGCGCATGGCAGAGCTCGGAAGGGAAGCAGCGCCATTTGACTTTTTTGGCTGGAATTGAGATTGGACGCTATGTTGTATTTGGAGAGTCCCTGTGTACCTAAACAGTGGAAACCCCCACAAGTGACCTCATTTTGGAAACTAGACCCCCCAAGGAACTTATCTAGATGTGTGGTGAGAGCTTTGAACCCCCAAGGGCTTCACAGAAGGTTATAACGTAGAGCAGTAAAATTAAAAAATCATATCTTTTCCACAAAAATGATCTTTCACCCCCAATTGTTATTTTCCAAAGGGTAACAGGACCCCAAAAGTTATTGTGCAATTTGTCCTGAGTACGCTGATACCCCATATGTGGGGGTAAACCACTATTTTGACGTATGGCAGAGCTCGAAAGGGAAGGAGCGCCTTTTTCAAATGCAGACTTTGATGGAATGGTCTGTGGGTGTCGTGTCACGTTTGGATAGCCCTGATGTGCCTAAACAGTAGAAACCCCCCACAAGTGACTCCATTTTGGAAACTAGAACCCCCAAGGAACTTTTCTAGATGTGTGGTGAGTAGTGTTGAGCGATACGATACCGCAAGTATCGGGTATCAGCCGATATTAGCTCTATCGGACTTTCGATACTTAGTTCCGATATTTTCGTCTTATCGGATACCGGAATCGGATTGTCACTGTCACTGTCAGTGTCCGTCGGTTGGGTCTGTCAGGAGTCAGCGGCACTTACCTGGCAGAAGATCTCCGGCGGTCATGGGCTGGACTGCTTGATGGCCGCCATCATCTTTCCCCGGTGGTCACATGCAGTTTCTCGCGATAACTGCAGTGACTGCTGGGTAATCCCGGCCGTAAAGCAGTCAGTCCGATAACGTCACCGCCGGGGAAGCAGGTAATCAGCTGTGCTGCGTCGCGATGACAGGCTCTGCCTGTCATTGCGATGTAGCAGTGCTGGATCGTCGTGGGACACTCGTTACTATGGACTGCGTCGGACAGGTGGTATACTGTTGTTTTGTTTTTCTTTTTTTACAGGAGATCGATGGCGTCGCAGGAATGAGAGTATAATAAAATTAATGAAAACTGTGTTGTCTCTTTTATTTCATTAAAATACTTTTTTCTTGCTGTGTCTTTTTTTTTATACATTTAAAAACTTTGGGATTAATAATGGATCGGTGTCTTATTGACACCTCTCCATTATTAACCGGGCTTATTCTCACCGTGCAATCAACGGTGACATTAACCCCTTATTACCCCACTTGCCACCGCTACAGGGCAGTGGAAAGAGCCGGGTAAAGTGCCACAATTGGCACATCTTTTGATGCGCCAAATGTGGGGCTGCTGTAGCCTGGTATTATCAGGCTGTTGAGGGCCAAAATCCATGGGCCTTGACAGTCTTTTAATACCAGGCCGCAGCAGTCTGCATTTTACTTGGCTGGTTAACAAAAATAGGGCGACCCCTACGCCGTTTTTTTTTCGAGGGGATCCCCTATTTTTGTTAACCAGCCAAGATATGCAGACTGCTGTGGCCTGGTATTATCAGACTGGCAAGGTTCATGGATATTGGATCCTTACCAGCCTGAAAAACCAGGCCTCAGCAGTCTGCTTCATCTGGCTGGTTAACAAAAATAGGGGGGACCCCACGCCAAATTTTTTTCGAGGGGATCCCCTATTTTTGTTAACCAGCCAAGATATGCAGACTGCTATGGCCTGGTATTATCAGGCTGGCAAGCAGGGTCGGACTGAGGCACCGGGACACCGGAGAAACCTACGGTGGGCCCCAGCTCCTGCGTGGTGGGCCCTGATTTGAAAGGATAGGTCACGGGGCAGAGGGGGCGGTGGCCCCGGGGCCCGCGCTCTGAGGGGGCCCACCCGGAGCTACGATACAGTTACATTCTGCGGCAGAGCAGGGAGAATCTCTCTCCCTGCTCTGCCGCCCGGAAGCTATGGGGCCTGAACAGGCGTTGGGGGGGCCCGGTGCCAGCAGTGGGCCCCCCACCCGTCATCGGAGGGTCAGCTGTATCGGCATCCAGCCGATAAAGCTGACCGCATGGAGAGAGAAGGAGCGAGCGCTCCTTCTCTCCCATAATCCCCCTCTCAGCGTATGACAGCGGGCGCAATAACATCACCTGCCGGCGCCCGCTGTCAGACGCTGAGAGGGAGAACAGTGAGCAGACAGGAGCCGGGAGGTGAGTTTTTTTTTTATTTTTTTTTTAATGGGGGTGCAGTCGAGTCCTGGCTGGAGAAGTCGTCATGTCGGTGTGGGCCAGATGGAAAAGACATGAAAAGTGAACAATTCCATTAGAAAGAACATCAGCGGTAAGTCATTATCTGTACCTGTACTGTAATCTATTATATGTTCTGTAGGACTGGTATTATTTAACACAGACCATATGGCGGTAATATCAATATTGGTCTTTTTATATATAGATTATTTTGGCCAACAGCGCGGTCATTTGCTGAGGTTCTCTGATGATGGGCCCACTCAGAAGTTTTGCCCCCACTAAACCAAAACCCTAGCTACGCCTATGGCTCTCTCTCTAGTCTTTCTTTCTCGCTCTCTGTTCTTTCCTTCTCGCTCTCTGTTCTTTTTTCTCTCTGTTCTTTCTTTCTCTCTTTTCTTTCTTTCCTCTCTTTCTTTCTCTGTTTGTTCTTTCTCTCTCGCTGCTCTTTCTTTCTTTCCTCAGTACCACGCACTGTGCCCTCATTATCAGTCAGTGTGATCAGCAGTGCTAAATGGTTACGCTTGGGGCGAGGATATGGGTGTGATTAGCTGTGAAATGGGTGTTGTCGGGGCGTGGCCTAAAATTTTCAGCGGCGCGCAACACGCTCCGCAGCCTTTAATCCTCTTTCCTGTCTTCCAAATTTGGGAGGTATGCTGTATGACCTCCCTACAACTTCTGGCCATGCTCCTGATGAGCGCGACGGATGGTCTCGTGAGGGATCTCCTCCCACACCTGGACTAAAGCATCCACCAACTCCTGGACAGTCTGTGGTGCAACGTGGCATGGCCTAAAATTTGCTGCAGCAGGCACAGCATGGGACAGCCTTTGTCCCTCTTTCCCTTCTTCAAAGGTTGGGAAGTATGATGGTGGGCCCCAAGAATAATTTTTCTCTGGTGGGCCCAAGGTACTCCAGTCCGACGCTGCTGGCAAGGTCCATGGATATTGGCTCCTTAACAGCCTTAAATACCATGCCTCAGCAGCAGGGGCGTACATATAAATCATGGGGCCCCATAGCAAAAGTCTGAATGTTCCCCACCCCCCCAAAAAAAAAACCCAGAGGCATTGTAAATGTAAAGTGCCAGCACAGTGAGGGAAGTTGAGTCGCACAGAGACAGGGGTTTTGGTGCTACTCGGCACCGATCACGTCGACTTCTATGGGGGATGTCACGAGTAGCACAGCTCGGTCCGTGACCTGGGCGATCACTGGAATGTGGGATATTTCCAGGGGATGATAGAATGTTCGTGTAGTTTGTCGTGACGCCACCTGTAGTACCTGGTCAGGGTGTCCAGCGCTGCTGTGCAGGTCCTCTGGAAGGGATGGTGTAGTGCAGGTAGGTGAAAAGTCTTCTACAGGTAACACGCTATCCTTCCAGGGCAGATAGATGTGAGATAGAGCAATGGTGCAAAGTGATGTAGCAGAGTGGACTATGCGACGTAGTAAGAAAGCAGGAAACACTTCAAGTTAAACGTTGCATAATAAAATTTTTAATAATAACATTACAAAAGTGCAAATGGCTTATATTATGTGACATGTTTTGTTACTGTTCATACCCTTGATATGTGTTATACATGTGTGTTAATAAATACATATTCAACAAAAGTGCAAATATCATTAGTGCCGAAGTTCGTGGAGACTTCTTAGGACTACAACCCCACCGGGGTAACTTCACAGTGTCCTTTACTTGTGCTTGTAGAGGACCCGCTCCAAACCTCCAACTGTGGTCTTGGGTGGGCTGCAAGACTTTCCTTGAGCAGACCTCACTTTCGGCCACACCAAACGGGTTTTTAGTTTCTGAGGTAGTTGAAAATAGTGCACAGTAAAGTTTTTTGTAAAACCAAGATGGAGCACCGAAGTGCCAACTATTTACAGAAAAGTTTGTGAGCCAGTACAGTTCATGGCTTCAAAGTTCAACATTTTCATTACAGTGAAACACCATTACCCAACCTGGGTATATTAAGGCAACAATAAACTTGTTCTTCTGAACATTCACCCGTCCGGGTACATCAAACCATTACCCAACCTGGGTATATTAAGGCAACAATAAACTTCTTTTTATGAACATTCACCCGTCCGGGTACATCAATAATTTAACTATTTACATACAGAGACCCTGTCCGGGTTATTTAGACTTCTTTGGCTGGCCTCTTACAGGTACCACCTGGTACTGTTCTGGAGCTTGCCAAACATCCGTGACAGGAGGGTCCACCCAGACCTGATGACGTCGTGTGGCCTGTACAGTGACGTCGTGACCCGCTATCTGGGTCTGTGTGGCCACCTCTTTCGTCTCCCTCCGGGTCTGGAACCCTATGTCCCGGACTGTACGAACCCCAGGGGGCCTAACAGGCGCCGGGTACGGGCCAGCTATCATTATCATGTCCATAGCTGGGGCTGCTAAGGAGACCACTGAGGGAGGCTGGGGAGATTTACGGCGTGGGGTGGGCACTTGTGCAGAGGCCTGGTTGGGGGAGGCTGAAGGCTCGTAGGGTCTGTCAGTTTCCTGACACTCTGGGGAGTAGGGGTCGCACCTGGTAACATTTAGGGCGTACCATCCATTGTAACCCCAGTGTCGGGTGTAAGTCACCAAGTCTCCTGGCAACAGGTCCCTCCCCGGGTGTCCTTCTGGGAGGTGAGCTCCACGTCCCGCCGGGTTACAAAAACTTCTAAATAAAGTCCAGGCTCCTGGATGAAGCCCCAACCACCTTTTAACTTAAAGTTCCGTACTGCACCCTTACGCCGCGGCTCCCTCACCGTACTTTTATCCTTTCTCATACGTGCCTTCTCTGCCAGGTCCTTCTCCAGGTGACGTTGCCGAAGCTTTTGGGATTCTCGCTGCTCCCTTTGTTGCTCTGCTTCCCGCTCCCGACGTCTCCACTCTTCCTCCTGACGCCGGTTGTAATTCTCCTCCACCAGCAGCTCCATGTCTCCAACATCAAACGCCAGCTTACGATGTCCGGTTTGCGGCAGCTCTCCTGGAGCCCGCCAGTCCTGGCGGCGCTCACCTGTGGCGGAAGCAGCCGGCTCTGGAACAGATGACGGTCGGGGCTCCGGTACAGGCAGGTAGAGCTCTGGTGCCTGCGCGGCCTCCTCCATGAGGACGGGTGTCGCTTCTTCTGCCTCAGCGACGGGGGCAGACAGCGGGATCTGGGGTGCTGGTGCGGCGTTTTCAGCAGGAACGGGTGCCTCCACTGTGATACTGGCAACCGGTTCAGATTGCAAGGGCTGGGATGCCCGCACGGCCTCCTCTACTGGAACGGGTGCCTCCACTGAGATACTGGCAACCGGTTCAGATTGCAAGGGCTGGGATGCCCGCATGGCCTCCTCTACTGGAACGGGTGCCTCCACTGAGATACTGGCAACCGGTTCAGATTTCAAGGGCTGGGATGCCCGCACGGCCTCCTCTACTGGAACGGGTGCCTCACCTTCCGGTACAGACACTTCAGGGGGTAAGAGGGATTGGCGCCGCTCCAATTGTAGTTTTAGGGCCCGCCAGCTCGCTTCCATCCTGGCGACCTCCTCCCGGTGCCGGGCCAGGTCTCTCAGGGTATCCTCCGCTTCTTCCAGCGTAGGAGGGTTTCCAGGCCGGGTGCCAAACGGTGGCTCCGTGGCAATCGGGTCGCTTCCGTGGGGGGAGAGCTCTGACTCCTCCATCCCTTCCCACTTCTGCTCACGTCCATTCGCCATCTCTGCCAAGTCACATGTGTCATTAGCATCAGGAGAGGCGACATCTTTTGTAGGGAGGCGGGACCTTCGCGTTCGTTTCCGCCCACTGAGGAGGATGAGGAGGCGGAACTCCAGAGCTGTGGGGCACGATCTTACATTGCAGTAACATTTAGGCTAAGTTCACACGTTGCGGAATTGCCGCGGAAATTTCCGCGGCAATCCCGCACTTCTCCCGCAGGAAATACGCACGTTTTTTGTATGCTAATTCCCGCCAGAATAATAGCGTTTTGCAAGCGTAATTAGCTTGCAGAATGCTAGCGTTTTCCTAGCGATCTGTAGCATCGCTTGGAAAACTGATTGACAGGTTGGTCACACGAGTCACACATAGTGTTTGACAAGTGTGACCAACTTTTTACTATTGATGCCGCCTATGCCGCATCAATAGTAAAAAGATCTAATGTAAAAATAATAAAAAAAATAATAAATAATGATATTCTCACCTTCCGGCGGCCCCGCAGCCTTCCCGCCTTCAGCGACGCTCCCGGCAACTCCGGTCCCAGGAGTGCTTTGCGACAAATCACACCGATGACGTAGCATCTCGCGAGACCGCTACGCCATCTGGGTGATTCTCGCAAAGGACTCTTGGGACCGGAAGTTGCCGGGAGCGTCG
Organism: Oophaga sylvatica; assembly: GCA_033576555.1. Lineage (NCBI taxonomy): Eukaryota > Metazoa > Chordata > Amphibia > Anura > Dendrobatidae > Oophaga > Oophaga sylvatica. The sequence continues at coordinate 383,947,315 of JARQOD010000001.1, read as the reverse complement.
CTGAAGGCGGGAAGGCTGCGGGGGCCGCGGGAAGGCTGCGGGGGCCGCCGGAAGGTGAGAATATCATTATTTTTTATTTTAATTATTGTTTTACCAGGGATATGGTACCCAGGGCCTGGAGGAGAGTCTCCTCTCCTCCAGACCCTGGGTACCATCGCACATGAACCGCTTACATTGCGCATGGTGGGCATAGCCACATGCGGAAAGTAAGCGGTTCAATGCATTCCTATGGCGGCGGAATCACCGCGATTACGCTAAATTAATAACATGTTGCTATTTTTTCCGCGAAGCGTTTTTTTCGCGGAAAAAAACGCAACATGTGGCCAAAACATGCGGAATCAATTAACATGTATAGGATGCTTAATGCTTGCGTTTTTATCGCGTTTTTACCGCGGAAAACCGCGGAAAAACCGTGAAAAAAACGCAATTATTCCTGATCGTGTGCACTTAGCCTTAGAGTGTGCGGACATCGTTTTCGCGCCACGGAGTGAGTGTACGCCCACGAGAGCACGCCCTTATTCTTCACCTGTGCCTTGTGGCGCAGATATGACGGAAAAATGGCAAATACAGTCTATGATGATTTTTGCAATTCTCAGCAAAAAAAACAGTTCAATTAAGGCACACAGGACTCGCTTATAGCGAGCTTCTGAATCCTGTTCGTGACGCCAAAGTTGAGTCGCACAGAGCCACAGGTTTTGGGGGTACTCGGCACCAAGCCCGTCGACTTCTATGGGGGATGTGACGGGTAGCACAGCTATGTCCGTGCCCTGGTCGCTCACTGGAATGTGGGATATTTCCAGGGGATGATAGAATGTTTGTGTAGTTTGTCGTGACGCCACCTGTAGTACCTGTCAGGGTGACCAGCGCTGCTGTGCAGGTCCTCTGGCAGGGATGGTGTAGTGCAGCTAGGTGATAAGTCTTGTACAGGTAAGACGGTATCCTTCCAGGGCAGATAGATGTGAGATAGAGCAATGGTGCAGAGTGATGTAGCAGAGTGGAGTATGCGACGTAGTAAGAAAGCAGGAAAGGAAACAATTCTTACTACAAAGACATGCAGCATAAGGCTGCCTCAACCCCTCCCATCCAACTAGCTACACCCTGTTCTAACCAGCCTGAGCTAGACCATCCCATTGGGTCCGCCTACACTCAGCTGGCATAGTGTACTGTTGAATGCAGTGGTTGGAGTCAATGGGGTGTTTCCTCCTTACCTGAGAGTAAGTTGTCACACCGCTGGGTGCGATGCAACATCTCTGTGGCGACTGGACCCTCGGGTGCTTCTGTCTTTTCACAAATGCCGGCTTTACCCGGCAATTGAATCAGAGGCTATTTTACTATGTAGAAGTGAATAAACTATAAATATATGTATATATATATATATGTCACATGACATGTATATATATATATATATATATATATATGTATTCTAAGTGTGTATATTTTGTGTTTACAAGGAAAGAAAGTGTTTTTTTAGTTGCGATATTTTGTTCCCATAGACTTACATGGGACTTCCGGTATCGGAATCGGATATCGCCGATATTTAGTGATATCGGCGATGCCATTCCGATCCGATATTTTTAGATATTGAGCAGTATCGCTCAACACTAGTGGTGAGCACTTTGAACCCCCAAGTGCTTCACAGAAGTTTATAACGTAAAGCCGTGAAAATAAAAAAATCATATTTTTTTCCACAAAAATAATCTTTTTGCCCCAAATTTTATTTTTATAAGGGTAACAGGAGAAATAGGACCCCAAAAGCTATTGTGCAATTTGTCCTGAGTACGCTGATATCCCATATGTGGGGGGGAACCACTATTTTGACGCATGGCAGAGATCGGAAGGGAAGGAGCACCGTTTTTAAATGCAGACTTTGATGGAATGGTCTGCGGGTGTCATGTCGCGCTTGGAGAGCCCCTGATGTGCCTAAACAGTAGAAACCCCCCACAAATGACCCCATTTTGCAAACTAGACCCCCCAAGGAACTTATCTAGATGTGTGGTCAGCACTTTGAACCCCCAAGGGCTTCACAGAAGTTTATAACGTAGAGCCGTGAAAATAAAAAAAATCATATTTTTTTCCACAAAAATGACCTTTTTGCCCCCAAATTTTTATTTTTATAAGGGTAACAGGAGAAATAGGACCCCAAAAGGTATTGTGCATTTTGTCCTGAGTACGCTGATACCCCATATGCGGCGGGAAACCACTGTGATCGCCTTACTGCGATCTTTGGGAGGCACAATGAACAAATCTACAAAAGGTGAAGAATTGGTTTTCTTTTTTACGCCGTTCCTCGTGCGGTATTAGTGATTAGGCGACTTTATTCCTCGGATCGGTGCGATTACAGCGATACCAGATTTACACCCTTTTTTCATGTTTAGCTTCTGTCACACACTAAAAAATGCTTTTTTTTGGAATAATTTTTTGTAAGAATTTTTGCATCGCCGTATTTTGAGAGCTATAATTTTTCCATATTTCGGCCGACAGAGTTATCTGTGGGCTTATTTTTTGCGGGACGAGCTGACGTATTTATTGGTACCATATTCGGGCACATAACATTTTTTGATCGCTTCCTATTCCGATTTTTGTGGAAGCAGAATGAACAAAAACCAGCAATTCAGGAATTGTTTTTTTTTTTATTTTTTTTCCCCCGTTCCGCGTGTGGTAAAATTGATAAAGCAGCTTTATTCTTCGGGTCACTACGATTACAGCGATACCTCATTTATATATTTTTTTTATGTTTTGGCGTTTTTTACACAATAAAGAATTTTATAGAAAAAATAATTATTTTTGCATCAGTTTATTCCGCGAGCTATAACTTTTTTATTTTTTCGCTGATGATGCTATATAGCAGCTTGTTTTTTGCGGGACAAGATGACGTTTTCAGCGGTACCATGATTATTTATATCTGACTTTTTGATCGCGTGTTATTGCACTTTTTCCAAGCGGTATGATGATACCGCTTGGAAAAAGTATAATTTACTACTTTTTTGTGTTTTTTTTTTACGGCTTTCACTGAAGGAGTTAACTAGGGTTATGCTTTTATAGTTGGGATTTTTACGGACATGGCGATACCTAACATGTGTATTTTTTTGTTTTTTATTTTTTTTATTACATAAAAATGTGTATTTTTTGGGGGATTTTTTTTAAATTATTTTTTAATATTTTTTTTACAATTTTTTTTAAAAAATGATTTTTTTCAACTTGTCCCTTTATGGGAATTTCACTTTTTTTACTTTTGATTGCAGTTACAATGCATTGCAATGCTCCAGCATTGCAATGCATTGTACCTATGGGGAAAGCTGCTGTGACATGATCACAGCAGCTTCCTGTAGCTAAATGACCCGGGTCATCAAGGCAGAGATCGGGCCCTGCAAATACAGTGCAGGGTGCCGATCTGAGGCAGAGGGAGCTCCCGACCCTCTGCCTCCCCCCCTGAGCTCTGCGATCGCGCTGGATCGCAGCAGTCAGGGGGTTAACAGCCAGGGGCGGTGGGGGCTCCGCTCCTGGCTGTCAGTGCAGGAAGCCTGGCCACTGCAGCGCCGGCTCCTGCACTGATCGCGCTGGAGAAGCTGAAATTTCAGCTTCTCCTGCGCGATCGCTGCTGTGTTTGGTCAGTCAGATTGACTGACCAATCACAGCGCTGTGGGTGCGGGGACCGACGGCAAAGGTCCCCGCACCGCTTGCCGTGCCTGTCAGCTGTCTGTGACAGCTGTCGCCACTGATCTACCACTGCGTGTTTAGACGCAGTGGTAGATCAAAGGCATGACGTGCAGAGTCCGTCCTGGTGCCGGAACTGGCACCTTGCCATGACGGACTGTGCACGTCAGTGGACATTAAGGGGTTAAGGCAATGGAAGCAAAATGATAAAAAAAAATAATACAAATAATAATTTGGTATTTGAAATACATAAAATAAAGAATTAAAAATACATATTTTTAATTATCAAATTTCCAAACATGATGTCTTAAATGTTTCTAATAATAATAATAGCTCCAATTATTTAGAAAAGATTAAGAGATTAGATTTTGCCGGTCATGTTTTCCCAAACAGTTGGACCAATGCAGCTTCTCCATTGCATACAAAAATAAACCATAAACAGATATTCCACAAAACTGATAAAAAAAGATTATGCATCAAACGGCTTTCTTTTTAGCTGAAGGCATTAAAAATATGAAAGATATATTTGTACAGAGTGACACGTAGATGATATTCATTACCCGACTGAGGTTCAAAGGAGAGAACATAAGCTGCTAAGAGGATTATTGTTCCAGCTCAACTCTGGGAGTTTAACATGACTAAATGCAGCCTGTTAGAGAAATGGAGGGTCAAAAGAAGACATTCACATTTCATTAGCCTCTGCCTATCAACCGGCTATGAGCAGAGCATAAATATCCACAAAGTCTGTGCAATCTCTGCGCTCCTGGGAAAGAGGAGCTTATGCTGGAAAGGAATAAATACATTGGAGGCAGGAGTGAACATAGAAATAATGCGGTCCCTTAGCAGATGACTAAATTGGTCTGGCCTCTCCTCAAAATAATTTAGGTTGCAAGGGTCTGTGATGCCCCTTAGTGTTCCCATCCAGGACTAAACTCCTTTCATGGCACACAATATGATGCCTTCAAACACAGTATGATGCACCCACAATGCCCTCTCACACAGTATGATGCCCCCAAAATGCCCTCTTACACAATATGATGCCCCAACAATTCCATCTCACACAGTATGATGCTCCCACAATGCCCTCTCACAGTATGATGCCCCCACAATGCCCTTTCACACAGTGTGATGCCCTCACAATGCCTTTTCACACAGTATGATGCCCCCCACAATGCCCTTTTACACAGTATGACGAATCCACAGAAAATTACATGACACAGTATGATGTCCATGCAATGCCCTCTCACACAATATGATGCCCCACAATGCCTTCTCACACAGTATGATTCCCCCACAATGCCTTTTCACACAGCATGATGCTCCCACAATGCAATTTCACACAGTATGATGCCCTCACAATGCCCTCACACAGTATGATACCCTACAATGCCCTCTCACACAATATGATGCCCCACAATGCCCTCTCACACAGTATGATGCCCCCACAATGCCCTCTCACACAGTATAATACCCCACAATTCCCTCTCACACGGTATGATGCCCCCACAATTCCCTCTCACACAGTATGATGCCCCCACAATACCCTCTCACACAGTATGATGCCCCCACAATGCCCTCTCACACAGTATGATGCCCTCACAATGACTTTTCACACAGTATCATGAATCCAAAGAAAATAACACAACACAGTATGATGCCCCCACAATGCCCTCTCACACAGTATAATGCCCCCACAATGCCTTTTCACACAGCATGATGCCCCCACAATGCCCTCTCACACAGTATGATGAATCCACAGAAAATTCCACAACACAGTATGATGCCCCCACAATGCCTTCTCACACAGTATGATGAATCCACAGAAAATTACACAATGCAGTATCATGCCCCCACAGTGCCTTCTCACATAGTATGATGCCCCCCACAATGCCCTTTCACACAGTATGATGAATCCAAAGAAAATTCCACAGCACAGTATGATGCCCCCACTCTGTCCTTCATACACTGTGATCTCCAACAATGCCTCCAAGTCATTATGATGTCTGGCAAGTATTATTCACACACATTATGAGGCCAGGAATACAGTATGATCCTGGAATGTGCCCACAGTACCCACAGTGCTCCCAATTAGTGACGAGTGAGCGTACTCGGATAAGGTGTTCTCATGCTCGAGTGCTAATAGAGTGTCTTCGGCGTGCTCTAATACTATGTTCGAGTTCCCGCGGCTGCATGTCTCATGGCTGTTCAACAGCCACAACACATGTCGGGATTGCCTAACAAACAGGTATCCCTGCATGTGTTATGGCTGTCGAACAGCTGTGAGACATGCAGCTGTGGGGACTCAAACATAGTATTCGAGCACGCCGAAGTCACTCTATTAGCACTCGAGCATGCTCAGATAACACCTTATCCTATCACGCTCACTCATCACTACTTCCAGTATAGAATGATGCCCCCACAGTTCTTCTCAATACAGCATAATGTATTCAGTAACCCCCAACACAGTAAGATGTCTCTAAGTTCTTCCAAATGCAGTATGATGCCCCTCATTGTTCCCCTCAATACTGTTATACCTTCATTATGTCCCTAACACAGTATTATACCCCAAATACAGAACAATGCTCCTACTCTGCCCTCCGTAAGTATGGTGCTCCTCCTTTTACAGAAATTGCATCGACACAGAAAGAAAGAGATTGGTCCTGTTCTGCACAATACACTGCTCTGATCTGTGCTGTGCGCAGACTAATACTCCACATAGCAGGCTTGATCTAGTGTCAACATCACACATGGAGAGCCAGAACTCAGATGCACAGGCTGAATGGTGGGGCATGGAGATGCCGGCTCCCTTCTCTACCATTCTGTATAACTGAATCTACATCCTGCTGACTGAGATACCATTGAAATGTAAACCCAAGATAAGGGACAGGGCATTGGGCTTTTCCCCAGCTTATGGGTCCCATACGGACAAGTATTTTGCTGCCACTGGCAGTATGTCATCACAGATTAGGTGAGATTTATTAATCCCAGTACAGCTATCTGCCAATAAACTCTTATATACACTGGAATAAAGTTGGTCAAAATTACCAATTTTTGTGGGATCAGCCAAAAATCTACTGAGTAGGTGGAAACCACTTTGCTCCAGCAGATGGAATTCAAGTGCCCAATCCTGAGAGTTAAATACAGGTGGCTTTTTCCTCGCCCTGATAAAAACATATGAATGCTCAGCCAAAATGCTCATATGTATGGAATGGGAGGCAGAAGAGTCGGCAGCCAAATAGGGTATATGGGCACTTTAGAGGAAGTCCAGCTGTCCAAACTAACAGTATAAATTGAACACATAGCCAAGAAGAGTATATAGCCCTTATGAAAATCATCCCCTTGATGATCTAATCACTTCCTCGCTCTGTAGTAACAGAAGTTTAATTAGATATGCTAATTAAAATGCTCATTGCATTCTGGGTGTTGCAAAGAGGCTCAGTGCACTGCTCTGCCTCCCGGACTAGTGACTAGTGACTGACAGTATTGGTTTGCTTTAGATGTCTCTGCAGAAAATGATTATTCTGGGAAAGTTAATGCTGTCATTTACCAGTGAGGGAGACAAAATCATGGTTGGAACACAATAAAGCTGTGATTTGTATAGGGGTGATAGCCCTTACAAGTTTATACACTCCCTGACAGAAGTTATGTCGCTTATCCATGTTATGTAAATAAAAGCTTATAACCTGTTGTTAAATTCATCCATTGGTTGTATAAATTATTCTTTTGAAAGCTGAAACCCTCCAAAATGTGGTTTAGGTTTAGAAAATAAATTGGCATCAATGAAGAAATATTGATCATTTAATGGACACAGAATGGTCAGATTTTGGCAAGACAAAAGTTTTGTCACCTGGTCATATAATGCACCCAATCCTAGTTTACATCCTCACCTGTGCTCAGTAAATGATCGGTTAAGTAGCGGGTGTGTATAGAAAGAAACCCAGCTCCCCAGACCTTCACTTGAACTGCAACTTGAGCTCTGACAACATGCCAAAAATCCACCCTACAACCAAAGCCTGATTATCAAGAGGCTGAAGACCAGATCCACTGCAGAGGTGGCTGGCACCTTTAATGTGTCTCAGTATCAAGTACAAAGAATTAAAAAAAGTTTTAAAGAGACTGGAGATGTGTGTTAGGCTTCAATTTCCCGCTGCTGCACAAGGGGAGTCTCAAACCAGTCCCGCTGCGGTCTCCCATTCATCTCCAGCCGCAGTGGAGCTTGCTCAGCTTAGACGTCAGTCCCAGCGTCTCACCCAGTCTAACAGTGTGTAGAGGATTACTGCTGCTCCTCCAGGCTCTGCTATTGTAGCCAGTACTGATTAGCGGCGAGCAGACGTCTTTAGGACAAAGTCCTTGTTTTCCCCTTCTGAGCATGCCCAGGGTGAGATCTCTCATTGGAGATCAGGGGTCACATGCTCAGGTACTGCAGCAGCTCCTATTGGTCCACCAGGAAGGTCCTGTGACTACTGGTGTTCTGGAACAGTTTCATTGGTCCTTGTTTCTGGCAGGTCCTGTAGCTGTTACTATAAGAGGGTGGCATGGCTGGGCCGCCATGCGCTAATATCAATCGTCATATGCTTTGCGCCAGTGTGGTCATGCGTGTGTGTTGTTAGAGCCCGGCTGAAATAAGCCCCTAGAATACCGACTTAATCGGTGAGGAGTTTGGTATGCTAGCTGGTCAGGGTCGGTGTCCTAGATGCCCTAGATTACCGGCATAACCGGTGAGGAGTTTGATTGCCGTATTCAGGGTCTGGCGTTCAGACGCCATAGATTGCGGGTTACTCCCGCGAGGACATTAGCGCATGATCACGTTCTATCGTTCGCTTAGCAGTCAACTGTGTACCTGGGTGCCTGACAGGACACAGAAGTTTGTCTCAGTGGCTTTGTGACGTAACAGGGCTCGCTTTCAACGCTAGACAGCGCCCTAGCATGTTTATTTTGCGACTCAGTGGTGTTAAGTGAGTTCGCACACATCGCCATATAGCGCTGCGGCACTCCTTCTAGCGGCTCTGTGGAATAACAGAGTTCGCACATATTGCCACAGCGCGTTACGGCGTTTATTTTGGCGACTCTGCGGGATAACAGAGTTCGCTTCTTGCGCCATTTTACTAGCAGCAGGCTCCGCCTGCACGGTGGACCCCGGGCTGCGAACGCACCTCTCTACATCATATATTTGGTGCGTTCCGCAGACCCTAACATAGGGTCTGGCTAGTAAAATGGCGGATGACCAGCGTCTACCGCAGTACATCCAGCAGCTGGAGGGTAGGTTGGTGGCTCTTGAGCACACAACCTCAGCTGTGGATGTTGCCACAGTAGCTGTTCAGGCTGCTAGCGTGGCTGCAGCCAGTTTGTCCTCTGCCACCTCTGCCCCTACATTATCCCACCTCCCGCTTCCTGACAGGTTTGCCGGTGACAGCAAGCAATGTTGGGGATTCGTGAGTCAGTGCTCTGTACAACTCGAGCTTCTGGCTGCACGTTTCCCCATGGATCGGGCACAAGTGGGTTTTTTACTGTCTCTACTCTCGGGCAGAGCGTTGGAGTGGGCAACGCCGCTGTGGGAGCGCGACGATCGTGTGGTGCGGAGTGCTCCTCGTTTCCTTGAGGCTCTTAAAAAGGTATTTTTAGGACCTCAGGTCACCCACGATACGGCGCTACAACTGCTGGCATTGGCATAGGGTTCGTCTTTGGTCAGTCAGTTTTCCGTCCAGTTTCGGACTCTGGCCTCAGAGCTAGACTGGTCGGATAAAGTTCTCATTCCAGTCTACTGGCGAGGACTGGTTGACCATGTTAACCCCTTACTGCCATTGGACGTACTATCCCGTCCATGGTACCTGGGCCCGTATGACCGGGGACGGGATAGTACGTCTCGTGCGATCGGACGCGCTCCCGGGGGGAGCGCAGCCGATCGCGGCCGGGTGTCAGCTGATTATCACAGCTGACACCCATGACTGTGTGTCAGGAGCGGTCACGGACCGCTCCCGGCACATTAACCCCTTGCACACCGCGATCAAACATGATCGCGGTGTACTGGGGGCACAGGGGAGGATCGCGCAGGGTGGGGGCTCCCTGCGCGCCCCCTGAGACCCTCAGAGCAGCGCGATGTGATCGCGCTGTTCTGAGGGCTTCCTCCCTCCCAGGACCCGGATCCAAGATGGCGCCGGGGTCCTGGAGGGAGGCGGCTACCTCAGTGCCTGCCGAGAGCAGGCACTGAGAAGCCTGCTGCACTGCCTGAGCGATCGCTGGTGTGACAGAGTGCTGTGCACACTGTCACACCAGCGATCTGATAAAATACAGTGATGTCCCACCCTGGGACAAAGTAAAAAAGTTAAAAAAATAAAAATAAACATGTTTTAAAAAAAAATCCAAAATAAATAAAAAAAATATATATATATTCCCCAATAAATTCACTTCTTCCTGTAAATAAAAAAAACAAAGCAATAAAAGTACACATATTTGGTATCGCCGCGTCCGTAACGACCCCCCCTATGAAATTGTCCCACTAGTTAACCCCTTTAGTGAACCCCTTAAAAAAAAAAAAAAAAACGAAGCAAAAAATCAATGCTTTATCATCATACCGCCGAACAAAAAGTGGAATAACACGCGATCAAAAAGACCGATATAAAAAAACATGGTACTGCTGAAAACGTCATCTTGTCCTGCAAAAAACGAGCTGTCATACAGCATCATCAGCGAAAAAATAAAAAAGTTATAGCTCGCAGAATAAAGCAATGCAAAAATAATTATTTTTTATATAAAATTGTTTTTATTCTATAAAAGCGCCAAAACATGAAAAAATGATATAAATGAGGTATCGCCATAATCGTACTGACCCGAAGAATAAAACTGCTTTATCAATTTTACCACACGCAGAATGGTATAAACGCCTCCCCCAAAAGAAATTCAAGAATTGCTGATTTTTGTTCATTCTAACCTCCAAAAATCGAAATAAAAAGCGATCAAAAAATGTCACATGCTCAAAAATGGTACCAATAAAAACGTCAACTCGTCCCGCAAAAAATAAGACCTCACATGACTCTGTGGGCAAAAATATGCAAAAATTATAGCTCTCAAAATGTGATGATGCAAAAACTATTTTTGCAATAAAAAGCGTCTTTTAGCGTGACAGCTGCCAATCATAAAAACCCGCTATAAATAGTAAATCAAACCCCCTTTATCACCCCCTTAGTAAGGGAAAAATAATAAAATTAAAAAAAGTATTTATTTCCATTTTCCCATTAGGGTTAGGGTTAGGGTTGCGGCTAAAGTTAGGGTTAGGGTTGGCGCTAAAGTTAGGATTAGGGTTAGGGTTGGGATTAGGGGTGTGTTAGGGTTAGGTTTGTGGTTAGGGTTGGGACTAGAGTTAGGGGTGTGTTGGGGTTAGGGTTGGAGTTAGAATTGGGGGGTTTCCGCTGTTTAGGCACATCAGGGGCTCTCCAAATGTGACATGGTGTCTGATCTCAATTCCAGCCAATTCTGCGTTGAAAAAGTCAAACGGTGTTCCTTCACTTCTCAGCTCTGCCATGCGTCCAAACAGTAGTTTATCCCCACATATGGGGTATCAGCGTACTCTGGACCCCAAGAGTTATTGTGCAATTTGTCCTATTTCTTCTGTTACCCTTGGGAAAATAAAAAACTGGGGCGAAAATATCATTTTTGTACAAAAAAAATTATTTTTTTGTTTTTACGGCTGTACATTATAAACTTCTGTGAAGCACTTGGGGCTTCATAGTGCTCACCACACATCTAGATAAGTTCCTTGTGGGGTCTATTTTCCAAAATGGGGTCACTTGTTGGGGATTTCCACTGTTTAGGCGCATCAGGGGCTCTCCAAATGCGACATGACGCCCCCAGACCATTCCATCAAAGTCTGCAATCCAAAACGTCACTACTTCCCTTCCGAGCCCCAACGTGTACCCATACAGTAGTTTTCTCCCACATATTGGATATCAGCGTACTCAGGACAAATTGGACAACAACTTTTGTGGTCCAATTTCTCCTGTTACCCTTGTAAAAATAAAATATTGGGGCAAAAAAAAATCATTTTTGCAAAAAAAAAAAAAAGATTTTTTATTTTTACGGCTGTGCGTTATAAACTTCTGTGAAGCACTTCGGGGTTCAAAGTGCTCACCACACATCTAGATAAGTTCCTTGAGGGGTCTAGTTTCCAAAATGGTGTCCATTTATGGGGTTTTCCACTGTTTAGGCAGATCAGGAGCTCTCCAAACACGACATGGCGTCCAGCCAATTCTGCGTTGAAAAAGTCAGACGGCGCTCCTTCCCTTCCAAACTCTGCCATGCACCCAAACAGTGGTTTACCCCCACATATGGGGTATCAGCGCACTCAGGACAAATTGCACAATAACTTTTGGAGTCTTGTTACCCTTGGAAAAATAAAAATTGGGGTGAAAAGATCATTTTTGTGGAAAAAATATGATTTTTAAATTTTACGGCTCTACGTTATAAACTTGTGTGAAGCACTTGGGGGTTCAAATTGCTCACCAAAGATCTAGAAAAGTTCCTTAGGGGGTCTAGTTTCCCAAATGGGGTCATTTGTGGGGGGTTTCCACTGTTTAGGCACATCAGGGGCTCTCCAAATGCAACATGGCATCCAATCTCAATTCCAGCCAATTTTGGTTGGAAAAAGTCAAATGGTGCTCCTTCCATTCCGAGCTCTGCCGTGCGCCCAAACAGTGGTTCCCCCCCACATATGGGGTATCAGCGTACTCAGGACAAATTGGACAACAACTTTTGGGGTCCAATTTCCTTGGGAAAATTCAAAAATTTGGGACTAAAAAATCATTTTTGTGGAAATTTTTTTTTTTTTTTTTCACACCCAGGCATTATAAGCTTTTGTGAAACACTTGGGGGTTCAAAGTGCTCACAACAGATCTAGATAAGTACCTTAGGGGGTCTAGTTTCCAAAATGGTGTCACTTGTGGGGGTTTCCGCTGTTTAGGCGCATCAGGGGCTCTCCAAACACGACATGGCGTCCAATCTCAATTCCCGCCAATTTTAGTTTGAAAAAGTCAAACGGCGCTCCTTCCCTTACGAGCTCTGCCGTATGCCCAAACAGTGGTTTTCCCCCACATATTGGGTATTGGCGTACTCAGGAGAAATTGCATAACAACCTTATCTGTCCATTTTCTCCTTTTACCCTTGTGAAAATAAAAAAAAAGTTTGTAAAAGATCATTTTTGTGGCTAAAAAGTTAAATATTCATTTTTTCCTTCCATGTTGCTTTAGTTCCTGTGAAGCACCTGAAGGGTTAATAATCTTCTTGAATGTGGTTTTGAGTACCTTGAGGGGTGCAGTTTTTAGATTGGTGTCACTTTTGGGTATTTTCTGCCATATAGACCCCTCAAAGTGACTTCAAATGAGAGGTGGTCCCTATAAAAAATGGCTTTGTAAATTTTGTTGTAAAAATGAGAAATCGCTGGTCAACTTTTAACCCTTATAACTTCCTAACAAAAATAAATTTTGGTTCCAAAATTGTGCTGATGTAAAGTAGACATGTGGGAAATGTTATTTCTTAACTATTTTGTGTGATATATTTCTCTGTTTTAAGGGAATAAAAATTCAAAGTTTGAAAATTGCAAAATTTTAAAAATTTTCGCCATATTTGCGTTTTTTTCAAAAATAAACGCAAGTTATATCAAGAAATTTTACTTCTAACGTGAAGTACAATATGTCACGAGAAAACAGTCTCAGAATCACTATGATCCGTTGAAGCGTTCCAGAGTTATAACCTCATAAAGAGACAGTGGTCAGAATTGTAAAAATTGGCCCGGTCATTAACGTGCAAACCACCCTTGGGGGTGAAGGGGTTAAAGACGCTTTGGCTACCAGGGAGATTCCCGCCACACTGGAGAAGCTTATCTCCATATCTACCCGCATCGACCTCCGTTTTCATGAGCAGAGGTTGGAGCGGGCCCAGTGTAGGCAGAGGATTCGGTTGGCTCCCACCTTTGCCAAACCTCTCGAATCCCCCGATCTGGCGTCCGAACCCCAAAAAGCCACAGAGGTTCCTCGTGCAGGACCTAAGTCTCGAGCCGTCCGAGTATCTGTGGTCTGTAACCTTTGTCAGCAGACAGGACACTATGCCAACAAATGTCAACAGCGATCGGGAAGGCGATCGCGTCTAGTGGTCCGGGGAGGAGGTTCACTAGAGACAGCGGCATTTTCCTCCAAGATGACATTTAAAGGGACAGTCACTCTAGACTCTTCCACACTTACAGTCGAGCTTTGTGTGGACTCAGGAGCAGAGTGGAATTTCATGTCATCCACCTTTACTCGTCGCCACGCAATACATCTGGTAGCGCTCGACAAACCTGTGACTGTCCGGGTAGTGAATGGGTTGACATTGCCCTTGCCAATTACACATCAGACTGTCCCTCTTACTTTGGGTGTACCCCCTTCCCATCAGGAAATTATTTCCCTTCTCGTCCTTCCCGAGGGAATAGACGAAATCCTATTGGGAGTACCCTGGCTCCGTTCCCACTCCCCTCATATTGAGTGGACCTCCGGTAGGATACTGGGTTGGAGTGAGTCATGTAAAAACAGATGTGTCAGGGAGTGCATTCAGGTTACCACTACAGAGATACCCGCAGATCTTTCTCCTCTTCCCAAGTGCTATCAGTCATATGCAGACGTGTTCTCTAAAAAGGCTGCGGAGACTCTGCAGCCCCATCGTCCCTACGACTGTCCTATTGACCTGTTGCTTGGAGCAGAACCTCCTCGGGGAAGGGTCTATCCCCTCTCTCTTCCTGAGACAGAGGCTATGTCTCAATATATCCAGGAGAATCTGGCAAGAGGGTTCATTAGGATGTCGGCGTCACCAGCAGGAGCGGGGTTCTTCTTCGTGCAGAAGAAGAGTGGAGAATTACGTCCGTGTATAGATTACAGAGGTCTTAACGCCATCACCGTTAAGAATAAGTACCCGTTGCCCCTGATCTCTGAGCTCTTTGATAGGCTCCGGGGAGCAAGGGTATTTACTAAATTAGATCTGCGTTGTGCTTATAACCTTATTCGCATCCGTGAGGGGGACGAGTGGAAGACGGCTTTTAATACCAGGGATGGGAATTATGAATACCTGGTGATGCCCTACGGGCTCTGTAATGCCCCAGCTGTTTTCCAAGACTTTGTCAATGACATCTTCCGGGATATGCTTTCCACCTCTGTAGTAGTCTATCTGGATGATATTCTCATCTTTTCTCCAGATGTTGACTCTCACCGGAGGGATGTTTGCAAAGTCTTCAACCTGTTACGGGCGAACTCCCTCTATGCAAAGTTGGAGAAATGCATGTTTGAGCAGGAGTCTTTACCTTTCCTGGGCTATATCATCTCCGCCCAGGGATTGGCTATGGATCCTGCCAAACTACAGGCTGTGATGGATTGGCAAGAACCCCATTCTCTTAAAGCGGTGCAGCGCTTTATGGGGTTCATTAATTACTATCGCCAATTCATTCCCCACTTCTCCACTTTGGTAGCTCCCTTGGTAGCCCTCACCAAGAAGGGAGCCAATCCCAAATTGTGGTCAGAGGAGGTCTCCAAGGCCTTTACTTCAATTAAGTCCCATTTTGCTAGCGCTCCCATCTTACATCGCCCTGAGGTTGATAAGCCTTTTTTATTGGAGGTCGATGCCTCGTCCGTTGGTGCTGGAGCAGTCCTTTTTCAAAAGGATGCTCAAGGTTGGAAACATCCTTGTTTCTTCTTTTCCAAGACCTTCACACCAGCGGAGAGGAATTATTCCATTGGGGATAGGGAGTTGCTAGCCATGAAGTTGGCCTTTTCTGAGTGGAGACATCTCCTGGAGGGGGCTCGCTTTCCCTTTCAAGTTTTCACTGACCATAAAAATTTGGTCTATTTACAGACCGCCCAGCGGCTAAATTCTCATCAGGCCAAATGGTCCCTGTTCTTCTCCCGGTTTCATTTCACCCTCCATTTCCTCTCCGGTGAGAAGAACATTCGGGCCGATGCTCTTTCTCGCTCCGTGGTGTCCTCTGAGGAGGTGGAGGAGGAGCCTCGGTTGATTGTCCCCACAGAGAGCCTAAGAACTGTGGCCCCGGTTTCGCTTGAGTCTGTGCCTCCGGGCAAGAATTTTGTGCCCACCAATTTGCGACCGGAGGTACTCTCTTGGGCACATTCGTCCAGGGTGGGTGGACATTTTGGGGCAAAAAGGACATCTGAGTTGCTGGTGAGGACATACTGGTGGCCACATATGGTCCGTGACTTCAGGGAATACGTTCAGGCGTGCGTCTCCTGCGCCAAGAATAAGTCCCCTCGACAACGGCCAGCTGGGCTACTTTTCCCTTTACCGGTGGCAGACAGGCCTTGGGAGATGGTCGGGATGGATTTTGTGGTGGGCTTACCCAAGTCTCGGGGCTGCACCATCATCTGGGTGATAACCGACCACTTCTCCAAAATGGTGCACTTAGTGCCGTTACCACGGTTACCGTCTGCACGGGCCTTGGCAGCATTATTCATTAGGCATATTTTCCGCCTACATGGTATGCCAGACAAAATTGTCAGTGATTGAGGTCCCCAGTTTACGTCTCGGTTCTGGAGAGAGCTGTGTCGTTTACTCAGCATTGAGTTGAATCTCTCCTCTGCATACCATCCCGAGACGAATGGGTTGGTAGAGAGGGCCAACCAGACCTTGGTCACATACTTGCGACATTTTGTCTCTGCCAGGCAGGATGACTGGGCATCCTTGCTACCGTGTGCTGAGTTCGCTCTAAATAATGCTGTGGCTGACTCCACCGGACAGACCCCATTCCTCCTGAACTACGGTCAGCATCTGCGGGTACCAGTGCCCATGCCCGTGTCTTCCGCCGATACCAGGGTGGCAGACTGGGCTGTGGAGGCACAGGACATTTGGGACTGCACCCAGGATGCCATTCAGGCCTCCAAAGAGAGGATGAGGTCTTCGGCCGATGCGCATCCGCGCCCCGCTCCTACATTTGCTCCGGGTGACCTAGTGTGGCTTTCTACCCGAAACATCAGGCTACGTGTAGAGTCCACCAAGTTGGCACCTCGCTTTTTGGGTCCCTTTAAAGTTCTTGAGCAGGTGAACCCGGTGGTTTACCGCCTAGCCCTTTCGCCTCGCCTTGGTATCACCGACAACTTTCACGTGTCCCTTCTGAAACCCGTGGCCATTTCCCGGTTTTCCGAGTCATCTGCCGGGACGTCGGGTTCATCTACCGACGATCATGAGGTGAACGTCATTGTTGAGTGCAAGGTGGTACGAGGCAAAAAATTTTATTTGGTGGATTGGAGGGGTTATGGGCCTGAGGATAGGTCCTGGGAGCCTGCCAAGCATGTTCACGCTCCTCAGCTCATCGCTGCCTTTGAGCGCAGCGAGGCCCAAAGAAGGGGGGGCCCTAGAAGGGGGTGTAATGTTAGGGTTCGAGTTCCCGTTGCTGCACAAGGGGAGTCTCGAACCAGTCCCGCTGCGGTCCCCCATTCATCTCCGGCCGCAGTGGAGCCTGCTCAGCTTAGACGTCGGTCCCAGCGTCTCGCCCAGTCTAACAGTGTGCAGAGGATTACTGCTGCCCCTCCAGGCTCTGCTATTGTGGCCAGTACTGGTTAGCAGCGAGCAGACGTCTTTAGTACAAAGTCCTTGTTTTCCCCTTCTGAGCATGCCCAGGGTGAGACCTCTCATTGGAGATCAGGGGTCACATGCTCAGGTACTGCAGCAGCTCCTATTGGTCCACCAGGAAGGTCCTGTGACTACTGGTGTTCTGGAACAGTTTCATTGGTCCTTGTTTCTGGCAGGTCCTGTAGCTGTTACTATAAAAGGGAGGCATGGCTGGGCCGCCATGCGCTAATATCAATCGTCATATGCTTTGCGCCAGTGTGGTCATGCGTGTGTGTGGTTAGGGCCCGGCTGAAATAAGCCCCTAGAATACCGACTTAATCAGTGAGGAGTTTGGTATGCTAGCTGGTCAGGGTCGGTGTCCTAGATGCCCTACATTACCGGCATAACCGGTGAGGAGTTTGATTGCCGTATTCAGGGTCTGGCGTTCAGACGCCATAGATTGCGGGTTACTCCCGCGAGGACATTAGCGCATGATCACGTTCTATGTTCGCTTAGCAGTCAACTGTGTACCTGGGTGCCTGACAGGACACAGAAGTTTGTCTCAGTGGCTCTGTGACGTAACAGGGCTCGCTTTCAACGCTAGACAGCGCCCTAGCGTGTTTATTTTGCGACTCAGTGGTGTTAAGTGAGTTCGCACACATCGCCATATAGCGCTGCGGCACTCCTTCTAGCGGCTCTCTGGAATAACACAGTTCGCACATATTGCCACAGCGCGTTACGGCGTTTATTTTGGCGACTCTGCGGGATAACAGAGTTCGCTTCTTGCGCCATTTTACTAGCAGCAGGCTCCGCCTGCACGGTGGTCCCCGGGCTGCGAACGCACCTCTTTACATCATATATTTGGTGCGTTCCGCAGACCCTAACAATGTGTTTGACAAGCCCTGGTCCGGCAGACCCCGCAAGACAACTGCTCAGGAGGAAAGTTTGTTGGTTAGAAAATCCAAAGCAAGCCCCTCTTCCACTGCAGCAGAGCTCCAACAGGCCTGGTCACCTCAAGTCCCTGTGTCAACTAGAACAGTTTGTAGGATTCTGTCTCGAAATGGCCTCCATGGTCGAATCAGTGCACAGAAGCCAGCACTAAATAAAAGGCAAATAAAAAACCGTGTGGCATTTGCAAAGTCCCACCGCCTTCTAAACAGATAGACGCTGGAAAAGTGGTAGAAGGTGGATTTCTCTGATGATGAATCTTCAGTAGAATTACACCACAGCCACCACAAATACTGCAGGAGACCTACTGGAGCCTGTATGGATCCAAAATACACCCAGAAAACAGTTAAATTTGATGGTAAAAAGATCATGGTCTGGGGTTACATTCAGTATGGGGGTGTGCGAAACATTTGCAAGGTGGAAGGCAATATCAATAGCTTAAAATATCAAGAAGTATTAGCTACCTCTTGTATTCCAAATCATAAAAGGGGTCAAATTCTGCAGAAGGATGGTGCTCCATCTCATACATCCATCTCTACAACAAAGTTCCTCCAGGCAAAAAAGATCAAGGTGCTCAAGGACTGGCCAGCCCAGTCACCAGACATGAACATCATTGAGCATGTTTGAGGTAGGATGAAAGAGGAAGCTTGGAAGACAAAACCAAAGAATCTAGATGAACTCTGGGAGGCATGTAAGACTGCATTCTTTGCTGCTCCCGATGACTTCATTAATAAATTGTATGAATCATTGTTGAACCGCATGGTCCTTCAAGCTCATGGAAGTCACACAAAATAATAAATATGACTCTAATAGCACCACAACTTCATTCACCAATGTTATGCAACATATATTTGTATTTTAAGTTAATTATTTGATTGGATATCACATTACTTTCTGTGGGCGACAAAACTTTTGTCTTGCCAAAATCTGACCATTCTGTGTCCATTAAATGATCAATATTTCTGCATAGATGCCAATTTATTTTCTTAACCTAAACCACATTTCGGAGGGTTTCAGCTTTCAAAAGAATAATTTATACAACCAATGGATGAATTTAACGTCAGGTTATAAGCTTTTATTTACATAACATGGATAAGCGACATAACTTCTGTCAGGGAGTGTATGCTTAGTTTTTACTGTCAGTGTAACCTGACACACTTTCTTTAAAATGACTGATTTTTAAAAAAAAGCCTCTTAGGGAGGGAAAAGTTTTATTAGGGCTTAATAACACAGTGCCCCCCTTTCTTTAATTTTATTGTGCTCCCATTCTTCAATGAGAACAATAATTCTAGTAGGAAGCAGCAATAGTTTACACTGTAAACCCATCACATATAGAAAGTTTATTTCACTACACATAATGATTTCTTTTGCTGAAAGAGAAGCGCTAGTTAGACCCACAGTCTTTATTTTCTCTTTTAAGTATTACTTATGCTCCACCCACGAGGAACCTCACACTTACCTGCTTACGAATTTATGCTCTAAGACACTTAATTAATGTAAAATTTTCCCAGAAAGAAAATTAATATCAATACAATTTATTTTTGTAGCATTAACATTTCACACAATTGTATTTTTTTATTCCCTCTATCTAGGCGTAGTTTAATTCTTTTGTTTTCCAAAACAGATGAAACGAACATTGTAGGAAATAAAGGCTCAGAATCATAATTTCCTTTGCTCCTGTTTTTTATCTTTTATGTGTGATCTTTTCCTTTTCATTGTTTGCACCTAATTCATTAGTTTGTGCCTTTTTTTAAAGTCTATTTTACATGTGCTCGCCTGATTTTTTCCCCATTTTTTGTGCCAAGGTTAGCGATTCCAGATGATTTCAGCTAAGCCTTTAAGTGTGACTTTTTAAAAAAATTGCAAAATTTGACACAACCCCACTGCAGCTTCACCTCCCTCCCCCCATGGTGTGTTTTTGAGCACGCTAGTACACTGGCTCAATTTTTGTGTCTTTTTGAGAAACATGCAACCTTTCTAGCAAAACTGTTTGAAATACAGTTCAAGACAGATAAAAGACCGTTTATCACTTTGCACAAAATTCATGAGCCACGTGCACTATTTTGAAAAAATTAGCGCTAAAATAAGCATAGCAACTAATACCACAAGACAAAACACGAAAAGTAATTTAAAAAAAAAGTCTTTCATTCAAGTGTAATTCACACATTTTGAGGATATGGCTCCCAACAATTCAGCCAGGGTCATCATAATTAATTTTACATGTTTTTTATTTGTAGTTTTATATTGAAATAAAAAGACAAAAATATAGTCATGTTATTATTTTGCCAAATTTATGTACAGATTTTTAATATTCTTTTTATAGACTGAACAGATTATTCCCCGGACTATTTGCCGAGTCAATGTTAAGATGTTTTTTCTTCAGTTCTCAGTTAATATTTGAATTTAGGTTATAAAAAATTAAAAAAATAAAAACTTCTGAAATCACACATTTTCTGCTAGGATATGACAATCTATCACAGGAAGTCTCTCGGCATAATTACAACCTACCTAGTTCTGCAGCCAGCTTGGACAGATTTATATATAGACATGTTTTTTTAGTCCCTGGATTAACACAGATGAGAAATATAGTTGCTGATATATATAAGCTGTACGTGCGGATTTCTGGAAAACACATAACTCACTGAAGAATAAATGAAAAACAATATTTTGCATGTACTTTATTTCTTTCCAGTAGCTGGATTTTTCAATTTCTTGTGATACTGAAGCTGTAATCGACGAACAATATTGTAAAACTTTTTGGATAAGTCTAAAGAAGAAAAATGTTTTCTTTTACATTGGAAACCTAGGTTGTGATGCATGAATTTTAAGATTATATGACAAAACTTCTAAATTCTCACTTTTCTCATAAGACTGGTCACCTAATACTTATTTTTCCCATTTCTGTGTTTTGTTTGCTACAACAGTGTAACAATGACAAGGAAAATAATTGAAACAATATGTTTATATAAAAGTGTTTTTGTGTAGCAATAATCCAGCTGCAGCTCCATAAAAGAGACAGGACTGCAGTTCCTTTAATGTCTCATATCCAATCCTAGAAAGGATTATGAGAAATTCCATGAGTATAAAAGGTTACAATTGCCAGCGATCAATGGTGGATAATTGTGAAGTCATGGTTTGAGGATTTGATGTTATGGAGAATTATAGCAGCTTGTAGAATAAGGTTTATGCGTCACAAAAAGCTAAAATTACTGGATTACCACAAGAATATACTACTGCCCCATAGACAACCAAACCACCTCTAAAGAGAAGAAATAACTTCCCGCATTGACACAACTAAGTGCCAGAATATATAACCTAGAAAACTGATAGTATCAAATAAAAAAATACTAGAGAAACATATATATGTTTATTATTTTTTGATTTGACAGTATCAGTTTTCTAGGTTATATATAATACTGCCCCATATGTACAGGAATACAACTACTATAATACTTCCCATATGTACAAGAATATACAGTGCCTTGCGAAAGTATTCGGCCCCCTGAAACATTTCCACCTTTTCCCACATATCATGCTTCAAACATAAAGATACCAAATGTAAATTTTTGGTAAAGAATCAACAACAAGTGGGACACAATTGTGAAGTTGAACGAAATTTATTGTTTTTTTTAAATTTTTGTGGAGAAACAAAAACTGAAAAGTGGGGCGTGCAATATTATTCGGCCCCTTTAACTTAATACTTTGTTGCGACACCTTTTGCTGCGATTACAGCTGCAAGTCGCTTGGGGTATGTCTCTATCAGTTTTGTACATCGAAAGACTGAAATTCTTGTCCATTCTTCCATGGCAAACAGCTCGAGTTCAGTGAGGTTGGATGGAGATCGTTTGTGAACAGCAGTTTTCAGCTCTTTCCACAGATTCTCGATTAGATTCATGTCTGGACTTTGACTTGGCCATTCTAACACCAGGATACATTTATTTGTGAACCATTCCATTGTAGATTTTGCTTTATGTTTGGGATCATTGTCTTGTTGGAAGACAAATCTCCGTCACAGTCTCAGGTCTTTTGCAGACTCCAACAGGTTTTCTTCAAGAATGGTCCTGTATTTGGCTCCATCCATCTTCCCATCAATTTGAACCAGCTTCCCTGTCCCTGCTAAAGAAAAGCAGGCCCAAACCATGATGCTGCCACGACCATGTTTGACAGTGGGGATGGTATGTTCAGGCTAAGTGCACACGATCAGGAATAATTGCGTTTTTTTCGCTGTTTTTCCGCGGTTTTCCGCGTAAAAACGCGATAAAAACGCAAGCATTAAGCATCCTATACATGTTAATTGATTCCGCATGTTTTGGCCACATGTTGCGTTTTTTTCCGCGAAAAAAACGCTTCGCGGAAAAAATAGCAACATGTTCATTAATTTAGCGTAATCGCGGTGATTCCGCCGCCATAGGAATGCATTGAACCGCTTACTTTCCGCATGTGGCTATGCCCACCATGCGCAATGTAAGCGGTTCATGTGCGATGGTACCCAGGGTCTGGAGGAGAGGAGACTCTCCTCCAGGCCCTGGGTACCATATCCCTGGTAAAACAATAATTAAAATAAAAAATAATGATATTCTCACCTTCCGGCGGCCCCCGCAGCCTTCCCGCGGCCCCCGCAGCCTTCCCGCCTTCAGCGACGCTCCCGGCAACTTCGGTCCCAAGAGTCCTTTGCGAGAATCACCCAGATGGCATAGCGGTCTCGCGAGATGCTACGTCATCGGTGTGATTTGTCGCAAAGCACTCCTGGGACCGGAGTTGCCGGGAGCATCGCTGAGAGGCGGGACGGCTGCGGGGGCCGCCGGAAGGTGAGAATATCATTATTTATTATTTTTTTTATTATTTTTACATTAGATCTTTTTACTATTGATGCGGCATAGGCGGCATCAATAGTAAAAAGTTGGTCACACTTGTCAAACACTATGTTTGACTCGTGTGACCAACCTGTCAATCAGTTTTCCAAGCGATGCTACAGATCGCTAGGAAAACGCTAGCATTCTGCAAGCTAATTACGCTTGCAAAACGCTATTATTCTGGCGGGAATCAGCATACAAAAAACGTGCGTATTTCCTGCGGGAGAAGTGCGGGATTGCCGCGGAAATTTCCGCGGCAATTCCGCAACGTGTGAACTTAGCCTCAGGGTGATGAGCTGTGTTGCCTTTATGCCGAACATATCGTTTGGCATCGTTGCCAAAAAGTTCGATTTTGGTTTCATCTGACCAGAGCAACTTCTTCCACATGTTTGGTGTGTCTCCCAGGTGGCTTGTTGCAAACTTTAAATGACACTTTTTATGGATATCTTTGAGAAATGACTTTCTTCGTGCCACTCTTCCATAAAGGCCAGATTTGTGCAGTGTACGACTGATTGTTGTCCTATGGACAGACTGTCCCACCTCAGCTGTAGATCTCTGCAGTTCATCCAGAGTGATCATGGGCCTCTTGGCTGCATCTCTGATCAGTCTTCTCCTTGTTTGAGATGAAAGTTTAGAGGAACGGCCGGGTCTTGGTAGATTTACAGTGGTATGATACTCCTTCCATTTCAATATGATCGCTTGCACAGTGCTCCTTGGGATGTTTAAAGTTTTGGAAATCATTTTGTATCCAAATCCGGAATTAAACTTCTCCACAACAGTATCACGGACCTGCCTGTTGTGTTCTTTGCTCTTCATGATGCTCTCTGTGCTTCAAACAGAACCCTGAGACTATCACAGAGCAGGTGCATTTATACGGAGACTTGATTACACACAGGTGAATTATATTTATCATCATTAGTTATTTAGGACAACATTGGATTATTCAGAGATCCACAATGAACTTCTGGAGTGAGTTTGCTGCACTGAAAGTAAAGGGGCCGAATAATATTGCACGCTCCACTTTTCAGTTTTTGTATTTCCACAAAAATTTAAAATAGCCAATAAATTTCGTTCAACTTCACAATTGTGTCTCACTTGTTGTTGATTCTTCACCAAAAATTAACACTTGGTATCTTTATGTTTGAAGCATAATATGTGGGAAAAGGTTGAAAAGTTCCAGGGGGCCGAACACTTTCGCAAGGCACTGTAACTACTATAATACTGCTCCTATGTACAAGAATATAACTACTATATTACTGCTCCTATGTACAAGAATATAACTACTATAATACTTCCCCTATGTACAAGAAGATAACTACTATAATACTGCTCCTATGTACTAGAATATAACTACTATAATACTGCTCCTATGTACAAGAATATACAGTGCCTACAAGTAGTATTCAACCCCCTGCAGATTTAGCTGGTTGACACATGCGGAATTAACTTGGCATTGTGACATTTGTACTGTAGATCAGCCTGGAAGTGGGAAATGCACTGCAGCAAAAATTTTTGTTTTAATTTTTTTTTTTTTTTTTTTTAAAAACGTTAAAAGTTAATTCAGAGTGTCATTTATTATTCAACCCCTCAAACCACAAGAATTCTGTTTGGTCCCCCTAAAGTATTAAGAAGTAGTTCAGGCACCAAGAATAATGAGCTTCACATGTGTGGATTAATGATCTCTTTTGCCAACCTTTTCTGACTATTTAAGACCCTCCCCAAACTAGTGAACAGCACTCATACATGGTCAACATGGGAAAGACAAAGGAGCATTCCAAGGCCATCAGAGACAAGATCGTGGAGGGTCACAAGGCTGGCAAGGGGTACAAAACCCTTTCCAAGGAGTTGGCCCTACCTGTCTCCACTGTTGGGAGCATCATCCGTAAGTGGAAGGCTTATGGAACTACTGTTAGCCTTCCACGGCCTGGACAGCCTTTGAAAGTTTCCTCCCGTGCCGAGGCCAGGCTTGTCCGAAGAGTCAAGGCTAACCCAAGGACAACAAGGAAGGAGCTCCGGGAAGATCTCATGGCAGTGGGGACATTGGTTTCAGTCAATACCATAAGTAACGTACTCCACCGCAATGGTCTCCGTTCCAGACGAGCCCATAAGGTACCTTTACTTTCAAAGCGTCATGTCAAGGCTCGTCTGCAGTTTGCTCATGATCACTTGGAGGACTCTGAGACAGACTGGTTCAAGGTTCTATGGTCTGATGAGACCAAGATCGAGATCTTTGGTGCCAACCACACACGTGACGTTTGGAGACTGGATGGCACTGCATACGACCCCAAGAATACCATCCCTACAGTCAAGCATGGTGGTGGCAGCATCATGCTGTGGGGCTGTTTCTCAGCCAAGGGGCCTGGCCATCTGGTCCGCATCCATGGGAGGATGGATAGCACGGCCTACCTGGAGATTTTGGCCAAGAACCTCCGCTCCTCCATCAAGGATCTTAAGATGGGTCGCAATTTCATCTTCCAACAAGACAACGACCCAAAGCACACAGCCAAGAAAACCAAGGCCTGGTTCAAGAGGGAAAAAGTCAAGGTGTTGGAGTGGCCTAGTCAGTCTCCTGACCTTAACCCAATTGAAAACTTGTGGAAGGAGCTCAAGATTAAAGTCCACATGAGACACCCAAAGAACCTAGATAACTTGGAGAAGATCTGCATGGAGGAGTGGGCCAAGATAACTCCACAGACCTGTGCCGGCCTGATCAGGTCTTATAAAAGACGATTATTAGCTGTAATTGCAAACAAGGGTTATTCCACGAAATATTAAACATAGGGGTTGTATAATAATTGACCCACACTTTTATGTTTAAAATTTATTAAAATTCAACTGAGCAACATAACTTTTGTTTTGTAAGATTTATGCTTCTGTTAATAAATCCTACTCTCGTTTGCAGTTTGAAGGCTCTAACTTATTTGCATCTTATCAAACCAGCTAAATCTGCAGGGGGTTGAATACTACTTGTAGGCACTGTAACTGCTATAATACTGCCCATATGTACAAGAATATAACTACTGTAATACTGCTCATATGTACAAGAATATAACGACTATGATACTGCCCCTTTGTACAAAAATATAACTACTATAATACTGCTCATATGTACAAGAACGTAACTACTATAATACTGCCCCCTATGTACAAGAATATAACTACTATAATACTGCCCATATGTACAAGAATACAACTACTATAATGCTGCTCTCTTTATACAAGAATATAACTACTATAATACTGCTCCTATGTACAAGAATATAACTACTATAATACTGCCCCCTATGTACAAGAATATAACTACTATAATACTGCCCATATGTACAAGAATACAACTACTATAATGCTGCTCTCTTTATACAAGAATATAACTACTATAATACTGCTCCTATGTACAAGAATATAACTACTATAATAATGCTCCTATGTACAAGAATATAACTACTATAATGCTGCTCCCTATGTACAAGAATATAACTACTATAATACTGCCCATACTGTTCTTAGCTGACTGTGTACACAGTAGCTTGTGTTTGTGAGTCTGTAATGAGTTCATCCTTCTTTTGGCAGATGCTAGTGTGTCCTATCCCACACTTCTGGGCATTGCTGGTCCTTACTATAGTCATATTCACACCGGTCTGGATAATACAAGCTTTATAATGCAAACCACAGGAGAATTTAACATTTGCTGTTTAAATATGATCTTCCTGTTCACGATGAAGCTTAAACGCTTTACTCTTCTTTTTTCCTGCAGGACACATTAATAAATTACATACCATAAAATTGCACATTTGGATGATTCAATTGGATTTCATTAATTCAGCTCATTATGCAATTTCAGCACAGGTAGTGAGCTATAATTACTGCACCATAATAGTAATTACACAAGTCTGTGACTAAGTAAGCTTCAGGTGCCAGGCGCATGTCAACTTCCTGCTAAGATTCTGGGCTAAAATAATAACAGAATGTTACTTAGTCTAGAACAATCAGTATCAATGTTAGAAAGCAGGAAATGGATACGCAGAGATGGTGTAGGAACTAGAGTGACATTTGTCTGGTTATACATTTTCTTCCTAGTCTAGAAAGTGGAGATGAGCGAATCAATTCTAAATGTATCAAATTCGCTACAATTTTGCCCACAAAATGTTAGAATCCATTTTTTTTATTCAGTTTGCATAAAACCAGGAAAACAGCATCCAGGCGACCTTCATTTTACTTGATTCTGAGTGTTCGGATTGGGATACAAAAAAAAGCAACTGGTGGAGTTGGTGAAAATCAATTCACCGAACTTGGTTAATTGGCCACGTCAGTAATCTCTGGATGCTACTTGGGAGCCCAGAGAACCGCTACTTACACGGATGGCACACGCCTCTCCTTTTGATTAGCCGGCCTGACATGACCGTGACAATATGAGTGCTTCTCGAATCAGTGACATTGTGGAGTCAAGTATGCCATCAGATGAGAGTCTGTTCTCAGGGCTCCTATCTATTGGTCACAGATTACGAACAAGCCCAATGGACTTGGTCCTGCAAACTGATGTACCCTAACTATAATAAGTAATTTTACTCACCTATCGAGAGCCCTGCCCATACCTCTTTAACTGCTTCATGGTATTCAAATTACTACTCTAGTCTTCAACCTTCTAGTTCCATGCATCTTGTATTCTTCACTACTTTTGCACATAGGACATACTGGAAAATCTTCAGTACCGGAGGCCCAGAAGGAGAAAAAAATAGATGACAGGAGACAAAGGAGCCTGTGAAGAATGGTATCGGAGAGATTGCGTCCGATCCCACCTCTGCCACCACATGTAATGATCCTGCACCTCCCCTCCCCATCTGACGTCACTTTTACATTTGAGGATCATGCAATATGGTTCTCCTCACTTGCATTCACTTGTTCTGCACCCCTTGTGGACACATAAGATCAGCTAGGCACAGTTTTACACAGACACCCCTGTACACGCGAGTCCAGAGAGGCATGTAGAGAGAGAGAATATGGCCCATGCGTCTGCTGATGAGGCACAACACTTGTTCACAACCCTGAGGCTGAGAGGCCCCTTTCACTAGCACCATTTAAATAGAGTACTGCCAGCCCAGTAGGACTGCCACCAGTTCCTCGTTAGATATATGCCTGGTCTGTTTTTGGGATTACATCTGGTCAGAAACCAGCCCTGGTAGCATGTGAAGTTAAAACCAACAACACTGACGTGTGGTTTTGTGGATCAAGATAAAAGAGCAACCCAAGGCTAAATTAGATATTTAATCGCCTTAAGGGCACACTAGACAATACACTATATATGCACAATGGTTATACATATACAATGAACAGATATGCAAATACAGGTGAAGTACAAAATATATAAGCAGATGAATCATGTCAATTATGGGCTTGATGTTCAACCATGTGTGCTCGGTCGCATGGGGGCATGGGGCTTACAGCTGGTTCCTGTTCCTCCCAGCACATTACTCAACATGACACAATCTTTAGAAGTGAACAGCAATCATGACAAAGAGAAAGAGAGCACATGGCTTTGCACAAGCATTTAACCCCTTGGCCAGTCACTCCTTTCTGTCCCTGGGATGTGCCTTATGCCCTTCCCCTGGGTGTTTATAGCTAAAACTTCCAAAACCTGTGAAGGATGATAACTTCTCAATGGAAGGTCATAGGACGGCTGTTCTGGCAACAATCGGATCCAGCCGGCCCCATTAGGCATGGAAACTAAACATGGCTTTGTTACCTGGCTTCTACTAGCCATTCTGTGTAACTCCCTACCCTGGTGGTGCATTTCACCCCGTTCCCGAGATTTCTAAAATGTAACCAGTGTGTGGCTTGGATGTACGACAACTCCCTATTGTCCTTAAATCTCCTTATGAAATTTTACCAAACTGGAGGAAGTTTGAATGAAGCAGTCACACATTGTAGGCTCCACAAGTAGTCATCCTGTACGAGCCTAGATACTGTCTGGTGGGGCCGGACCACCTGCTGTCCAGTTCCAGCTACATATGCTAAAGGAGAATTGTAAGGTGCCATTAAATTCCCCCATATTTTTTACGGAGCAGATCAGAGAACTGGCAGTGGCAGAAGTGATGGTGAGAGGGCCAAAGACAAGAAGAATAAGATTTTTTTCATCGCAGATTCAATTTGAAATGTATTTATTTGATGTAAAAAAATTTGAGCAAATTTTATAAATTCGAATTTTGACAAATTTGTTCATCTGTACTGGAAAGTGATATGTCCCACAGATACAGCAGCCAAGAAATGAGCAATTGTGAGTCGTGACCTGTCCACTACTGTGACCTCTGCCCATCTCGAGAAAGTGCTCCAAAAAGTCTTATTTGAATAGAACAATGCATACATGTGCATCACCACTCCATTCAGTTTCTTGTTAAAATTGCTGAATGCCGTAATTCTTTTGTTAAAAAAATGTAGCATTGATGCTTATGTGTGACAATCACTCCATTCAAAAATGGGCTGAGATTCCCAGCAATCAGCAAGTTATTGAAAGATGAAACCTGTCCTGTGGATAGGTAATAGTTTGATAAGAGATTACACTATGTAATAAAAAGAAGGTACTATGAGTAACAAAAATAATAAGAGAATGCGATATGTAATAAACGACATCGCTATACATTATAAGCAAGTGCATTATATACTAAAGGATGGTGCTATACATAGCAGAGAATACCGTATATACTCGCATATAAGCCGAGATTTTCAGCTCATTTTTTAAGGCTGCAAGTCCCCCTCTCGGCTTATACGCGAGTCATATACCAGGAGGTCGACGGTGGGGGAGGGGGAGCGGGGGTGTCAGATCATACTTACCCCCCGGCGCGTCTCTGCAGCCCCCTGCTTCTCCCACGATCTCAGGCTCTTTCCTTCAGCGGTCACGTGGTACCGCTCATTAAAGTCATGAATATGCACATATTCATGACTTTAATGAGCGGTACCACGTGACCGCTGAAGGAAGGAATAGCTGCCGGAGACTGCAAGAGAAGCAAGGGGGATGCAGAGACGTGCCAGGAGGGCTAAGCATATGCGATATTCACCTGTCCCTGGTCCACCGCTGCGCTCCACTCTATCCTCTGCGTCCTCTGGTTGTGACGTTCAGGTCAGAGGGCTCGATGACATAGCTAGTGTGCGCCACGCACTCACTGACAGAGGACCCGGAAGACAGCGGCACGCAGCGGTGGACCGGGGACAGGTGAATATCTCAGGTGCCAGGGCCCTGAGCCAGCGGTGACACTGGCACCTGTCCCCCATAGCGCGCCGGCGTCCCCGCCTGCTCAGGACACCGGCATCTGGCCCCCAGCGACGAGACGTGAGTATGTAATTTTTTTTCATTTGCAGCAGCAGCGGCAGCATTTGGGGCTTATTCTATGGAGCATTTTATGGGGCCTGTTGTGAATGGGTTTGAGATGAGTTCTGAGCAGAGGCTCCCTCTGGTGGTTACTAGCGGTACTAGTGAGGATTGGAATCAGGTGTTACTGATTGGTCTTATTTAAGGGAATCATTTTCCCATCAGGGTTGCCGGTGATCAATTGTTCTGGTCTGAATCCTTCTTTCCAGTTTCCCTTGTAGCCTGCTGTGTCGTGTCTGCATCTCCTGCTATCAGATAAGACAATTTCTTATTTTGTGTTTTTGCTATATTTTTGCATTTTGTCCTGCACTTCTGTGGGGCCTTCTGGGTCCCCTCCGGGGGCTTTTGCCCTCTCAGTTTAGTCCAGCCACTGTGTTTTGTACTTTTGCTTTTTGCAGTTTTTTCAGTGGCTGCTGTTTTTGTTACACCAGAGAACTAATTTAGGTGGTAGAGGTCGTGTGATCTCAGGTGATTTTGAAATTAGTAGAGTTGGTGTTTTTCAGGGTTTTCTGGGATTGCAGTAAGTACCCTTCCTGTCCTTTTCTATTTAGATAGTTTGGGCCCCAGCGTTTGCTCATACTATTTTCTTTCTGTGTCAGTATTTCCTCTTGTCTAACCGCCATTACATGTTTGGGGGCTTTCTATTATCTTTGGGGTTCTGCTCCGGGGCAGATAGCTTTCCTATTTCTATCTTTAGGTGTAGTTAGTTTCTCAGGCTGTGACGAGGCGTCTAGGACCATCGTAGGAACGCTCCACGGCTGCCTCTAGTTGCGGTGGTTAGTCAGGGTACTGCAATCTCATAGATTCCAACTGCTCTGGTGTATTTCCTTTTTTACCTGCACTCCTCAGCTACCGTAACATAACATTATCACCGGCCGAAAAAAATTGTATGGTACTCACAGAAGGGAAAAAATATTTTGAAGGAAGAAAAGTTGTCAGAGATATTTTTCTGTTTGTTGCATTTTTTTTTTTTTTCCCTCTGTATCTCTGGGTGCTGGGGAGGATCTTTTCTCCCAATGGAGTTTGCACAGTTGTCTGGCCGTGTGGATCAGCTTGCCACTGAGGTTCGGAGTATTGCTGCATATCTTGCTAGGTTGCCTGTTGTGGAACCTAGGATCCCCATGCCAGATTTGTTTTCAGGGGATCGAGCTAAGTTTCAGAATTTCAAAAATAATTGTAAATTGTTTCTTGCCTTAAAATCTAAGTCCTCAGGAAACGCAGCGCAGCAGGTTCAAATTGTCATCTCTCTCCTGCGCGGCGATCCTCAGGATTGGGCTTTTTCCCTCACACCTGGGGATCCTGTTTTGAGTGATGTTGATGCATTTTTTCAGGCTTTGGGGTTATTGTACGATGAGCCTAATGTCACTGATCAAGCTGAAAAAGCCTTGTTGGCATTAAATCAGGGGCTTGATGACGCTGAGTTATACTGTCAGAGATTCCGTAGGTGGGCAGTCCTGACCAAATGGAATGACGACGCTTTGGCGGCCCTTCTCCGGAAGGGTCTGTCGGATAATGTAAAGGATGTTATGGTGGGATTCCCTGTCCCCTCTGGTCTCAATGATTCTATGTCATTAGCGATTCAAATTGACAGACGTTTGCGTGAGCGGAGAAGTATGCGTGGAGTGGTGTTGCCTTGTGAGCCAGCTGCTGAGCCCATGCAGTGTGATGGAGTGGTGTCTGGGGCACAGCGTCATGAGTTTCGAAAGCGCAATGGGTTATGTTTCTACTGTGGTGATGCCTCTCATGCTATTTCAGTCTGCCCTAAGCGGGGAAGACGTTTTGCACGCTCAGTTGTCTTGGGTGGTGTTCAGACTAAGTTTTTATTAACTGTCACTCTGATATGCTCTCTGTCCTCATTTTCTGCTCAGGCTTTCGTTGATTCTGGAGCAGCTATTAACCTGATGGATTATGATTTTGCTAAACGTTGTGGATTTCCCTTGATACCCCTACAGAAGTCTATTCCCCTACTGGGGATCGATTCTACCCCTTTGGCTGAGAATAAACCCCAGTTTTCTACTCAGGTGATAATAAGGGTTGAACCTGATCACCAGGAGTGCTGCAAATTTTTGGTTCTATATAATCTGCATGACATTATCGTGCTGGGTTTCCCTTGGTTACAGTCTCATAATCCTGTTTTGGATTGGAAATCTGTGTCTGTAACCAGTTGGGGCTGCCAATGTGTTAATACCAACACTCCTGTTTTTTCTGCCTCCCCCAGGCTGAGGATGTTCCTGACTTTTTGTTTGATTTTTCTGATGTGTTTAGCGAAAGTAAATCTGCATCCTTACCTCCCCATAGGAGCTATGACTGCGCTATTGAGTTAGTGCCGGGTGGTAAATTCCCTAGGGGTCGCCTTTTTAACTTGTCTGTACCTGAACATGACGCTATGCGGTCTTATATCAAGGAATCATTGGAGAAGGGTCATATCAGACCATCCTCTTCACCCTTAGGTGCCGGTTTTTTCTTTGTGGCCAAAAAAGATACTGTTGTGAATGGGTTTGAGATGAGTTCTGAGCAGAGGCTCCCTCTGGTGGTTACTAGCGGTACTAGTGAGGATTGGGAATCAGGTGTTACTGATTGGTCTTATTTAAGGGAATCATTTTCCCATCAGGGTTGCCGGTGATCAATTGTTCTGGTCTGAATCCTGTTTCTTTTCGTTTGCTTCTTCCAGGGACATTTAAGATCCATAACGTGTTCCACAAGTCCTTGTTGAAGAGGTTTGTTGAGCCAGTGGTTCCTGCTGCTGTGCCTCCTGACCCTGTTTTGGTTGAGGGCAATCTGGAGTATGTGGTTGAGAAAATATTGGATTCTCGTTTTTCTAGACGAAGACTCCAGTATTTGGTTAAATGGAGAGGTTATGGTCAGGAAGATAATTCTTGGGTGTTTGCTTCGGACATCCATGCTAGGAGACTTATCCTGCGTATCATAGAACTCATCCTGACCGACCTGGTTGCTCAAATGAGGGTTCGGTG
The DNA here is from genome assembly GCA_033576555.1 of Oophaga sylvatica. Classification (NCBI taxonomy): domain Eukaryota; kingdom Metazoa; phylum Chordata; class Amphibia; order Anura; family Dendrobatidae; genus Oophaga; species Oophaga sylvatica. Next base: position 383,913,956 of record JARQOD010000001.1, on the reverse strand, counting down.
ACCCCTCCTCAAGGGGGGGTACTGTTGTGAATGGGTTTGAGATGAGTTCTGAGCAGAGGCTCCCTCTGGTGGTTACTAGCGGTACTAGTGAGGATTGGGAATCAGGTGTTACTGATTGGTCTTATTTAAGGGAATCATTTTCCCATCAGGGTTGCCGGTGATCAATTGTTCTGGTCTGAATCCTTCTTTCCAGTTTCCCTTGTAGCCTGCTGTGTCGTGTCTGCATCTCCTGCTATCAGATAAGACAATTTCTTATTTTGTGTTTTTGCTATATTTTTTGCATTTTGTCCTGCACTTCTGTGGGGGCCTTCTGGGTCCCCTCCGGGGGCTTTTGCCCTCTCAGTTTAGTCCAGCCACTGTGTTTTGTACTTTTGCTTTTTGCAGTTTTTTCAGTGGCTGCTGTTTTTGTTACACCAGAGAACTAATTTAGGTGGTAGAGGTCGTGTGATCTCAGGTGATTTTGAAATTAGTAGAGTTGGTGTTTTTCAGGGTTTTCTGGGATTGCAGTAAGTACCCTTCCTGTCCTTTTCTATTTAGATAGTTTGGGCCCCAGCGTTTGCTCATACTATTTTCTTTCTGTGTCAGTATTTCCTCTTGTCTAACCGCCATTACATGTTTGGGGCTTTCTATTATCTTTGGGGTTCTGCTCCGGGGCAGATAGCTTTCCTATTTCTATCTTTAGGTGTAGTTAGTTTCTCAGGCTGTGACGAGGCGTCTAGGACCATCGTAGGAACGCTCCACGGCTGCCTCTAGTTGCGGTGGTTAGTCAGGGTACTGCAATCTCATAGATTCCAACTGCTCTGGTGTATTTCCTTTTTTACCTGCACTCCTCAGCTACCGTAACATAACAGGGGCCATAATTTATGGAGCAATTTATGGGGCATAATCTATGGAGCATTTTATGGGAGCATAACCTATGGAGCATCTTTTGGGGGCATAATCTATGGAGCATCTTATGGGGGCATAATCTATGGAGCATCTTATGGGGGCATAATCTATGGAGCATCATATGGGGCATAATCTATGGAGCATCTTATGGGGGATAATCTATAGATCATTTCATGGGGGATAATCTATGGAGCATTATATGGGGCATAAAATATATGGAGCATTTTATGAGGGCATAATCTATGGAGCACCTTATGGGGCTAATCTATGGAGCATCATATGGCAATCTATGGACATCATGCATAAAATATATGTAGTATTTTATGGGCATACAGACATTATGGCATATCGTGCACAAGGGCATAATCAGAGCATCTTATGGGGCATAATCTATGGACATCATATGGGCATAAAATATATGGAGTATTTTATGGGGCATAATCTATGGAGCATTTTGGGTAATCTGGGCATTTTGGGGCATAATCTATGGGCATTTATGGGGCATAATCTATGGAGCATCTTATGGGGCATAATCTATGGAGCATCTATGGGGCATAAATCTATGGAGCATTTTATGGGGGCATAATCTATGGAGCATTTATGGCATATTAAGGAGCATTTTATGGGCATAATCTATGGAGCATTTTTGGGGGATAATCTATGGGCATTTTATGGGGCATAATCTATGGAGCATCTTATGGGGCATAATCTATGGAGCATCTTATGGGGCATAATCTATGGAGCATTTTATGGGGGCATAATCTATGGAGCATTTTATGGGGCATAATCTAAGGAGCATTTTATGGGGCATAATCTATGGAGCATTTTATGGGGAATAATCTATGGAGCATTTTATGGGGGCATAATCTATGGAGCATCTTATAGGGGCATAATCTATGGAGCATCATATGGGGCATAATCTATGGGGCATCATATGGGGCATGAAATATATGGAGCATTTTATGAGGGCATCATCTATGGAGCATCTTATCTGGCATAATCTATGGAGCATTTTATGGGGCATAATCTATGGAGCATTTTATGGGGGCATAATCTATGGAGCATCTTTTGGGGCATAAAATATATGGAGCATTTTATGGGGGAATAATCTATGTAGCATTTTATAGGGGCATAATCTATGGAGCATCTTATGGGGCATAATCTATGGAGCATCATATGGGGGCCATAATCTATGGAGCATCATGAGGGAGCATAATCTATGAAGCATCATATTGGGCATAAAATATATGGAGCATCTTATGGGGGCATAATCTATGGAGCATTTTATGGGGCATAATCTATGGAGCATTTTATTGGGCCATAACCTTTATGGAGCAGCATATGGGGCATATTATTCTATGGAGCATTTTATGGGGCTACTGATTCAATATGGATATTCCAAAACCTTTAACCTACTGATGTCTAAATTAATTTTACTTTCATTGGTATCTATTTTAGTTTTTAAAATTTACCAGTAGCTGCTGCATTTTCAACCCTAGGCTTACATGGGAGTCAATAAGTTTTCCCAGTTTTTTGTGGCAAAATTAGGGGGGTCGGCTTATACATGAATATATACGGTAACTAGAGTTGAGCGAAACAGGTCATGGTATCACGGACAAATACATGCTGACTATCTGTGTGTGACTCCGGAAATATATACGGAGATTTCAATTTTCCCCAAAACCGTATACAGCTGGTATCTTCTGATACAGTACTGTTTTTCTGCCTGGTGTATTATGGTCAAATCCATACTGAGAGAGCGTCTGTGTGTGACTCCGGAAATAAATACGGAGATTTCAATTTTCCCCAAAACCGTATACAGCTGGTATCTTCTGATACAGTACCGTTTTTCTCCTTTCTGTATTACGGTCAAATCCATACTGAGAGAGCGTCTGTGTGTTACTCCTCCAATATATACGGAGATTAAAAAATACCTCAACACTGTATACAGCTGTACGCTACTGATAGAGTACACTTTTTTCTGCTTTTCATATTCTGTTATAATCCATACTGAGCCTGTGATCATGTGTGTTACTCCTAAAATATATACGGAGATTTAAAATTACCCCAACACTGTATACAGCTGTACGCTACTGATACAGTACACTGTTTCTGCTTTTCATACTCTGGTGTAATCCATACTGAGCCTGGAGCGTGTGTGTTACTCCTGAAATATATATGGAGATTTTCAATTAACCCAACACTGTATACAGCTGTACTCTACTGATACATTACACTTTTTCTGCTTTTCATATTGTGGTGTAATCCATACTGAGCCTGTGCGCGTGTGTGTTACTCTTGAAATATATACAGAGATTTAAAATTGCCCCAACACTGTATACAGCTGTACGCTATTGATACAGTACACTTTTTCTGCTTTTCATATTCTGGTGTAATCCATATTGAGCCTGTGAGCGTGTGTTACTCCTGAAATATATACGGAGATTTAAAATTACCCCAATACTGTATACAGCTGTACGCTACTGATACAGTACACTTTTTCTGCTTTTTATATTCTGGTGTAATCCATACTGAGCCTGTGAGAGTCTGTGTCTGTTACTCCCAAATATATACTGAGATTAAAATTTTTCACCTTCACCGTATACAGCTGTATGCTTCTGATACAGTACCATATATCTGCTGGTTTTTGGGTACATTTTCACAAACATGAGGAAGTATGGTGCAAGAGGCCGGGACGTGGGCGTGGGGGGACACCTGGTACTGATAGTGGTTGTGGTTTGCATCTGCTGGTAGTGCCAAAAGCACAATAGCACCTAAGGCATGAGGTGTTGAGCCTGCGTCATCGTCTGGCTCCAGAAGGCCTGGAAGTCTCCTTTTCTGGGAGTACGTAAACCGCTTTTAAAGCCGGAGCATCAGGAACAGGTTTTGGCTTACATTGCCGACACAGCCTCCAGCTCTATCGCCTCCTCTTCTGAAGTTTCAAAAACTCCAAGCACTGAGTCGCCAGTGCAGGCTTCTGGTCAGGAACAACCCCTTTCCTTGTGTCCTTCACCCCCACCAAAAGTGAAGGATGCGGCAGGCCACACTTCAGATTACTCCAAGAAGCTCTTTTCACATACCATGCCTGGGTTATCAAGTTAAATCCTGAATTCCCCAGTCCAACATGAATCTGACATGGAGTACATTGATGCACAGCCACTGCTAGATGATTCTGCTGGTACATTCAACCAGAGCACTATATTGCCCTCGCAGTCTACTGAGCCAGAATGTGACCCTGATGAAACTCAGGTGCCCCTTCCTGCATACTATACCACCTTACACGGTGACACAGAGGAAGATGCAGATGAAATTGAAGAGGAATTGATGGATGACCCAGTTATTGACCCAAATTGGCATCCAGTGGGGGGAAGAGGATGCCGGTGGCAATAGCTCAAAAGAGGAGGAGGATCGCAGCAGTATCGACATCACAGCTGGGGTTTATCTGGCAAGCCAGAGCCGGCGTCAGCACCCGGCATACCCGGGCAAGTGCCGGGGCCCTGAGTAGGCGGTGGGGCCCACTCGCCGTCGGGCACCCCGGCGCCCGTTAGCGGTGCCAGTGCCGCCACTGGGCCCCCCCGCTTGCTCAGGGCCCCGGCAGCAGCCGACGCAATACTTACCACTCCCCATGCCTCCGCTGCCGCAGCTCCGGGCTCCAGGGGGCGCCTGCGCCGGCGCTTCCTCATAGCAGCGCCGCTGAATGACATCATCATTCAGCGGCCGGCTATGGCAGAGAAGGCACAGACGCTGGACAGGTGAGGTGTGTGTGTGTGTGCCTGCGTGTGTGTATGTGAGAGAGTGCTGCGGTGCTGTATGTGTAATGGAGGTGGTGAGGGGAGGCAGTGATGGTGGTGAGGAGGCAATGATGATGGGGAGGCAATGAGTTGATGGGGAGGCAATGATGATGATGTGGAGGAAATGATAATGGGAAAGCAATGATGATGATGATATTAATGGGGAGGCGATGATGATGATGGGGAGGCAATGATGATGATGATATTAATGGGGAGGCAATGATGATGATCATGGGGAGGCAATGATAATGGGGAGGCAATGATGAAGATGGGGAGGCAATGATGATGATGATGGGGAGGCAATGATGATGATGATGATGGGAGGCAATGATAATGATGATGGGCAGGCAATGATGATGATGGGGAGGCAATGATGATGATAATGGGCAGGCAATGATGATGATAATGGGGAGTCTTTCCACAGCGCCCTTTCCTGGACCGTAACAGTGCAGAACGCAGCACAGTGTAGAGGAGAGCTCCATATTTTGTATGGAGCATTATATGTGGTCCAGTATTCTGTATGGAGCATTATATGGCAGGGTGACATCCTGCATGGGGTATTATATGGGTGATGAGGGGGAGACTATGTGGTGCCCATTATATTGTATGGAGGACTGTACTGTCCAGTCTGTACTGTGCGCTGTGAGGATTTGGCGGTTTTTGAGCTATTGTACAATTTACAATAGGTATCAGTCATGTAATGGAAGAATAGAAGTGTTTGGCGTTGTGCTATACCCATATTTCTCTGCAGTATCTGTGCATCATGAATCGTGGTCTGTGTTAAGGGGGCCCACTGAGATTCTTTCGCCCGGGGCCCATAAAAACCTGGAGCCGGCCCTGCCTGCAGCAGTCCAAGAAGGTGTTAAAAAAACAAAAAGAGTTGCAGGACAAGCTTGGCCAGACATGCAAATTAGCACAGCGTGCAAGCCCTGAAAATTTATACCATAGTAGGAAGAGTCCAGTGTGGCACTTTTGACCAAAATGCTATTGATGAGTCAAAGGTTATCTGTAAGAAGTGCAGAAGGACCTTTACCCGAGGGAAAAATATCCGAAATTTGAATACCAGTTGCATGCTTAGACATTTGATGAACATGCACTTGCAAGCGTGGACGGACTACAAAACTTCAGGTAGCACATGTGCACCTGCTCCGACTGAATTAGCCAGCAACGTTCCATCGCTTTCCCCACTTTAAGCCCACCGGTTGGCACACCACCAGCAAGAAATGTTGAGGTGTCGTCGCAAGGCCAAAGCAGTCAGTGAATCACAATGTTTTTGCAATGAAACACTGCATCTAGGCCATCACCACCATCACCAACCCCCTCTCAGTCGGTCATGTCCACCGCTAGTTCCCCATATGCAGCTCTCAAGTCCAGCTCACCCTACCAGACACTCTGAGTAGGTCAAGAAAGTACTCATCCTCTCATCCGCGTACACTGGCTTTGAATGCCAACATTGCCAAACTGATCTCATTAGAGATGATGCCCTTCCGTTTGGTTGAAAGCGCAGCGTTCAGAGACCTCATGGCCTATGCTGTCCCACGCTATGACCTACCCAGTCGGCACTTCTTTTCTTGAAAAGCCATCCCTGCCCTCCACCTGCATGTGAAAAGACCGCATTGTCCATTCACTCAAACAATCAGCGAGTTGAAAAGTGCACCTCACAACAGATTGTATGGGCCAGTAGGCATGGCCAGGCCGTTTCGTGTCCATCACTGCGCACTGAGTTATTATGTGGTGAATGCAGGGTCCACAGGGGACAGCGGCGGGGGGGACAGTGCTGCCTAGCCCACGGTATAGGCAACAGTTGGCTGTAGGCGTTCAACCTGCTTTGAGCAGGGGGTTGGACCAGATGACCCAGGAGGTCCCTTCCAACTCTAACATTCTATGATTCTATGACCCTCCTCCTTCTCATCCAGAAGCAAAAGCTCATCAACAGAGCGCAGTTGCACGAGCACTCCATCCCCAGCTGCCAGTGTTGGACACGAGGTGTCCCACTATCGAACAGCTAGTGGTAAGCGTCAGCAGGCTGTTTTAAAAATGATGTCTTTGGGCGACAACAGACACACCGCGGAGGTACTGGCCGCCTACTTGCAGCGAGAAACTGAGTCATGGTTGGCAGTATACATCTGAGCCATGCAAGGTAGTCAGTCATAACGGCCGTAATTTTGTGGCGGCCATAGCCCTGGCAAAACTCAGACACATACTTTGCCTGGCTCACACCTTGAACCTGGTGGTGCAGTGCTTCTTATATAATTATCCGGAGTTAACAGCCCTGCTCCATAAAGTGCGAAGACTGTGCTCGCACATCCGTCGCTCGCCCGTAGACTCCAGTCGTATGCAGAGGCTGCAGCGATCGCTCCACCTCCCCAAGCACCGCCTAATCATAGACGTTGCAACAAGGTGGAACTCCACGATGCACATGGTTGAGAGGCTGTGCGAATAAAGGCAGGCTGTAATGCATTTATGGGAAGAAACATGGGCAGGCAGTTTGAGGGCAGACATGGAGTTGTCTGGTGTGCAGTGGTCAAAGCTGAAAAACCTCTGTAAAGTCCTTCAGTGTTTTGAGGAATGCACATGGCTGGTAAGCGCAGACGACGCCATAAGCATGAGCATTCCCACTTATGCGTCTGTTCATGCAAACTTTGATGCACATCAAGGATCAGGCGTCTGCAGCGGAGGAGGAAGAGGAGGAGGAGGATGAGGGGGATGATTATTTTGGGAGGAGGATGCTTCTCAGGGGGCAAGAGAAAATGGGGCTTGCCAAGCTCAGGTACAGGGTTTGTGCGTGACTTGGAGGGATGTGGATTTGGCAGAAAGTGCTCCTCCACCCACCACTTTCAGTGCATCATTGACACCTGGACCATTGGCCCACATGTGTGATTATGTCTTACGGATCCTAAAAAGGGACCCCCGCATTGCCAAAATTATGAAGGATGACGACTACTGGGTTGGCCAGCATCCTCGATCCATGCTATAAAGTCAAATTACAGAACATCATGACACAGGAGAACCTAGAGCTAATGTTGGTGAACAAACAAGCAACTCTGGTAAACCGTTGGTTAGAGGCATTCCCAGCAAACAGCAGTGGTGCAGGTTCTACCACGAGCCATACTGGGACAAATGGAAGAGGTGTTCGTGGTGCACACTGCCAAGTGGCATTGGAGACAGGGGTTTCATGACCATGTTGTGGACTGATTTCTCGAGGACCGCTCACACGCCTGGTAATACTGAATCTATTGCAACTGACAGGAGACAGCAGTTGTCAACTATGGTTACAAATTACTTCTCCCCTATCGATGTTCTCCCTCACAGGTCATTCCCCTTTGAATACTGGGCCTGTAAACTGGACACCTGGCTTGAATTGGTACAATATGTCTTACAGGAGCTCGCTTGCCCTGCTGGTAGTGTGCTATAAGAAAGAGTCTTCAGTGCTGCTGGATCAATCCTGACAGAAAGAAGGACCCAGCTGTTGACACAAAATGTTGATGATCTAACCTACATTAAAATGAACCATACATTGGTTTCAAAGAATTTGTCCCACCTTCCCCTGATGACACATAGGTTCACAGCAAAAATGTCTCGCTTGTCCTCCTCTTCCTCCGACTTCTCCAATTCCTCCATTTGAAGCTGCTGAACGTCCAGCCTATACCTCAACATATGCCATTTTTGCCACCTCCATATCTGGCGTTCCCACCCCAGAGCAGGGGTCACCACCTGGTGCCCCGGGCAAGTGCTGGTACCCTGAGCAGGTGGGGGGTCCCACTCTGAGGCGACGGCACTGGCACAGGGTCCCTCATAGAACAAAAAAGTGTCTCTGACGGTGGGGAGCCCACTCACCGTCAGACACACGGCGTACTACGAGGGGCCTTGTGCCAGTACCGGCGCCCACGAGTGGGTCCCCCCTGCTTGTCAGGGCCCCAGCACTTGCAATACTTACCTCTCCCTGCTCCACCGCTGTGGAGTCTGGGCAGTTAAAATCCTCACTGGGACAAGCCACTACAAATTTTGTTAACTGATGATGATGGTTAAGACGTAGCTGTGGCCTGTCCTGCTGGGCTCTACCTTCAGATGATCAATGGCTACCATTTCTAATGGACGTCGACTCACAATTGTATGCAGTGTTGCTTTCTGATCAGCTTTCACAGTTTTACGAGTCACAGACGTGTGACATTCCTGGCAACATTTTCAATGTCTCCTCTCATGCCAATTCAATAGAATCGCCTACAGCCTGTGGCTACTGTCTTTAGCACTCCAAAGAGACCAGACTGATCATGATGGCAGTGAGGACAATGTCTACATCTCTCCTTGGCATCACAATTTGATGGAGACGAATAACGGTGATGTGATCGACGCTACTGCGACACAGCAACCCTTTCTTCACAAAGAACCGTTTCGCTGTCTCCACAGATAAAGTAACTGAGGGTCAGCATCGCCCTGAGAATTTTACCGGGAGGTTTTAACCGTGATAGGAATTCCCAAATTTCTGCAATCACTCTACTTTCAGTGTGTACTTGTATCCATCTAGTTTCCTGTAGCGGAGAGTCAGGCTGGCTTATGAGACTGAAATATTTACGAACATTTACAATTACCCAACACTGTATACAGCTGACGCTTCTGATACAGTACAATTTTTCAACTTTTTATATTCTTGTGGTGATCCATACTGAGCCTGAGAGCGTCTGTCTGTTACTTTGGAAATATACATGGAAATTACAATGACCCCTAGACTGTATACAGCTATACGCTTGTGATACATTACCCTTTTTGCCAGAAAGTCCTCCTCCACCCACCACTCTAAGTGCATCATTGTCACCTGGAAACATTGGCCCACATGTATGATTATTACTTGTGGATCTGCTTTTGTATATTCTTGTCTAATCCATACTGAGCCTGTCAGAGACTTTTTCTGACTCCTGAAATTATACAGAGATTTCCAATATTTTCACTATACTATATATACCTGGTATCTGGTGTTCAGTACCCTTTTCAGCTTTTTATATCTTGTCTAATCATACTGAGCCTGAGAGTGTCTGTGTCTGCCTCCTGAATTATATACGGAGATTTCCAATATTTTCAATATACTATATATACCTGGCTTCTGCTGATACAGTACCCCTTTTTTCTTCTTATATATTCTTGTGCAAGCCATACTGAGCGTGAGAGAGTCTGTGTCTGCCTCCTGAAATATATACAGAAATTTCCAAACATTCAACTATACTATTTATACTTGGTATCTGGTGATACAGTACCCTTTTTTCTTCTTATTATATTCTTGTGTAAGCCATAGTGAGCCTGAGAGTGTCTGTCTGCCTCCTGAAATATATACGGAGATTTAGAATATTTTCACTATACTATATATACCTGGTATCTGGTGATACAGTACCCCGTTTTCATCTTTTTAATTATTGTGCAATCCATACTGAGCCTGAGAGCGTTAGTGTCTGCCTCCTGAAATATATACGGAGATTTTCAATATGTTCAACATACTATATATACCTGCTATCTGCTGATACAGTACCTCTTTTTCATCTTTTTATATTATTGTGTAATCCAATACTGAGCCTGAGAGCATCAGTGTCTGTCTCCTGAAAATATATATGGAGATTTCCAATATTTTCAACATACTATATATACCTGGTATCTGCTGATACAGTTCCCCTTTTTCTATATTATATTCTTGTGTAAGCCATACTGAGCCTGAGAGCGTCTGTGTCTGCCTCCTGAAATATATATGGAAATTTCCAAAAATTTAACTATACTATATATACCTGGTATCTGGTGATACAGTACCCCCTTTTTCATCTTTTTATATTATTGTGTAATCCATACTGAGCCTGAGAGCGTCAGTTGTCTGCATCCTGAAATATATGAGGAAATTTAGAATATTTTCACTATACTATATATAGTTGGTGATTGCTGGGATACAGTACCCTTTTTGCCAGAAAGTCCTCCTGCACCCACCACTCTAAGTGCATCATTGACACCTCGAACATTGGCCCACATGTGTGATTATTTTTTGCGGATCTTCTTTTTATATTCTTGTGTAATCCATACTGAGACTTTGAGCGTCTTTGTCTGACTCCTGAAATTTATAACGGAGATTTTCAATATGTTCAACACATTAAATATACCTGGTATCTGGGATACAGTACCCCTTTTTCATCTTTTTATATTATTGTGTAATCCATACTGAGCCTGAGAGCGTCAGTGACTGCCTCCTGAAATATATACGGAGATTTAGAATATTTTCACTATACTATATATACCTGGTATCTGCTGATACAGTACCCTTTCTGCCAGAAAGTCCTCCTCCACCCACCACTCTAAGTGCATCATTGACACCTCGAACATTGGCCCACATGTGTGATTATTTTTTGCGGATCTCTTTTTTATATTCTGTGTAATCCATACTGAGCCGTCAGCGTCTTTTTCTGACTCCTGAAATATATACAGAGATTTCCAATATTTTCACTATATTAATGTATAACTGGTTTCTGGTGATACAGTACCCTTTTTCAGCTTTTTATATTCTTGTCTAATCCATACTAAGCCTGACAGCGTCTGTGTCTGCCTCCTGAAATATAATACTGAGATTTCCAATATTTTCACTATACTATATATACCAGGTATCTGGTGATACAGTACCCCTTTTTCATCTTTTTATATTATTGTGGTAATCCATACTGAGCCTGAGAGCGTCAGTGTCTGTCTCCTGAAATATATTCGGAGATTTCCAATATTTTCAACATACTAATATACCTGGCTCTGCTGATACAGTACCCCTTTTTCTTCTTAGTATATTCTTGTGTAAGCCATACTGAGCATGAGAGCGTTTGTGTATGCTCCAGAAATATATACGGAAATTTCCAAACATTCAACTATACTATATGTACCTGGTATCTGGTGATAAAGTACCCCTTTTTCATTTTTTATATTATTGTGTAATCCATACTGAGCCTGAGAGCTTCAGTGTCTGCCTCCTGAAATATATATGGAGATTTAGAATATTTTCACTGTACTATATATACCTGATGTTAAGGCCTGCGGAACGCACCTAAATAGATATTATGGAGAGGTGCGTTCGCAGCCCAGGGTCCACCGTGCAGGCGAGCCTGCTGCTAGTAAGATGGCGTAAATAGGCGTACAAGTGAACTCTGTTATCCGCAGAGTCGCAGATGTAAACGCCGTAGCACTATATGGCGGAATAAGCAGTCTCTGTTAACTCACCAGCCACTGTAACAAAGACTGTGTCCTGTTAGACTCACAGGTAACACAGATGACTGCTAAGTGATTGCAGTCTGTGGTCATGCAATCAGAACCCAAGCAGTAATCTCCTCACCGGAGTAGCCGGTATTCTAATGGCGTTTTCAGCCAAGCCCTGAACACGTGCATACAATCTCCTCAACGGAGGTGCCGGTATTCTAGGGGGCATATTTCAGCCAGACCTAACCACATGCATACATGACCAAACTGGCGCAAGCACGTAACAGATTTGATACTAGCGCACGGCCGTGCGGTAAGACAGCCTTTTATAGCAGCCACGAGATAAAGACCTTACAGAAGGACCAATGGGAAGCTGCTTCAGAACATTAACAGCCACAGGACCTTCCCGAAGGACCAATAGGAGTGGCAGCTGTATCTGAGCATGTGACCCCTGATCTCCAATGGGAGATTTTGCTCTGGGCAACGCTCGATGAAGCAACAAAGGACTTGTCCTAAAGACTCTGCTCGCCGCTGACCAGTACTGGCTACAATAGCAGAATCTGAAGAAGCAGCAGCAAGACTCTGCACAGTATTGTGTAGAGAAAACCTCGGCACACCAACAGATAAAATATCCAAAGTGATTTTAATCAAGAATTAGTACATCACGACGTTTCGTCTCAACTTAGACCTTCATCATAGTACTGATAATGAAAAAAACATAAAACATAGCAGAATGTGAAAACTAACATCGAGTATATTGCATAAGCAAAAAAATTGAAATGTCAAAAAAATAATGTATTTACAGACAATAGCTGATTCAAGGGCGTTCAATAATCTTGTTATATAGATATAGGCGTAATGACATATATCCAACCATCTACTCACATCCCTTTAT
>JARQOD010000001.1:383834452-383901079 GCA_033576555.1 Oophaga sylvatica | reverse complement strand
TTCTCCGGCGCCCGCAAGCCTTTGACATTGCAGGAGATGATCTTCATATTGAATGGGCGGCAGAAAAGTTATGAGTGTGCTGGAGGAGACGGTGTACCCTCTTATGGCCGTCGTTGGCACCAACCTGCGAGGAAAGAAGGAAGTAGCACCACAATATCAAATACCAAATCAAGATATATTGACAATTCCAGGATTAATTATTGGAGAGAGGTCCCTTGCTACCCTTTTCTAGTAACTCTTGTTTAACAATAAACCGCTGTAAGCGGTCGTAGTCTCTCCACCACTACCTCTGTTTATGTGACTTCCTTTTTTCTAAACTGTGAGGAGATTACCCCCATCCTCCCAGGCTATTCAGTGTACCCCCCCATGTGTCCAAAGCATGAAACCCCAATAGCCTGCTTCACTTATTGTCCCTCCATATGTAATGTTTAAGTCAGTTGTCCCACGTGTATCAAGATACCCTCTCTCAAGAGAGATCTTCAACATCTAATATCAATTAACTAATTTAACCATCTAAAATTGCAGCAAAGCTATCATGCTTTAGCATAGGTATGAAGGAACTCCAATAGAAACGGCTCAAACAGCAAATATATCTCATATGTAATTTAACGTGGAGAGAATATTTTCATCTTTCCTGATCTCCTTCATGAACTGCCATCTTGTCGTCGTCTGCGTGGGGAGAACCTGGAACTGCCTCGCTGTACCTCCCTATCACTTTGTGGATTTCGTTCCAAGGCTGCTTCGGCTTGTTCTGGTGTGTCATAAATGACATATGTCCCGTCAGATATTTGTAACCGCAAACGCGCTGAGAACAGTAGTTGAAAGCGAACATCTCGCTCAAACAACGTTGTGCAAATGGAACTGAACGCCCTCCTCTTCTTTGAGACCGATACTCAGAAGTACTCAAAGAGCAGAATCTCATAGCCATGGAGTAGCACTGGGCGCCTCGCTTCTCTGAATGCCCGTAACAATGAAACTTTGTCGTTATAATCTAACAGCTTCATTATTACTTGCCGTGGTCTGTACATCGTTGGTTTCGATGCCTCCCCTCGCCTGTTGTTTTGCGGCGGTCCCACACGATGTGCACGTTCCACACGACAGTAGTACTTAAGTCACAATATTTTTGTTACATCATTCTCACAGATGGATTGTAAGTCTGCTGATTGAAACGATTCAGGCAGTCCTACGAGACGTAAATTGCTTCGTCTCGAGCGATTTTCCAAGTCCTCTGTTTTGTCTATCAAATTTTGTAAGTTCTGCTGAAGGTTCTGTTCTCTGTCTTGGGAAAGTTGCTTCTCCTGTTGTAGCAGCGCCACATCCTGTTGCAGCTTGGTAATTGCAATGGTATTCAGATCTACAGACTTTTGTATGGAAGACAATGACGATTGCAATGCCGACTCCAGCAGCTTCTGAATGTCTGGTAAGAGAAGGACTGTGACCTCTCCAGCCATTTTCTGGGAATCAAATTCCTGAGGAACTCTCAGGTCACATGGTGCTTCTGATAATAGCTCTTGATGCATGTCTATGGCAGCGCTCAGCATCGCGCCTCTTTCCTCTTTCTCTCCTCCATGCGCCATCTTGTCCTTCTGCTTCAGTTGGATAGGTAAAACCGTTCGGGGTCTGTTGTGAACTCCGTAGCAAGTAGCGCTCCATAAATTATGTCCCCACGAATGTAAAAGGTGTCACTGTTCCCGGGGGTGGTTTTACTGCTCTCCTATCGGCCCGATATGCTTGGATACCTGGGAGGAATTCATGAGCGTCTGCAAACTCCCTCCTCACATGTCACCGCAGGAACCGGAAGAGGGAACGTGCTTGTTTTGTTGCTCATAGGTGGAGTTTTATACAGTAAATGATTACTGCTATCGTATTTTTGCCGTCCCTAGGGCAGAATAAGGCTGCGTAACGTCACATTTTAGAGAGTCATATAATAGACACATGCTACCCTACCCGTGACACAAGGAAGGTAGTGTTGCCGGATAAAGCCTTGCGCAACCAGACATGCTTTTACTCTCTTCAACACTCTACAAGCAAAAAATGCATGATTGCAGACGCAGCCTTTATTGACGTACAGTATAACATCGCCATTACCCATCAGAGGCTGGCCACTGTCTGATACAGACATAGTATATACCTTTGCTATCTGTAGCCTTTGTTTCACCTCCACTTGCAGGCACCCACTTAAATTGTGACAATGCATAATGTTTTTTTAAAATGTTTATTTTTTATCGTGCATTATTGCGTCATCTCATCACTTTGATGAGTCCATGCTGGACATGTAATAAATGCTGTCCGAACTAACAATTTTCGTAAGTGAAATAATTTTAATCTGTGTGACTGTCACATATAAATTGTAATGATGATGATGAGTGACTATTACAAAATCCATTGTCTTCACTATGTTATGGTTTAACATAGCGTTCCTTACTCATCATTCCTAAATACAAAAATGGACTTTTATTCATAAATTTACAACACTATATTTTTGTAAAATAAATTTTGGGTGGTGTGTTGTTCCATTTCTTGTTGCCATGTGCTTATATGCGTTTATATTTTAAGGGTGTTTATTTTTATTCTTGGAATTGAAATTCATCATTTTATTGTCCTAGTAAACATTCATTTTTTCTTGGTTGAAGTACATACATTTGCAATGGCCACGTAACAAAGCAATAACTCAATATTTTATTTCAAAACCCTTCTTGACCCTGGGCTTCAACACCGCCAGTTGCTGCTCACAAGTGTTGGATGCACAGATCAAAACAATCGCTGATGTGTTTGTGGGGTTCAGTAACGCCTGCTGTTCCCCTGCTGTGTGTCTGGCAAAAATTTATGCTGCTAACTACAAATTTAACTTCAAACATCTCATACTAGGCCTCTGCCTAACACCCTCCTTGACCCTGTGCTCCAACACCGCCAGTTGTTGCTCGGAAGTGCTGTTAGCACAGTCAACACTTGCTCCTGTGTTACTGGGGTTCAGTAATGTCAGCTGTTCCCCTGCTGTGTGTACGGCAACAAAAAGTCCTGCTGCCTCCACCCTGTTCTCTTCTCATCCCTGGGCTCCAACACCGCCAGTTGTTGCTCGGAAGTAATTGGCAGGGGTACTGACTCTTGCCTAGCCTGGTTACAGCACGACAGCTGTTTCCTGGCAGTGTCAACGTCAATTTGCCTCCACTAAGTTGTCCTGTCGTGTTGCATTCGGGTTAGCCGACTGTATGGTGCCTGCAGTTTAGGTGATTCCTAATGTGTGCTGTGGGATAAGTAAATAAAGGTTGTTTCCGTTGTGACAATAGGACAAGCACCCACTGTAGGACTGTGTGATTCGGTAACTGCGGACGGCTTGCGGCCTGTCAACTTACATTTTCATGGGTGCCTTATGCTACCCGTCCGGGTTCCAGTATCGTCAGCTGGTTCTACGCAGTGCCTTTGGCCTAGGTGCCTCCATCTCGGTATCCGAGTTCCAGCAACCTCTGCTGGTCCTTGGTAGTGCTTTGGAGCACAGGTACCTCCTGCTTAGTAACCGTGTCCCAGTAGCGTCAGCTGGTCCTCGGTTGTGCCATTGGCTCTTTTCCTTCTGCTGCCCCTCCGGGTTCCAGCACAGTCAGCTGGTCCTCGTTACTTGCATTGGCTCTTGTACCTTCTGCTACCCGTCCGGGTTCCTCTCCCCTGCTGAACTATCGGTACTCCAAAAGGGACTTTCCTTTTGTCCTACCCCATACTGGGACTCGTTCCAGCTTGAGAAGGACCTACAGCGATTTTTTCGTACCATCAGACTCAAAACCTACTTCGGGACACAAATGGATACCTCGGTACCCAGAGTAACCCCTTCCGGGGATGTCTCTGGTACGGAGATTTCCATCGACAAGTTGGGTCTCAGGAATCTCAGTTCCTTCAACCCACCACAATCATTTCATGCTATAGAGACTTTTGTTTCTTTTGTGCATCAGGATGTGAAGACATTAGTACATGATCAAAAACTTGGTTTCTTTCCCACACATAGTAATTTAACATCCATCGAGTCTCAAGCACTTAAGGCGTTACAAAGTAACAATTCTATTGTTATAAAACCAGCCGACAAAGGGGGTGCTACGGTCATTATGGACCATTCCTCATACACCAGTGAGATCAGACGACAACTTTCGGATACCCATACCTATAAGATTGTTCCGAGAGACCCTACCTCTGTTATAAATTCCAAAATTCAAACTTTACTCAAGACTTCTCTAGACAGGGGCATAATAGACCAGAAGACAGCTAAGTTTCTTACCAATTCTCATCCAATAACTCCGGTCTTTTATATCCTCCCCAAAATTCATAAATCCCTCAATAACTCTCCCGGTAGACCTATTGTGGCATCTACCGATTCAATATTGTCACCTCTTTCGGTCTACCTTGAGAAGATCTTGACACCGCTTGTCAAAAACATGAATCATTTATACTAGACACTAGCCATTTCCTTACAGTGATTAAAAATTTCTAAACCACCTCACCCGACAGTCTCTTGGTAACATTAGACGTGAATAGTCTCTACACATCCGTTGCTCACATTAAAGGCATTGAGGCTACCAAGTCACTTTTAGAGACGTCGAATCTAACACAGAATTCCATTGAATTCTGTTTTGAACTCCTGTCATTGATTCTGTTTGAAAATTTTTTTCTTTTTGGAGACACGTTCTACGTGCAATCACGGGGTACCGCGATGGGAAGTAACGTAGCACCCGCCTATGCAAATGCATTTATGCATAGATTTGAACAAAAATGGGTATATCCCATGGATATGTACAAGAAATACGTCAAATGCTATCATCGTTATATTGACGACATTTTCTTTATATGGGACAGTTCCCCGGAATTACTACTCTCCTTTCATAGTTACCTCAATTCTATTGACCCAGATCTTCAGTTTACCATTCACTACAATATGAATAATATCTCATTCCTAGATACTCAGGTGTTGAAGGACCCGGCCGGTAACCTCTCTACTGACCTATATGTTAAACCCACGGACTGTAATAGCCTCCTACACTATTCCAGCAGCCATCCTAAGTCTACTAAAGATAGTCTTCCGAGATCTCAGTTCACACGTATCTCTAGAATTGTCTCTGATCCCAACTTGCTGAAAACACGCCTAGAAGAGACATCACATAAATTCAGAGAGCGTAATTATCCTGGCAGACTCATTGATAATGAGGTAACTCGTGCTCTTTCACCACCTGCCTTACCTCCACCCACCATCAAAAAAGAGAGGGTCCCGTTCGTCCATACATATCATCCCCTGATGTCCAAAGTACATACAAGTATTCGTAAACACTGGCCACTTTTGACACGAGCATACCCCTCTATTGATGCATTTACATCTCCTGCCTTGATGTGCAGCAGGAGGGCAGTTAATCTAAGAGACAAGTTAGTACATGCAGACGTTGGGAGCACACAACCCAAACTTACACAAGGTTTCCTCACATCACGTCGACATGGGACCTTTCCCTGCTTGGGCTGCGCTTCATGTTCTAATGTCATTAAATCAGACAACATCACTCACCCACGAACAGGTAAATCCTTTCCCATTAAAGGTTTTTTCACATGTGATTCTAATAATGTGATATATGTGATCAAATGTCCATGTGGTCTCTTGTACGTGGGCGAGACCACTCAGCATGTACGTGACAGAATAGCGAGTCATAAGTCGACTATACGTACTAACAAAATCTGGCTACCTTTACCTGAACATTTTGCTCAATTTAAACATTCTGTAGCCCAATTAAAATTTCAGGTAGTTGAACAAGTGCTGAGACCCAGAAGAGGTGGTGACTATATTAGACGACTAAAACTCAGAGAGACATATTGGATCCACAGACTGGATATGTTATCCCCTAGAGGCCTTAATAGGGAGATTAATTGGCTGCTCTAATAATTCTCTCATCTCATTTTTTCTAGACTCGTTGAATAGCATTTCCCACTGGTAAGTTTTTACTTTCCACCATCTATTTTTATTTTTATTTTTTATTTTTCCATTAATATTTTTTATTTTTATTTTTATTTTTATTTTTCATTCTTTATTCTTTCAATTTTTTTCATTATTAATTTTTCATATTATTTTTGATTCTGATTTTTCATTCTTTACTTTTGTTCATTTTTTTCATTTGTATTTTTTTTCATTTTTTTCATTTGTTTTTTCATTTGTATTTT
The DNA here is from genome assembly GCA_033576555.1 of Oophaga sylvatica. Lineage (NCBI taxonomy): Eukaryota > Metazoa > Chordata > Amphibia > Anura > Dendrobatidae > Oophaga > Oophaga sylvatica. The sequence goes on along the minus strand of JARQOD010000001.1, from coordinate 383,894,899 downwards.
CTCATATTTTCCTCATTTGTTCATTTTTATTTTTATTTTTTATTTTTTATTTTAATTTTGTATTTAATTTTTATTTTTTATTTTTTATTTTCTATTTTTCAATTTTTTCATGCAATTCCCAATTATTATCTTTCTTCCCTCTGCTTCTCCTTCTTTCTCTTTCTCTTTCTCTCCTCCTTCTCTCCTTCATTCTTATCTGCCATCCCCCGTTATTTCTCTCTGCCTCCATTCTCACTCCTCAGCCAATCATCCCGCTCCCTTATGTTCATCTCTCTGGCCATTACTAGCATTATTCCCCTCTCTCCTTCATGTGGACGCCCTCTGTTCTCTTTCCATTATCAAAAATGGCGATACCTGACATCCCTGCGCATGCGCAGTGTTACCGACATTACCGCAGACGTCACTTCCGGTCTGGGACCATGCACTTCCGGCCCGGCGGTACACGCTGCTGTTATTTAAGCCAGGCTGTCCCCCACTCCACTCACAGCCGCATCTAGCAGCCGTGGCAGGGCGCGGGAGCGTCGCCATCCATATCTTTGTCTGTATACAGGTAATTGAACTCAACTTTGCTACAACTCCAGAGCGATCACTCCTATGTAGCAACTTTCTCTTTGGGGGACTAATAACTGTTCTTTTTCCATTAATCAGCCTCCGATCGTGCATAGATAATCTGATGATACAGGTAACTAATCATGACACTTATCTTCAAACCAGTACCATTGGGAACGGCCACTATGTATTCCATACCATGTGTCCCATTTTTTCCAGTGCTGCATAACCATTACCACAATTCCTGTTGCATTACTGTGACAAGTGCCCATATTCCATACCACCCACCATTCAGGTATCTCCTTTCTTTTTTCCTCTTATTTGCTCTTGCGGAGCAGGAGATAGTTATTTCCACTATTAGAAGTAGTTTTGCATCTTCTCAGTTTTACTTTATACATCTAGATTATAACTATAATAACAGACTCTCTTTATATGACATATCTCTGGTAATTTTCCTATACCTATATTTATCCATTGTACATATTCCTGTATATACTGTATATACTGTATATTGTGTTTTTTTTATTTTACCCTATGTGTACTTTTGATGTTTTGTTGTAAATACTTACCCTGTTGTCTTCTTTCATTTCTTTCTAGTACCCCATGATTAAGACTCGTGTAGAGTCGAAACGTCGGGTATATGTGAATGTAGGGGTATCTTTGTTATTTTTACACGGCACTTTATTCAGCATTGTGGAACACAATAAATAATCATTTTGCAAAAATTGAATACAATAGTGTGTGCGGTGAATTTCATATCTTGATAGTATTTGGTCCTATAGGGTCCAAATTCACCAGCACCTTCCTTCAGTTTGTGACCTGTAGTGCACACCCATTCTCCCAAGTGGGTTCTCGGAAGTTAGTCAGCCTTCTTGTACCTTCAGCTACATTTACAAATTGAAGATTTTTTAAATTTTTTTTGGGTAATCACTCTGGATCTCCAACAATGAAGACGACGACCCTGATGACCACCCCGAAGAAGATGACGACCACAAAGACGACGAGCATCAAGCCAACCAGCCTGAACACCATCACAAAGAAGAAATAAAAGATTACCCAAAAGAAGATCACCAACAGGACAAAGAAGGTTAAGACAAACTACAAGATACAGAACAAGAGACAGAAGAACAATAAGCAGAAGATCAAAAAGCAGAAGAACAGAAGTATAAGACCAAAATGAAGAGCAAAATATATGCTCTAAATTATAAGCAGAAGAATACTAAGCAGTGTATGGGGGTGAGTCCGTTCCTCCTCGTGGTGCCCCTGGAAAATGCCTGCTGCTGCAGGCTAAACTGAACACGGACAAATACTGTTGTAATTTAAATCTTTTGTGACAGCAAGAACGGAAGGATGAACAATTCATACTTTTACAGATTACAAGTACAGGAATCTCTGTCACAAATAAGAATATGATGAAGAAGATGAAGATGAAATAGAATATGAAGAAGAATAATAGTTTAATAAGAACAATATGAGTAATGTTAACAAAAAGATGAATAGCAAGAAGTTTAAGAAGAAGATAAAGAAGGTGAAGATGAAGAATAATTTGATGAAAAAGATGATGCTGCTGAAGATTATGAAGGAGAAAGTGTGTGAAAAGTTAAAAAGGTGAAGAGCATGGAAGTTGTGAAATATACATATTTGCCAAATAGAAAAAACGTTAACAACATTGTCAATTTCTTCGTCAATCCGAACATCTTTAAAAAAAAAATATTAATGCTATTCCATTTGATTGGGTTAAACATCTATGCCTTTAATGTCTCCTCAACCTCCCCCAATACATTCTACATTACTCTTTGTTGTTTTCCTTCATGTACAATTAACCAACAAGGCAAGAATGGGGTTTTTTTTAATTCCGATATTTTGTTCCCATAGACTTACATTGGATTTCCGGTATCGGTATCGGGTATCGCCGATATTTTTGGGGTATCGGCGATACCATTCCGATTCCGATACTTTTGGATATCGGAAAGTATCGCTCAACTCTAATCAGGAGAAGAAAGTGCAAATCTCCCTACACAAAACGTTGCAGGTAGCCCCAGACACAACAGCTAGCAGAGCCCACAGCCATGGCTTCACAGGGGGGAAGTGTAGCTGCAGACACAAATGAGGAACCTCAGTGCCAAGCAGAGCTGCCAACATGGAACAATGACACTGATCCACCGCAACATCACCCAGTATATGCACCAAGCACACCATGTCACTTCTCATCTGATGAAGATGAAGACACAACGTCATACATGCTGCCCAATACTAGGGAAGAAAACACACAAGCACCAATAGAGCAGGGACAGGTAGAGGCACCATCCTATGAGCCCTTCGTCCCAAGCCAGGTGATCAGTATGCTGCCAGACCCAGGGATACACCCCATGCCATTTTGCCAAAAAATGCAGCAGATCCAGCGAACGTATGCAGCAGCCTGGATTGATCTCTGGACCGTAATGGAAATAAAAGCAGGTGATACATTCTGGCCAATTATGAGAGAACACTTCAAGCTTCCAGCAGAGTTAGATGCATATGCCTGGGAGACAGGACCAAAGCTAATTGAGCAGCTCAGAGAATGGGCCAAAAGCAGACTGACAGGACAAACTCTCAGCCTACATGACATGAGTCAAGACAAGACAGAGTCTGTGGAGAAGTTCCATGACAGAGTGATGCAAGTGTTTCAAGATTTGGGCCTTATTACCCATGATCAGACACACAGACGGATGTTGGCACAGGCTTTTGTGCATGGACTGAGAGAACCAAACAGGAAACCACTGGTAGTAGCCAGGCCTGAGTACACGTCAATAGCAATGGATACCCTGCTCGCAGTAGCAAAAAGGATTGAGTCCCGCCGGGACAGAAGGGATGTCCAGTGTTACAACTGTGGCGAGTTTGGTCATTTCCGGAACCGGTGCAGAACACTGATTTCGCCCAGAAGAAGAAGAAACACAGAAAGCAGTGAAGAACCCCGTCCATAGGACAGGAGCACGCCAAGTCCACAGGGAACCCCACCAGTGGGACCAATATCCTGAGAGTGGATGGCGTTCTTGTGGAACTCCGCAACCTCACCTATCTATCAGAATCTTCTGCGTCCTGCATGGAAATTGATGGTCAAGTCAGACATTTCCAGATTATGAAGCCCTTGAGCATGTGGACTCAGCCAGAACACTCCATCATGTCCCAGTTTGTTGTGTCAAAGACCTGCACCCTCAACCTATTGGGAGTGGACCTACTGCAGAAGCTGAAAGCGACCAGAGTGTTCCAGGAAGATGGGACCATGACACTTTCTTCACCCCTGACCCAAGAAGAAACAGGAACAACCACACTGCAGACCTATCACAGGAGGTGCTGGACATAGTACCAGAAAAGCCACTCCATCACCCAGAGTCAAGATGTCTCTGACCAACTGAAGGTCTAAGTGAACTCGCCTAAGAAGACGGCCTGAGAACTTTGACATTGGCCAGGATATTCAACTCAAGAAGGACCCTACTCGCTTCATGGAATGGCAACACCTCATCCGGCTCCAACGCCAGAGGTTCATCTTTTGCAAGCACCAGGAGGTGCCCCCTGCAATCAACCAGTTCACCCAGGCCCTAGACCGGCAAAAAGCCACTCAGCTCTTCAAACTTGTGCACAAATACTGACCTGAGACCGAGCTGGAGAAAAAGAAACAACTGATGGCCCGTGCTGAGAAAAAAGCAGCCGGTTAAGGAGAAGTCCCAACAAGAAAACCCCCTGTGACCAGAGCAGGTGCTAACACAGTGACTGTCTTGGTGGAGAACAAGAACGCCAGCTGGTCGTCATCTCTCATGATGTGGATCCTAGTAGACGGCTTGTTTTCCCGCCAGCTCTGCGCCGGCAGATGGGAGTCCCCTGCTGCATACTGAAGGACAAGGCCAAACTGGGCTGCCTCGCCCATCGGAATCAATACCAGCTTTCCACAGTAAAGAAAAAGACTGTAAACCCCACTGAGTTCAGAATGGTGCAAGGCCTGGAGGCTGTGAAAGAGGCTACAGTATTTGAAACCCCAACAGTGCTGAACCCGCACACTCTGCTCTCAAAAGTCCCAGTCACCGCAACGGTATTCACGATGATCAACCTGGCCAGTGCCTTCTTCAGTGTTCCCCTCCACCTGGAGGCCAGCCTTCACGCACCAGTGCAGTGCATATGGATAGTGTTGCCTCAAGGTGCTCAGAACAAGCCCTTCAAGTTTCACCAAGACAATGTCCTCCATCCTCGTCAACTGGATTGCAGAATATGCAGGAGTCACTCTTCTACAACACGTGGATGACCTTCTCTTTTGTGTGCTTGACATCGATACCTGCACAGTCCATTCCTTGTCTCTCCTACTCTGCCTGGAAGAACAGCAATGCAAGGCCTGGAAGAACAAAGTCCAGTGATGTCAGAAGCAAGTTAAATCCCTGGGACACTGTATTGCCCACCAGACGAAACACCTGTCAAATGACTGGAAGACCACTGTGGAGAAGATGGCTCCCCCAACAACTCCGAAAATGCTGCAGGCCTTCCCTGGTCTAGTGTCGTATTGCAGAACCTGGATCCCTGATGTCTCAGTCCTAATGCAGCCTCTGTGTGCTTGCATCAACGCAACCCCGCTCCTTCTATCGGACGCAGCCTTCAACTCATTCAGGAGATTGGAAGAACTCCACAGTCTCAGCGCCAATACCAGGCCTACCTGACTACGAGAAGTCTTTCCGTCTACCTGATGGAAGAAAGAAGGTCATGCTACTGGAGTCCTGACACGGATTCACGGGGGAAAACAGAGACTTTTAGGCTGCCTCTCAGCCCGCTTGGATCCAGTTGCAAGAGGAGCACCCTCCTGCCTGATGGCAGTATCTGCAGCACACACCTTTCTGGACAAGGTTGCTGACATCACTCTTGGACAGCCACTGGAAACTCTCACTCCACACGACATCTTGGCAATCTTGAATCAAGCTCAACCAACAATAATCTCCCCACCGCCAGGCATCTTTGTGATGCCTCTATCACCTTTGTCTCATAATGTCACCGTCTCCAGACCTACAGTCCTCATCCCGGCTACTCTACTCCCACTCCCAAAGGGGATACAATATGGACTTTCCAGAACAAAATTTACAGAATTTATCCTCTACTTGGATGGCTCCAGATTTGCAGATGATGAAGAAGTTTCCACACAGGAAGTGCAGTGACCAGCAATCAAGAAATCCTGTGGTCCAGAAGTCTGTCACCTAGCCTGTCAGCCCAGGAAGCAGAACTGATAGCGCTGACGAAGGCCTGCCAGATGGCAGAAGGCAAGACTGCAAACATCTACACCGACTACAGGTACTCGCATGGCATAGCACATGACTTTCGGCCCATCTGGGCTACAAGGGACTTCATCACAGCAAACGGGACAACCGTGAAGCATCATGGAGCCTTCAGGGACCTGCTGGGTGTACTCCAACTTCCAAAATGGTGGCAATTTGAAAAATCAAAGTGCATGGAAAACTGAGAACAGAAGAGGCGTGAGGCAATAACATGGCGGACATGGCAGCCAAAGAAGAGGCCAAAGGAAGACAACATGGAGAAGTGGGAGAGGTCGTAGAGCCGGATGGCTACTACATGATGACTGAAGACAAGAAACCTGACAAAAAGACGTCCTGGGATCTGCTCAAGAAGTTGCAAGACCAAGCTCCAAAAGGAGAAGAAGAGCTGAATGCGAAAAAAGCAACACGTGAAGAAGGAAGGCTATCAATAATGGACTTCAAAGTATGCACCCTATGGTGGTCCAATGGGCACATGGACCCACACCCACATATCAAAGACACAGATGAATGATCTGATTGGTGCTTACTGTTTCGCTTCAGGGATCTCCACCCTAACAGCCAAATTCACCAGCAGCTGTCTGACCTGCGGCAAATGCAAGCCTGAACGTGTGGAAGAAAGTCCCCCTCACCTCATCTGGCAAGACCACTCTACCAGCTTCAGAGGATCCAGATAGGCCACATCCAGATATCGCCAAGTGAAGGATTCAAATACGCCATTGTGGTCAAGAAGTATTTTCAAGATGGACAGAAGCGTTCCAAGTCAGCAAAGACTACTGCAAAGCAGCTACTTTCGGAAAATAGTGTGCACGGGGTTCCAGAAATGACAGAAAGTGATCAGGGACCCGCATTCACAGCAAATCTGACACAAGAGATCTGGTTAGCAGTAGGATCAGATTTAGGCCTACACACTCCTTACCACCCCCAGAGCAGCGGGAAGGTAGAAAGACTGAACGGAACACTTAAGAATAGGATGCTGAAAATTGCCCAAGAGACACGCAAACCATGGCATGACACACTCCCAATTGCACTGTTTAGCGTAAGGCACACTCCCAGAGACCAAGAAAAGCTGTCACCATACGAAATTTTGTTTGGGTCTAGTCCCAAGTTAGGTGCATTCTTCCCTCAGCAGCAGAATATGCAAAATTATATCTTGTTTGCTTATGTAATTGAATTGTTCAAAAACTAATGTCCATTCTCGAGTTTTTCTCTTCACTGCCAGATTTGATGGTCCTGTCCAAGAGCCCCAGATGACACCAACCTCTGTGTAACTAGAGGGAAAGCCTGCTTGGATCCATGTATCGCATTGCAAGGAAGCTCCCAGGAGAGACACCTAAGCCATGAAGGATGTCGTGGATGCTCTGACTGACCAGACAGATGACCTACCTGATGAAGAATACACACGTTTTTTCTGAACATGCAGTTAAATAAAGAGACTATGATTGCAAACACATGAACCCTTGACAGGGACAGTCCTCCTGACCGCTCATTTGCGAAAAGTCTGTATTCGGTGGGGGAGACATGCGCTAGGCATATCTCAACCCGCCGGCAGCACAAAAGAGTTGCAACGCTTTGGGACAGGAGCAGGTTTTTAGGGCAAGTGGTATCTAAGGGGGACTGTCATGGAAATATATATGTATTGCATATATTCAAAGTATATTCATATATATGCATTCACAGTTAGATAGATCTCACTTGCTAAAAATCCTGTGCCCACACATATCTATGCAAAAAGCTGATGCCAGCTATAATCAGTCGTTAAAGACGACCCTGACCTTCATAAGGAACAAGTACAGAGAGTCTTAGCAGATATCTATTGTTTATTTTACTAGTCATGCAAGAAAGCTAGGGTAAAAGAACAAAAAACAATAAATCTGCAACTTCAGCCCTTTTATCATAATTATCATAATTATCATACTTACACTAGAACAGCCAATAATCTAGCAGCTTTTAATTGTATGTTAATTGACTAACTAGCCCCTTTTTGTAAACGTATAAAACCTTGAATGAATAATAAATGTGTAGTCTTGACGAACTGTTATACTGACACTTCCGTTGTGGACAGTCCTCATTTCGTTCTGAGCGCTCAAAAAGACATTTAATAGAAAATTGGGAACAGCACCAACAAACACTTCAGGATAGATTTATCCTTATTAAATTTCCATAACACAGACGGTACCTGCTCAGACTTCTGAGGCTCGAGAGCTGGCGGAAGAATCTCGCAACCCTTTTCTTGAACATCTCCCACCACTCTGACTTACTACTACAAAGATCCAGTAAGGATACCTGGCTCTGAAGAAAATCCTCAAAGGACTGTCTTATCTCCGCTTCTTCCAAGAGAGACGAATTGAGCCTCCAAACGCCTCTTCCCATTTGGAGGGTCTCTGTAACATTCAGAGAAAACAAAATTAAACAGTGGTCGGAGAACTCCACCTCAACAACAGACACTGCTGAAGAGACAGCTTCCTCCTTTAAATAAATCCTATCTATTCTGGACCTACAGTTACCTCTATGATAGGTGAAACCCTCATGGCCTGGGGTGTGCCGGTTGTGGACATCCACCAGGCGAGCCTCACTAGCTATACTATTAAAGGCGACACTATCATAAGTCAGCTTATTTCTGGAACCTCCTCTATCTCGGGGCCTCGTGACAGCATTGAAGTCCCCTCCAAAGACAACTTGCCCACTTGTAAAAAGGTAGGGCTTGATCCTCATAAAGAGACATTTCCGGTCCCACTTAGATTGGGGACCATAGATGTTAATGAGCCGGAGCTCTTGTCCCTTCATGAGGACATCTAAGATTAGGCACCTCCCCATTTCTAACTCAATAACCCGTCGGCATTCCACCGGTGCGGTAAAAAGGACCACCAATCCGCTATACGGCTCGGCCTCAAGAGACCAATAGGAGGGCCCGAGTCTCCACTGCCTCTTAGCCTTAAACACGTCGGCCATGTTCGGCAGCCTGGTCTCTTGCAAACAGAAAATGTCAGCTTCAACCCGGCTGAGAAAATCAAAGGCCGCAATTCTAGCTGTATTTGACTTTATGCTGGCGACATTAATGGACGCCAGCGTCAACGGAGTGGGTACCGCCATTGGTGATTGAGTTAAATGGCTTTCTTCTTCCCACTCCCCTTATTCTCTGCCTCAGAGGAGGAATCCTTCCCCCTCTTTAATGACACAGAGGTGTCCATTCCCGCGTGTTTTCCAGCTTATCGTCCTCGTCTCCGGACTCTGGGCCAGTCCCTCCCTCCAAGGATCTTACATCCCTAGAAGAAGGAGACTCGGCACCCCCTGTAAGCCCTGCCGAAGCCAGAACCTCACCCTCAGATTCATCCTCAGAGGAAGAGATGTTCTCAAGGGCTTGGAACCGGTTAGAAAGACCAACCAAAGGGAGTCAGTTTTTCCTTCCTTAGGTACCTTGGTCAGAGTGGGAAAAGATGTTTTATCTCCCTTCTTTCTCTTCTTTTTGGTGCCGAGCTTATGCTTGTTCTTTAGTCACAGCCTATTATCCTCATCCATACTTTCATAATGGGAGGATTCCGAGGCAGTTGCGCTTTCCTCCCTGTGGATCCTCCTGATCTCCTCATCCAACTCATCATCCCTCAGGGCCTCAGCAGCAAGACTGGCGTCCAGGACAGGGGCCGCCCCAGTAGCCCGGGGCTCGCCCAGCTCCCTCTCCTGTCTGCGCTTGTCTAGACGCCTCAGCTGGGCAGGCGTCTTTTTATTGCTTTTCCTCCTTGGCCCCTCAGCTCCCTCACCCCTGCTAGTCCCTTTCCCAGCAGAATCAGCCTCATGGCTTTCTCCCACCGGAGTCACGACTGCATTAGCAAAGGAGCGAGGACAACGGCTGAATGGGTGACCTAAGTCACCACACAGGTGGCACCTAATCACAACACAAGATGCAGCAAGATGGCCGACATCCCCACACAATGCACATTTCTGCACAGTGCAGTTTGCACTAAAGTGTGGGGTCGCCGCACTTGTGACAGAGCTTCGGTTGCCCCTGGTAGAAGACCTGGATACGATCCCTACCCAGGAAGGCAGATGATGGAATGTGGGCAACCGTACCACCTGAACGCTTAAGTTTTACCATAAACGTCCAGGCCCCTGACCAGATACCAAACTCATCATGGTTCTTCTTTGGCATCTCCACCACATCTCCATATCGGCCAAGCCACGTCATGATGTCATAGCAAGAAAGAGACTCGTTACAAGTTATCATGGTCACTTTCTTGACTTGGTTTTGGCGAGACACCACCTGAATGGCAAAGTCTTGCCAGCCGGGCTCATTTTTTGCCAACTCATAATTCGACCAGAAGAGCTCAAGCCCCTCTGGCCGAACAAAGCTGACATCAAACTCAGGCATGGAATAGGGATGTATCAAGGCATAGATGTCAATCTCCTTGAAGCCCATCTTCAGCAGGAGCTCCACAACCTTAGACCTTGGAGGACACGCATCATTGCCCCTCCACCGAAGACGGACCACATTCCTATGCACACTACCCGGCCCGACTGTTGGGAGGGACCACACTGTATCCCCACCGTTTTGCTCTCGGAAGGTCCCGAGGCCATGCCTCTCTATCCAGAAGGATCAACCTCTCGACCCTCTACCATTAGTGATCTCTCCCCCTTCTTTAGAGCCCCCAGGAGACGCCGTTGCAACATGCCATCTCCAGAGCCCGAAGACGAGGAGGACGCCCTACTTTCCCCGGAGGTGACAGTGGCATAACTCCTCATGGGTTCTGCCACCACTGGGGGGCAACCGGACCAGTGACCACATCCACACCAACAGTCTTACTATTAACCACCTCCATAACCCCACCAAACCCGCAGCCACACCACTAGAGAGAGAATTTTCCACATTCGTACCCCCCACCACATTCACTCCTGCTGGACCAGTGACACCAGGGGGCGACATTTTAACCTCCGCATCATCAGGCACAAGGGGCTCAGTCTCCTCCACATCACTGGAGGCAACCTCACCCCTAGTCTTGCGTGCACCCTCCACATCATCAGTTGATATTTTCCGCTGCTTTATTGCTGGTATCAGGCGCCGCTGATCCTTAGCCGCTGTGAGGTGCCACTGATCCTTTATATCAGGATCTTGTTGACCAGCGGCGCCAACACAAAAAAGAACTTTGGGAGGATCGGCAACCCCCTCACACTGCCGCTGCTTCTCAACTAAGTGATCAGTGGCAACAGCATTCAGGAGCGCCGAGGCTACCGGAACTGCCCCCGACACTGGACCGCTCCCCCCTCCCACTGAGGAGCGCACCACAGTATCGTGGCATGACCGTTCGCCCGCCGCCGGGCCGCCCTCACTGTCCAGCCTCTCGGCTGATGCACCTGCTGCTACATCCCCGTTACTACAAGCAGAGACGGAGCTCTGCAATTCGCTAACGTGCTCTGTAATCTCCCCGCGCCTTTGCACCGGATCCACAGCAGAACCCGGGCTGGGCAACAGGGCTTATACATCAAGCTGACCCTGCAGTCGACTCAGGGGGTACAGGGAGGGGGGCATATACATAGCTTACCGCTTCCTGCAGCTTGAGCTTGGTGGTCTTTGCCTTTTTCCTCCGGCCCCCAGGTGCCTCCTCTGGTAAATCGTCACCAAGATGGAAATTCTGAAGGCACACTGGGGACTCCAGTAGCTTGATCTCTGCCATTAGCGCCCCTCCTTGGCCGCTGTTGTCACTGTCCTCCCCAGAGTCAGCAGGACTGTGACCTGATGTTAATGTCGCCTGTCCTGCAGGGAGCTCGCTGCACGTTGCCTGCGGGTGACTTTGCAGGCTGCCAGGCTGGGCTTTCTGCTGGTCATCATCATCATCATCATCATCATCATCATCCACCTGGCTCTCAGGCTGCAGCCCCATCTGCCTTTGCTCTCTGTTATCAGCCATTTCTCTGAATCTGTCTTCATTTATTAGTTTTTCTTTAAAGGGACCACTCTTCTCTCTTATGAAGGCTTTTCTGACATCCAGCTCATTAATTTCAAGCTTTAGTCTCTTTACATCTACCTGGAGCTGATTCTTCCTGGATTTGGAGGAACAAGCCGCTTTGGCGCTTGTGCAGCGCAGCTCCTCCCAGAGCCTCCTGATGGTCTTGCTTGCTTCTTCATACTCACGGAGGTAGCTCATGACCCGGGAGGCATAGGTGGACACAAACTCCCGGGGTATCTGCAGCGCCCAACCCTCCTCAGTGAGGTCGGCACTCAGCTTTCCTCCGGAAGGACCGCCATCTTGCACGCTGCTAGCAGGCTTCTCCTCCATGTTGGAAGCCTTGCGGCTTCTCTGGGTTTCTGAAGACTTGGGAGGAGTAGGAGCCACATTGCTGCGACTCCTGGTAGAGCATCTCACCCCCAAGTCCTCTGATGTGCAGGCCGGTTGCTGGTTTCTTCTGCCCCCCGCCAGCCTGCCCCCCCAGGAAACAGAAGCCTGGGACTTGGCTCCTTCACTCATCCCAGGAAACCCACTCCTCCCTGGGTAGGAGAGAGCAGGTCCCTGGGTGGAGAGGTGGTGGTTCTCTGGAGGTCAGGAGCACACAGCAGGATCGCTGTCGACCGCACCCACAATAACCACAAAGAGCAGCAGCTGAACAGAGCTGCACTCACTATTCTGCTGGTGCAGTCACTGTGTAAATACATTACTGATCCTACACTGATCCTGAGTTACATCCTGTATTATTCTCCAGAGCTGCACTCATGATACTGCTGGTAGGGGCTGCTTAAGCAGCATTAATTACTATTATTATTCCTACATTGTAACGCTGCACATTTCTTGGTTGGAGGGTTGCACCCACTACATTGGTAATCACAAGACTTTGAACAAGCAGAGCTTTATTTTGAATTCATAGGATGGTAGAGTTGGAAGGGACCTCCAGAGTCATCGTGTCCAACCCCCTGCTCAATGCAGGATTCTCTAAACCATCTCAGACAGATGTCTGTCCAGCCTCTCTTTGATGACTTCTATTGAAGAAGAGTTCAACACCTCTCGTGGCCAACTGTTCCACTCATTGATCACCATCACTGTCAAAAAGTTTTTTCTAATCTCTAATCTGTATCTTCTACTTTTCAGTTTTATTCCATTGCTTCTCGAGTTTCCATGTGCAAATGAGATCAAGGATGATCCCTCTACACTGTGACAGTCCTTCAGATATTTGTAGACAGCTATTAAGTCTTTTTTGCAAGCTAAGCATTCACAGATCCTTTAACTGTTCCTCGTAGGACATACTTTGCAGTCCGCTCACCATCTTGGTAGGTCTTCTCTGAACTTGCTCCAGTTTTTCAATGTGTTTTTTAAAATATGGTGCCCAGAACTGGGCACAGTATTCCAGATGAGGCTTCACCATGGAGGAGTAGAGAGGGATGATTACTGCACATGATCTAGACTCTATGCTTCAATTAATGCATCCTAGAACTTGTTTGCCTTTTTTGTTGCTGCATCACACTGTTGACTCATGTGAAGCTTGTGATCTATTAGTATACTCAAGTCTTTTTCACAGGTGCTGTTGCTTAGTTCTATTCCTCCCATTCTATAGATGTAATTTTCGCTTTTCTTGACCAGATGTAGAATCTTGCATTTCTTAATGTTAACCCCTTCACCCCCAAGGGTGGTTTGCACGTTAATGACCGGGCCAATTTTTACAATTCTGACCACTGTCTCTTTATGAGGTTATAACTCTGGAACGCTTCAACGGATCTTCGCGATTCTGAGAATGTTTTCTCGTGACATATTGTACTTCATGTTAGTGGTAAAATTTCTTTGATATAACTTGCGTTTATTTTTGAAAAAAACGCAAATATGGCGAAAATGTTTAAAATTTTGCAATTTTCAAACTTTGAATTTTTATTCCCTTAAAACAGAGAAATATATCACACAAAATAGTTAAGAAATAACATTTCCCACATGTCTACTTTACATCAGCACAATTTTGGAACCAAAATTTTTTTTTGTTAGGAAGTTATAAGGGTTAAAAGTTGACCAGCGATTTCTCATTTTTACAACAAAATTTACAAAGCCATTTTTTTTAGGGACCACCTCACATTTGAAGTCACTTTGAGGGGTCTATATGGCAGAAAATACCCAAAAGTGACACCATTCTAAAAACTGCACCCCTCAAGGTACTCAAAACCACATTCAAGAAGTTTATTAACCCTTCAGGTGCTTCACAGTAACTAAAGCAACGTGGAAGGAAAAAATTAATATTTTACTTTTTAGCCACAAAAATTATCTTTTACAAACTTTTTTTTTATTTTCACAAGGGTAAAAGGAGAAAATGGACAGATAAGGTTGTTATGCAATTTCTCCTGAGTACGCCAATACCCCATATGTGGGGGAAAACCACTGTTTGGGCACACGGCAGAGCTCGTAAGGGAAGGAGCGACGTTTGACTTTTTCAAACTAAAATTGGCTGGAATTTAGATTGGATGCCATGTCGCGTTTGGAGAGCCCCTGATGCGCCTAAACAGTGGAAAACCCCCACAAGTGACACCATTTTGGAAACTAGACCCCTAAGGTACTTATCTAGATCTGTTGTGAGCACTTTGAACCCTCAAGTGTTTCACAAAAGTTTATAAAGCCTGGGTGTGAAAAAAAAAATAAATACATTTTCCACAAAAATTATTTTTTAGTCCCAAATTTTTGAATTTTCCCAAGGAAATTGGACCCAAAAGTTGTTGTCCAATTTATCCTGAGTATGCTGATACCCCATATGTGGGGGGAAACTGTTTGGGCGCACGGCAGGGCTTGGAAAGGAAGTAGTAATGTTTTGGAATGCAGACGTTAATGGGGGTCATGTTCCGTTTGCAGTGCCCCAGATGAGCCTAAACAGTGGAAACCCCCCACAAGTGACCCGATTTTGGAAACTAGACCCTCTAAGGAACTTATCTAGATCTTTGGTGAGCACTTTGAACCCCAAAGTGCTTCACACAAGTTTATAATGCCCGGGCATGAAAATAAAAAATCCTATTTTTTTCCCACAAAAACTATCTTTTAGTCACTAATTTTTTATTTTCCCAAGGGTAACAGGAGAAATTGGACCACATAAGTTGTTGTACAATTTGTCCTGAGTACGCTGATACCCCATATGTGGGGGGGAACCACTGTTTGGGCACACAGCAGAGCTCGGAATGGAAGGAGCACCATTTGACTTTTTCCAACCAAAATTGGCTGGAATTGAGTTTGGATGCCATGTTGCATTTGGAGAGCACCTGATGTGCCTAAACAGTGGAAACCCCCCATAAATGACCCCATTTGGGAAACTAGACCCCCTAATCAACTTATCTAGATTTTTGATGAGCAATTTGAACCCCCAAGTGCTTCACACAAGTTTATAACGTATAGCCGTATAATTTAAAAATCATATTTTTTCCACAAAAATGATCTTTTCACCCCAATTTTTTATTTTTCCAAGGGTAACAAGACTCCAAAAGTTATTGTGCAATTTGTCCTGAGTGCGCTGATACCCCATATGTGGGGGTAAACCACTGTTTGGGTGCATGGCAGAGTTTGGAAGGGAAGGAGCGCCGTCTGACTTTTTCAACGCAGAATTGGCTGGACGCCATGTCGTGTTTGGAGAGCTCCTGATCTGCCTAAACAGTGGAAACCCCCATAAATGACACCATTTTGGAAACTAGACCCCTCAAGGAACTTATCTAGATGTGTGGTGAGAACTTTTAACCCCCAGGTGTTTCACTAAAGTTTATAACGTACAGCCGTAAAATAAAAAATCTTTTTTTTTTTTACAAAAATGATTTTTTCGCCCCTAATATTTTATTTTCACAAGGGTAACAGAAGAAATTGGAACCCAAAAGTTGTTGTCCAATTTGTCCTGAGTACGCTGATACCCAATATGTGGGAGAAAACTACTGTATGGGCGCACGTCAGGGCTCGGAAGGGAAGTAGTTACGTTTTGGATTGCAGACTTTGATGGAATGGTCTGGGTGCGTCATGTCGCATTTGGAGAGCCCCTGATGCGCCTAAACAGTGGAAACCCCCCACAAGTGACCCCATTTTGGAAAATAGACCCCACAAGGAACTTATCTAGATGTGTGGTGAGCACTTTGAACCCCGAAGTGCTTCACAGAAGTTTATAACGCACAGCCGTAATAATAAAAAATCTCTTTTTTTTTTTTTGCAAAAATGATTTTTTCGCCCCAATATTTTATTTTTACAAGGGTAACAGGAGAAATTGGACCCCAAAAGTTGTTTTCCAATTTGTCCTGAGTACGCTGATACCCAATATGTGGGAGAAAACTACTGTATGGGTACACGTTGGGGCTCGGAAGGGAAGTAATGACGTTTTGGATTGCAGACTTTGATGGAATGGTCTGGGGGCGTCATGTCGCATTTGGAGAGCCCCTGATGTGCCTAAACAGTGGAAATCCCCAACAAGTGACCCCATTTTGGAAAATAGACCCCACAAGGAACTTATCTAGGTGTGTGGTGAGCGCTATGAAGCCCCAAGTGCTTCACAGAAGTTTATAATGTACAGCCGTAAAAACAAAAAAATAATAATTTTTTTTGTACAAAAATGATATTTTCGCCCCCAGTTTTTTATTTTCCCAAGGGTAACAGAAGAAATAGGACAAATTGCACAATAACTCTTGGGGTCCAGAGTACGCTGATACCCCATATGTGGGGATAAACTACTGTTTGGACGCATAGCAGAGCTCAGAAGTGAAGGAGCACCGTTTGACTTTTTCAACGCAGAATTGGCTGGAATTGAGATCAGACGCCATGTCACATTTGGAGAGCCCCTGATGTGCCTAAACAGCGGAAACCCCCCAATTCTAACTCCAACCCTAACCCCAACACACCCCTAACCCTAGTCCCAACCCTAACCCCAAACCTAACCCTAACACACCCCTAATCCCAACCCTAACCCTAATCCTAACTTTAGCGCCAACCCTAACCCTAACTTTAGCCGCAACCCTAACCCTAACCCTAATGGGACAATGGAAATAAATACATTTTTTTAATTTTATTATTTTTCCCTAACTAAGGGGGTGATAAAGGGGGGTTTGATTTACTATTTATAGCGGGTTTTTATGATTGGCAGCTGTCACGCTAAAAGACGCTTTTTATTGCAAAAATAGTTTTTTGCATCACCACATTTTGAGAGCTATAATTTTTGCATATTTTGGCCCACAGAGTCATGTGAGGTCTTATTTTTTGCGGTACGAGTTGACGTTTTTATTTGTACCATTTTTGAGCAGGTGACATTTTTTGATCGCTTTTTATTTCGATTTTTGGGAGGTTAGAATGAACAAAAATCAGCAATTCATGAATTTCTTTTGGGGGAGGCGCTTTTATTGTTCCGCGTGTGGTAAAATTGATAAAGCAGTTTTATTCTTCGGGTCAGTACGATTATGGCGATACCTCATTTATATAATTTTTTTATGTTTTGGCGCTTTTATAGAATAAAAACAATTTTATATAAAAAATAATTATTTTTGCATCGCTTTATTCTGCAAGCTATAACTTTTTTATTTTTTCGCTGATGATGCTGTTTGGTGGCTCGTTTTTTGCGGGACAAGATGACGTTTTCAGCGGTACCATGTTTATTTATATCGGTCTTTTTGATCGCGCGTTATTCCACTTTTTGTTCGGCGGTATGATGATAAAGCATTGATTTTTTGCTTCGTTTTTTTTTTTTTAAGGGGTTCACTAAAGGGGTTAACTAGTGGAACAGTTTTATAGGGGGGGTCGTTACGGACACGGCGATACCAAATATGTGTACTTTTATTGTTTTGTTTTTTTTATTTACAGGAAGAAATGAATTTATTGGGGAATATATTTTTTTTTTTATTTATTTTGGATTTTTTTTTATAACATGTTTATTTTTATTTTTTTAACTTTTTTACTTTGTCCCAGGGTGGGACATCACTGTATTTTATCAAATCGCTGGTGTGACAGTGTGCACAGCACACTGTCACACCAGCGATCGCTCAGGCAGTGCAGCAGGCTTCTCAGTGCCTGCTCTCAGCAGGCACTGAGGAAGCCGCCTCCCTCCAGGACCCCGGCGCCATCTTGTATCCGGGTCCTGGGAGGGAGGAAGCCCTCAGAACAGCACGATCACATCGCGCTGGTCTGAGGGTCTCAGGGGGGCACGCAGGGAGCCCACTCCCTGCGCGATGCTTCCCTGTGTCCCCAGTACACTGCGATCATGTTTGATCGCGGTGTGCTAGGGGTTAATGTTCCGGGAGCGGTCCGTGACCGCTCCTGACACATAGTCACGGGTGTCAGCTGTGATAATCAGCTGACACCCGGCGGCGATTAGCTGCGCTCCCCTCAGGAGCGCAGCTGATCGCCTATGACGTACTATCCCGTCCATGGGCAGAATGGCACGGGTTTTATGGACGGGATAGTACGTCTAATGTCAGAGAGGGGTTAAATACCATTCTATCAGTCGCTGCCCATTGTCCAAGCTTATCTAGATCCTTCTGAATCCTTTGTCTTCTCTAGTGTTAGCTATCCCTCCTAGCTTTGCATCGTCTGCAAATTTAACTAGTTTACCTTCAGTTTCCTTATCTAGATAATTTATAAAAATGTTAAACAACACTGAGGCCAGGACAGAGCCTTGTGGTACTCCACTTGAAACACTTTTCCAATTGGATGTGCAACTATTTATCACCACTCTTTGAGTACGATCACTGAACCAGTTATGAATCCACCTAACCATAGCCTTGTCAATCCCATAGTTGGTAATTTTTTCAATAAGGACAGTATACGATACTTTATCAAATGCTTTGCTGAAATCGAGATATACTACATCTATTGCATTTCCCTGATCCACCCAGTCAGTAATTCCATCATAGAAGGAAATTCGATTAATATGGCATGACTTGCTTGCTACAAACCCATGCTGGCTCTGGTTAATTACTGTATTCTTATCCAAGTACTTGCATACATGCTGTTTAATAATTTGTTCACAGTTCTTTCCCGGTATAGAAGTAAGACTCACTGGCCTGTAATTTCCTGGCACCATGTTCTTTCCTTTTTTGAAGATAGGGACATTTGCTGTTCTCCAATCTTCTGGGATATCTCCTGTTTTCAATGATTTTTCAAAGATTCTGGCTAGTGGTTCTGCAATTTCCTCTGCTAACTCTTTCAGTACTCTAGGATGTAATTCATTTGGACCAAGAGATGTAAATTCATGTAAATTAGCTATGTGTTCCCTCACCATCTCTCTGTTTATGGATAGTTTGGATTCTTTATTCCTTTGATGTCACCATGAAGATCAGATGATGTTACATTTGCTTTCTTAGAAAACACAGATGCAAAATAGGAATTTAAAAGTTCGGCCTTCTCAGCATCATTTTTGACCACTTCCCCCTTTTCATCCTTTAAAAATCCTATAGCATCTTGGATGTTTCTTTTGCTTTTGACATACCCCCAAAATAATTTTTTACTGCTTTTGGTCTCTCTTGCAAGCCTTTCTTCAGTACTGGATTTAGCTCTTCTAACGCTTGCCCTGCATTCCCTGCAGACAGCATTATATTCTTCTTTAGATATGCCCCTCTTTCCATTTAATGTACTGTACATTCCTTTTTTCCTTTTTAACAAGTGATTAAGTTCTGTGTTCATCCACCCTGGTCTATTTAAATGCTTCTAATTCTTCCTTCTTTTCAGGATTGTTACCAATTGTGCAGTGAGAATTTCATTAAGTAAAATCTCCCATCCTTCTTGGACATTTCTGTCCGTCCTTTAGAACATCCAGCCATTGAACCTTTCCTACTCTCTTTCTGAGTTGATTAAAATCTGCCTTTCTGAAGTCCAACTTTAAAGTCTGAGTCCTCGCTGGTCTTCCTCATCTTGTATTCCAAAATTTGAGGATTGCATGATCGCTGCCTCCTGAATTGTTACTTGTGATACTTCAGAATTATGAATACAGCTGTGTATGAGAAGTATAATAAAAGTAACCTCACTCATAATACTGCATGTAAATACAGTATTGTACAAAATGGTTCACGCAGGTACAAACCTTCAGAGTAAATCTTTTCAAATCAGTGAAAAGAACATGTAAGAGGGTAGAAAAAAAATCCAGGGGTCTTCACTATTGATTCTTGTTTTAGGAGAATTGGTGAGGGTGATATCCCTAATTAGTCCTGGTTACATATTGTCAATATGATTTAAAAAGAAGTCTAGAATCATTGTGTAATCTTAAAATTATTGCAGTTTTTTATTATATTCGTTATTTTTCTTGTTGTTTTTTTGATACATTGTTTCTTTTTTTCTTCTCCAATGTTACAGCTGTAAGCTTTTCAGGGGATATAGCTCTGGGATCGCCGTCCTGGTAGACGGAGTGGCACGGAAACAGTTCATTCACAGACAGCAGTTCTGGTAAAAACTGGCCGCAAGCAGTTTTATTAAAGTCCACAGCAAACAGAACATAAGCAAAACCAAATCATAAACATAAGCCCTGGGCTTGTCCAGCCACTTACTACACTTAGATAGATTTCCCTCTCTATCCGGGACCAGACTCTAACAGCCTGTCCCCAAAACAACACATATGTTCAGCATTTACCAGCATGGAGTTTCACAGAGTCTCCTCCTTGTGTCTGAAGGCATATCCAACGTCCAGACTTGAGAGAGCTCCCCTCCTATTCAGCAGCTATCCGCATGGATTCTCACAGAGACTACTCCTGTGTCCGGGGTACATCGAGCACCCAGACTGAGACAGCTCATACTCCTGGAGACTCCTTCTTGTGCCTGGACTCCTTGTCCAGACTAAGCGAGCTCTCTGTCTGTGTTCGCAGACACCTACTTCTGGTCTCCTAATTAACAGCTGAGTGGTTTCAGGCCTGAGCTGCAAGTGTGTACTGAATGTAAGGTGTAGTGACCTTTCTCTACCACTAGGTTTACAAAGCCATACATTTCCCTTATACCAGTCAGCAAAGTATCTAGGTGAAATTTACACCCCATTCAACACACATACTCTCACTGTCTCACATATCCCCCCCCTCTTCTCCAGACCAGAGGGCTGGTCATCCAGACCGGAGGGCTGGTCAACAATCCAAAAGAGACAGTGAACTCTGGACCAGTCATGGCCCTCATCAGCTTCATCTTCACTACTGTCATCTGTATCTTCACCTGAGCCATAGCCAACATCAGCTTTCTCTTCATCTGAAGCATTCGCACTACCCTGTACCCTCCCAGGCCTATGCTCTCTGCGGGCCTCGGGTATCCTGCACGGTTTCATCTTGACCTTAGGGCCGGGCTCAGTTTCGATATAGTGCCTGGCCAGAGAAGTACGACCCGGCACATCAGAACACTTCTGCTGACTCTTCCTCAGAAACTCACGTACCTCCTGTCCTTGGTGCACTGACCATGTGTCACCAACTATTACAGAAGGTATAGGGGGTTTTTCACTTTTCTCTAGTTCCCCTTGAACCCTCTTTAGCACATCTATTTTCTTGAATATCGGTTGACTCATAAAGTCTATTTCACAGACCTTAAGCTCCTCTGCCATGGTCTCTGACCATTTTAAGCTACACTGTTCAAATGATTGGGACTGTAGAAGGAGCTGATCGTTTTTCTTTTGCAGTACACATAATTCATCCGCTAAGTCTCCAGCTGAATTGTAATGTTCTACCGTGACAACAGCATTCTTATATAGAGCCTTAGACTTATTGAGCAGCATTTGCTCTTGCAACGAAGAGATTCCCTGTATCCTTCCTTTTACTTCATTGACCTTCTCACGAAGATGCTCATGGCTTTCATCACACTCCTTCATCACAGTTTGGAGTTTTTTCTGAGAAGTCATCAATTCATCTGGTACCTGTTGGACGTCTTTTATGTCTTCGGCCCCTTCTTCAGGCTCTTCTGGTAGAACATGCTCAGAAGCCCTACCGTCAGTCTTACATTCTACCTCTTCAGTCACATCATTATGGTCTCCAATATTTCCATTTATTCCGGCTTTCAAGTTCTCCTTGATAGCTGCATCTGTATACTCATAACCCGCCGGATTCTTCTCTTCCACCACGTTCTGCATCCCATCTGAGCTCCCGTGTGTCTGCAGCGGCAACGGAGTGACACATCGCTTTTCCCATTTGTTGGGACGTGGCTTCGATGTAGACTCCATGAAAGTGCGCTTGAGCTCACCAACGCCAGCCTGATGTCTCAAAATCTCATCTTGTGACTTATCCAGATCCTTGGTGTCACTCGGGAACACCGCTTGGGCTCTGGGCGCCGAACTTCCAGCCTGAGCTTCACGAGTTGCAGCTACTGATCCGAACCGCAACCCGTCCACACCGCTGTCTTCGGCAGAAACAGATTCCTGGACAGAGTCAGTCCCCATATCTTCAGTCTTGTTCCTCACAGCTTCACTTGAGACCTCAGCTTCTGATGAGGCATCTGGCTTGGTGACTACTAGCTACTACTACTAGCTTTTTCCACTCTGCATCTCCCTCAGAGTCCTTGGCACGATACAGATCCACACCATACCTTGGTAACTTCACATTTCCAACAGCATCTACTTGGGCTGTGTTCAGTTTCAGAGTCCTGCCTTTAACCCCTTCACCCCCAAGGGTGGTTTGCACAATAATGACCGGGCCAATTTTTACAATTCTGACCACTGTCTCTTTATGAGGTTATAACTCTGGAACGCTTCAACAGATCTTCGCGATTCTGAGATTGTTTTCTCGTGACATATTGTACTTCATGTTAGTTGTAAAATTTCTTCGATATAACTTGCGTTTATTTTTGAAAAAAAACGCAAATATGGCGAAAATTTTAAAAATTTTGCAATTTTCAAACTTTGAATTTTTTTTCCCTTAAAACAGAGAAATATGTCACACAAAATAGTTAATAAATAACATTTCCCACATGTCTACTTTACATCAGCACAATTTTGGAACCAAAATTTTTCTTTGTTAGGAAATTAGAAGGGTTAAAAGTTGACCAGTGATTTCTCATTTTTACAACAAAATTTACAAAGCCATTTTTTTAGGGACCACCTCACATTTGAAGTCACTTTGACGGGTCTATATGGCAGAAAATACCCAAAAGTGACACCATTATAAAAACTGTACCCCTCAAGGTACTCAAAACTACATTCAAGAAGTTTATTAACCCTTCAGGTGCTTCACAGGAGCTGAAGCAACGTGGATGGAAAAAATTAATATTTAACTTTTTAGCCACAAAAATGATCTTTTACAAACTTTTTTTTATTTTCACAAGGGTAAAAGGAGAAAATGGACAGATAAAGTTGTTGTGCAATTTCTCCTGAGTACGCCAATACCCCATATGTGGGGGAAAACCACTGTTTGGGCACACGGCAGAGCTCGTAAGGGAAGGAGCACCGTTTGACTTTTTCAAACTAAAATTGGCTGGAATTGAGATTGGACGCCATGTCGTGTTTGGAGAGCCCCTAATACGCCTAAACAGTGGAAACCCCCCACAAGTGACACCATTTTGGAAACTAGACCCCCTAAGGAACTTATCTAGATCTGTTGTGAGCACTTTGAACCCCAAAGTGTTTCACAAAAGTTTATAATGCCTGGGTGTGAAAAAAAAAAAAAAACAATTTTCCACAAAAATGATTTTTTAGTCCCAAATTTTTGATTTTTCCCAAGGAAATTGGACCCCAAAACTTGTTGTCCAATTTGTCCTGAGTACGCTGATACCCCATATGTGGGGGGGGGAAACTGTTTGGGCGCACGGCAGGGCTTGGAAAAGAAGCAGTAACGTTTTGGAATGCAAACATTGATGGGGGTCATGTTCCGTTTGTAGTGCCCCAGATGAGCCTAAACAGTGGAAACCCCCCACAAGTGACCCCATTTTGGAAGCTAGACCCCCTAAGGAACTTATCTAGATCTTTGGTGAGCACTTTGAACCCCCAAGTGCTTCACACAAGTTTATAATGCCGGGCATGAAAATAAAAAATCCTATTTTTTTCCCACAAAAATTATCTCTTAGTCACTAATTTTTTATTTTCCCATAGGTAACAGGAGAAATTGGACCACAAAATTTGTTGTCCAATTTGTCCTGAGTACCCTGATACCCCATATGTGGGGGGAACCACTGTTTGGGCGCATGGCAGAGCTCGGAATGGAAGGAGCACTATTTGACTTTTTCCAACCAAAATTGGCTGGAATTGAGATTGGACGCCATGTTGCATTTGGAGAGCCCCTGATGTGCCTAAACAGTGGAAACCCCCACAAGTGACCCCATTTGGGAAACTAGACCCCCTAAGGAACTTATCTAGATCTTTGGTGAGCAATTTGAACCCCCAAGTGCTTCACACAAGTTTATAACGTAGAGCCGTAAAATTAAAAAATTATATTTTTTCCACAAAATTGATCTTTTCACCCCAATTTTTATTTTCCCAAGGGAAACAAGACTCCAAAAGTTATTGTGCAATTTGTCCTGAGTGCGCTGATACCCCATATGTGGGGGTAAACCACTGTTTGGGTGCATGGCAGAGTTTGGAAAGGAAGGAGCGCCGTTTGACTTTTTCAACGCAGAATTGGCTGGATGCCATGTCGTGTTTGGAGAGCTCCTGATCTGCCTAAACAGTGGAAACCCCCCACAAATGACACCATTTTGGAAACTAGACCCCTCAAGGAACTTATCTAGATGTGTGGTGAGCACTTTGAACCCCAAAGTGCTTCACAGAAGTTTATAACGTACAGCCGTAAAATAAAAAAATTCTTTTTTTTTTTTACAAAAATGATTTTTTAGCCCCCAATATTTTATTTTCACAAGGGTAACAGGAGAAATTGGACCCCAAAAGTTGTTGTCCAATTTGTCCTGAGTATG
Organism: Oophaga sylvatica; assembly: GCA_033576555.1. Taxonomy (NCBI): domain Eukaryota; kingdom Metazoa; phylum Chordata; class Amphibia; order Anura; family Dendrobatidae; genus Oophaga; species Oophaga sylvatica. The sequence continues at coordinate 383,870,304 of JARQOD010000001.1, read as the reverse complement.
CTGATACCCAATATGTGGGAGTAAACTACTGTATGGGCGCACGTCGGGGCTCGGAAGGGAAGTAGTGACGTTTTGGATTGCAGACTTTGATGGAATGGTCTGGGGGAGTCATGTCGCATTTGGAGAGCCCCTGATGCGCCTAAACAGTGGAAACCCCCCACAAGTGACCCCATTTTGGAAAATAGACCCCACAAGGAACTTATCTAGATGTGTGGTGAGCACTTTGAACCCCGAAGTGCTTCACAGAAGTTTATAACGTACAGCCGTAAAAATAAAAAATCCTTTTTTTTTTTTACAAAAATAATTTTTTTCGCCCCCAATATTTTATTTTCACAAGGGTAACAGGAGAAATTGGACCCCAAAAGTTGTTGTCCAATTTGTCTTGAGTACGCTGATACCCAATATGTGGGAGTAAACTACTGTATGGGCGCACGTCGGGGCTCGGAAGGGAAGTAGTGACGTTTTGGATTGCAGACTTTGATGGAATGGTCTGGGGGAGTCATGTCGCATTTGGAGAGCCCCTGATGCGCCTAAACAGTGGAAACCCCCCACAAGTGACCCCATTTTGGAAAATAGACCCCACAAGGAACTTATCTAGATGTGTGGTGAGCACTTTGAACCCCGAAGTGCTTCACAGAAGTTTATAACGTACAGCCGTAAAAATAAAAAATCCTTTTTTTTTTTTACAAAAATAATTTTTTTCGCCCCCAATATTTTATTTTCACAAGGGTAACAGGAGAAATTGGACCCCAAAAGTTGTTGTCCAATTTGTCTTGAGTACGCTGATACCCAATATGTGGGAGTAAACTACTGTATGGGCGCACGTCGGGGCTCGGAAGGGAAGTAGTCACGTTTTGGATTGCAGACTTTGATGGAATGGTCTGGGGGAGTCATGTCGCATTTGGAGAGCCCCTGATGCGCCTAAACAGTGGAAACCCCCCACAAGTGACCCCATTTTGGAAAATAGACCCCACAAGGAACTTATCTAGATGTGTGGTGAGCACTTTGAACCCCGAAGTGCTTCACAGAAGTTTATAACGTACAGCCGTAAAAATAAAAAATCCTTTTTTTTTTTTACAAAAATGATTTTTTTCGCCCCCAATATTTTATTTTCACAAGGGTAACAGGAGAAATTGGACCCCAAAAGTTGTTGTCCAATTTGTCTTGAGTACGCTGATACCCAATATGTGGGAGTAAACTACTGTATGGGCGCACGTCGGGGCTCGGAAGGGAAGTAGTGACGTTTTGGATTGCAGACTTTGATGGAATGGTCTGGGGGCGTCATGTCGCATTTGGAGAGCCCCTGATGCGCCTAAACAGTGGAAACCCCCCACAAGTGACCCCATTTTGGAAAATAGACCCCACAAGGAACTTATCTAGAAGTGTGGTGAGCGCTATGAAGCCCCAAGTACTTCACAGAAGTTTTATAACATACAACCGTAAAAACAAAAAAATCATTTTTTTTTTACAAAAATGATTTTGTCGCCCTCAGTTTTTTATTTTCCCAAGGGTAACAGGAGAAATAGGCCAAATTGCACAATAACTCTTGGGGTCCAGAGTATGCTGATACCCCATATGTGGGGTAAACTACTGTTTGGGCGCATGGCAGAGCTCAGAAGTGAAGGAGCACCATTTGACTTTTTCAACGCAGAATTGGCTGGAATTGAGATCAGACGCCATGTCACATTTCGAGAGCTCCTGATGTGCCTAAACAGCAGAAACCCCCCAATTCTAACTCCAACCCTAACCCCAAACACCAATAACCCTAGTCCCAACCCTAACCACAAACCTAACCCTAACACACCCATAACCCTAATCCCAACCCTAATCCTAACGTTAGCGCCAACCCTAACCCTAATACTAACGTTAGCGCCAACCCTAACCCTAACTTTAGCCGCAACCCTAACCCTAACGGGAAAATGGATATAAATACATTTTTTTAATTTTATTATTTTTCCCTAACTAAGGGGGTGATAAAGGGGATTTGATTTACTATTTATAGCGGGTTTTTGTGATTGGCAGCCGTCACGCTAAAAGACGCTTTTTATTGCAAAAAATAGTTTTTTGCATCACCACATTTTGAGAGCTATAATTTTTGCATATTTTGGCCCACAGAGTCATGTGAGGTCTTATTTTTTGCGGGACGAGTTGACGTTTTTATTTGTACCATTTTTGAGCACGTGACGTTTTTTGATCGCTTTTTATTTCGATTTTTGGGAGGTTAGAATGAACAAAAATCAGCAATTCATGAATTTCTTTTGGGGGAGGCGTTTATACCGTTCCGCGTGTTGTAAAATTGATAAAGCAGTGTTATTCTTCGGGTCAGTACGATTATGGTGATACCTCATTTATATCATTTTTTTAGGTTTTGGCGCTTTTATAGAATGAAAACAATTTTATATAAAAAATCATTATTTTTGCATCGCTTTATTCTGCGAGCTATAACTTTTTTATTTTTTCGCTCATGATGCTGTGTGATGGCTCGTTTTTTGCGGACAAGATGACGTTTTCAGTGGTACCATGTTTATTTATATCGGTCTTTTTGATCGCGTGTTATTTCACTTTTTGTTCGGCGGTATGATGATAAAGCATTGATTTTTTGCTTCGTTTTTTTTTTTTTTTTTTTAAGGGGTTCACTAAAGGGGTTAACTAGTGGGACAGTTTTATAGGGGGGGTAGTTACGGACACGGCGATACCAAATATGTGTACTTTTATTGTTTTGTTTTTTTTATTTACAGGAAAAAATGAATTTATTGGGGAATATTTTTTTTTTTTTATGATTTTTTTTTACACTTTTTATTTTTACTTTTTTTACTTTTTTACTTTGTCCCAGGGTGGGACATCACTGTATTTTAGCAGATCGCTGGTGTGACAGTGTGCACAGCACTCTGTCACACCAGCGATCGCTCTGGCACTGCTGCAGGCTTCCCCAGCGCCTGCTCTCAGCAGGCACTGAGGAAGCCGCCTCCCTGCAGGACCCCGGCGCCATCTTGGATCCGGGACCTGGAGGGGGGACGGACCCTCGGAACAGCGCGACACATCGCGCTGCTCTGAGGGTCTCAGGGGGGCGCGCAGGGAGCCCCCTGCCTGCGCGATCCTCCCCTGTGCCCCGGGTACACCGCGATCATGTTTGATCGCGGTGTGCCAAGGGTTAATGTGCCGGGAGCGGTCCGTGACCGCTCCTGACACACAGTCACGGGTGTCAGCTGTGATAATCAGCTGACACCCGGCGGCGATCAGCTGCGCTCCCCCCGGGAGCGCAGCTGATCGCCCATGACGTACTATTCCGTCCATGGGAATTAGGTCCAGGGTCACATGGACGGAATAGTACGTCTGATGGCAGAGAGGGGTTAAAGCTCAGCTCTCCTCCTTTCACCTTAGTCTTCACCAGGGAACCGGCCAACTGTAAAACATCTTCAGATGCCATCTTCTGTCCGACTGCAAGGTCAGCATCAGCCTTCCTCTCAGGACTCTCAACCTCCTCTGCTACCATGCCTTCCTCATTTGCACTGGTTGCTTGAGTGTCATCAGATGATTCACTATCACTACCACTATCCCTGTCTGACCCCTTTTTCTCAGCCACATCTGGCTCACTTTCAGGGTTATACACTTCATTTTCATTCACATCCTGCTCACTGTCAGGGTTATACAATTCATTCTCATTCACATCCTGCTCACTTTCAGGGTTATACACTTCATTTTCATTCACATCCTGCTCACTGTCAGGGTTATACAATTCATTCTCATTCACATCTTGATCTGGAACCTTAGTTAACATGTCATCCACAACATTAACTTCACCATCTGGTCCCTGGTTTCCCTCAGGTGGTCCCTCAAGTATGTGACTATGTGACAACCCCAGCACTATACTTCCATATAGATCAGGTACTAGGAGCTGGCTCACGACCTCTCCCTGGACTTCAGTGTCCCTATACAACAGGTGAGTGTTTATGGCAACATGAGGAAACCTCTCCTCAGAGCCAGGCTCGTGGGAAACCTCATTTAGAACATTTATATTTTCCTGGGCCGTTTTAAGAGAGGGGTCTCGCCACTGCTCACTCTCAAAATTGTCACAGGACACAGGTAAGTCAGGGACACTCGGTTCCCGAGAACCACCATCCTCGTCTCCCAACATCACCTGCAAAGGAATTTCATCACTATCACAGTCATCATTATTATCAATATCATTATCATGATTATGATCAGTATCATCATCACTATCATGATCATCATCATTATCATTATCAGCATCAGCATCATTATCATGGTCATCATCATTATCATGATCATCATCATCATTATCATTATCATCATCATCATTATCACATAAGTTTAACGGCCCACTAGCATTGTGTTCCGCCCCTCGGGACTGCGCACCCTCAATAGGAGCTTCATCACACTGTCCATCAGAAACATTTTTCCCCCAGAGATCCTTAGACCGGGGAAAGTCATTACCCAATATGACGGGGGCACCAGGTTCTTCACTACCCCCACTTCACATGAAACCTCCCCGCGTTTGGGGATCAAGTCCACGACAGTCTCTGGGTAGACTTTGGTGTCTCCATGGACGCACACCACACTCAGGTGTTTATCAGGGATAAAGTCCCTATCAATCGGGCTGTCCCATATGGAAGTCACTGGACTCTCTGAGTCCAAGAGGGCCTGTGCTGGGCAGTCATTTACAACCACCGGGGACCCCTGTGGTCCAGTCTCTTCGGCTGAGGTGGACACACACACAGGCTCTGCGCAGGGAGAGAGGGATCCGCCAACATCACAACACATAGGCTCCCCCTCTATTGGACAGTTGGCTGCAATTTCACGACATCTCCAACACTGTCCATCACACTCTCCCACCCACACGACCCCAACAGCTGGAACGCTCTTACCGGGAGAGTTCGGCGTCCAGGAACTCTGAAGTGACAACCTCTCAGACGGCTGGTCACGGAGGCAGTCTTTGGTGGCGAAGGCCCTCTCCATCAGGCTGACCAGACGATTGGCGTCCTGGTGGTCTCCTTGTCCGACCTCTGGCTGTACCTCAGGAGGACGTGCTTGGGTGTAGCGGTCCACTATCACCTTTTCAACTCCATAATCAGGTTTGCTGACTGCAGACTCCCAACTGCATCTCCAGTCATGAACTCCCCTGGCACGGGCTGTCACCGTAACACCCAGCCGGGTAAGAATCTCCGCTTTCAGCTTGGCATAGTCTTGGCTGTCCTGCTCGCTCAGGTCAGCATAGGCCCTTTGGGGTTCTCCAATCAGATAGGGTGCGACCATCATGGCCCATTCAGATAGGGGCAGATTCTCCTTCTCTGCCAGTCCCTCAAACCTAGTGAGATATGCCTCCACATCGTCACGAGGTGTCATCTTTTCAGGGACCGTCTTACCGCCTTCTTTACAGCGGACAATGCAGGTGACTTTGCCACATTACTTCGGGACGCGGCACCGAAATCCTTTTTTTTTGCTGCCATCTGCTCAACAAATAACCGGTTATTCTCCTGCTGCTGCTGCAGGAATTGCTGCTGGGCCTGCTGCATGCGCTGCTGGTGCTGCAGGCGCTGCTGCTCCATGCTCTGCTGCATGCTCCGCTGGGCCTGGACCAGGTACTCAATAAGCTCCTCCATACTGACGGACTTATCTGTCTCAACCACGGCAGTCTTATGTTGCACATTAACTTGCGCCATTTGTTCAAACAGCGCCTCCATGCTGTCATCCATGCTGTCAGACTTCTCTGTCTCAACAACGGCAGTCTTCACTCAAGACATACACACTCCACAGTCTTTTCCACAGAAAATTCAGCTTTGCTGTGCAGACACTTTTTTTTTTTTCTTTGCAAAGTCTATTAGGGCTACTGTCTCTTTAAGACTGCTCCAACAGACGTTTCTCTTTGCTGACACACTTTTTTTTTCTCTGCAAACTCTATTAGGGCCACTGTCTCTTTAAGACTGCTCCAACAGACGTTTCTCTTTTTTTTTTCTCTGACACACTTTTTTTTTCTCTCTCTGCTGCTGCTTCAACAGACTTCACCTTTTATTGCTGTCTCTCGCCACTGTGCTGCCCGCCCGCATTCTCCACCAATTGTAAGCTTTTCAGGGGATATAGCTCTGGGATTGCCGTCCGGTAGACGGAGTGGCACGGAAACAGTTCATTCACAGACAGCAGTTCTGGTAAAAACTGGCCGCAACCAGTTTTATTAAAGTCCACAGCAAACAGAACATAAGCAAAACCAAATCATAAACATAAGCCCTGGGCTTGTCCAGCCACTTACTACACTTAGATAGATTTCCCTCTCTATCCGGGACCAGACTCTAACAGCCTGTCCCCAAAACAACACATATGTTCAGCATTTACCAGCATGGAGTTTCACAGAGTCTCCTCCTTGTGTCTGAAGGCATATCCAACGTCCAGACTTGAGAGAGCTCCCCTCCTATTCAGCAGCTATCCGCATGGATTCTCACAGAGACTACTCCTGTGTCCGGGGTACATCGAGCACCCAGATTGAGACAGCTCATACTCCTGGAGACTCCTTCTTGTGCCTGGACTCCTTGTCCAGACTAAGCGAGCTCTCTGTCTGTGTTCGCAGACACCTACTTCTGGTCTCCTAATTAACAGCTGAGTGGTTTCAGGCCTGAGCTGCAAGTGTGTACTGAATGTAAGGTGTAGTGACCTTTCTCTACCACTAGGTTTACAAAGCCATACATTTCCCTTATACCAGTCAGCAAAGTATCTAGGTGAAATGTACACTCCATTCAACACACATACTCTCACTGTCTCACACAGCCTAAATTGGAAAGGTTACTGTAGCTGAAAATAACCAACTAATGTAACAAGTGATTTACAATTCTATTTGAGAAGATAAAAATGTCTGAAATGCACAATCAACGGCTTATCATAAAAAAAAGTTGTCAAAGCGAAGCAAGCGCAATTTGCATATTCGAATGGGGGAAAAATTGTTTCTAAAAGGACCAATCACTTTACTCAATTTAGTGCCGCAATCACATGACCTCCTGATATAAAGCCGCCCTTGTGTTCTACAGTAGAATGCCAGCGTCTCCAGTTACCTCCCACTCACATTTCATGCTGTTTATTAAAATTATGTAACTTGCAGAGCGATCATTACGGCCACGCTCGGCGGACAGGAAACGGGTAATGAGCCTGAAAAATTCCCATTAATGTTATTTCCTAATAATGAAAAAATAAAAGTAAATTAATGTATTTTTATAAAAAATAATGAAAATGACTATAAACACTCTCGCCTGCTGTGGACCCAACGCACGACGAATAATCTATTTCTTATTTCTGAACACAGATTACACAGCCGTTCTCCTCAGATGTATCGCAATCCGTAATTACTTCTGTTTTGATACAAAGTGTTATATCGGTAAAATACACTGCTCAAAAAAATAAAGGGAACACTCAAACAAGACATCCTAGATCTGAATGAATGAAATATTCTCATTGAATACTTTGTTCTGTCCAAAGTTGAATGTGCTGACAACATAATCACACAAAATCATCAATGGAAATCAAATTTATTAACCAATGGAGGCCTGGATTTGGAGTCACACACAAAATTAAAGTGGAAAAACAAACTACAGGCGGATCCAACTTGGTTGTAATGTCCTTAAAACAAGTCAAAATGAGGCTCAGTATTGTGTGTGGCCTCCACTTGCCTGTATGACCTGAGTCCCTACAACACCTGGGCATGCTCCTGATGAGGTTGCGGATGTTCTCCTGAGGGATCTCCTCCCAGACCTGGATTAAAGCATCCGCCAACTCCTGGACAGTCTGTGGTGCAACGTGACATTGGTGGATGGAGCGAGACATGATGTCCCAGATGTGCTCAATCGGATTCAGGCCTTGGAATGGGCAGGGCAGTCCATAGCTTCAATGTCTTCATCTTACAGGAACTGCTGACACACTCCAGCCACATGAGGTCTGGCATTGTCCTGCATTAGGAGGAACCCAGGGCCAACCGCACCAGCATATGGTCTCACAACGGGTCTGAGGATCTCATCTCAGTACCTAATGGCAGTGAATCTACCTCTGGCGAGCACATAGAGGGCTGTGCGGCCCTCCAAATAAATGCCACCCCACATCATTACTGACCCACTGCCAAACCGGTCATGCTGAAGGATGCTGCAGGCAGCAAATCGCTCTCCACAGCATCTCCACACTCTGTTAAATCTGTCACATGTGCTCAGTGTGAACCTGCTTTCATCTGTGAAGAGCACAGGACACCAGTGGCGACTTTGCCAATCCTGTTGTTCTGTGACAAATGCCAAGCATCCTGCACGGTGTTGGGCTGTGAGCACAACCCCCATCTGTGGACATCGGGCCCTCATACCATCCTCATGGAGCCGGTTTCTAACCGTTTGTGCAGACACATGCACATTTGTGGCCTGCTGGATGTCATTTTGCAAGGATCTGGCAGTGTTCCTCCTGTTCCTCTTGCAGAAAGGCGTAGGTAGTGGTCGTGATGCTGGGTTGTTGCCCTCCTATGGCCCCTCCACATCTCCTGGTGTACTGGCCTGTCTCCTGGTAGCGCCTCAAGCCTCTGGACACTACGCTGACAGACACAGCAAACCTTCTTGCCACAGCTCGCATTGATGTGCCATCCTGGATGAGCTGCACTATCTGAGCAACTTTGGTGGGTTGTAGAGTTCGTCTCATGCTACCACGAGCGTGAAAGCACAACCAACATTCAAAAGTGACCAAAACATCAGACAGAAAGCATTGGTACTGAGATGTGGTCTGTGATCCCCACTTGCAGAAACACTCTTTTACTGAGTGGGTCTTGATAATTGCCAATAAGTTCCATATATTGTCTATTTCATTTGCACAACAGCATATGTTGTGAATATGCTGGAGGCGGCTTCTGAGATGGGGCTCCCTCCGGTGGTTGCTGAGGGTAATGAACTGATTACGGAATGGCCTTCAGCTGGCGCTGAATGGTAGGATATAAGTGACCTGAGTTCCCAGCAGCCTTGCCGGTTATCAATTGTTCCTTCTGGTCTTGCTTGAAGCACTGCTAGTTTCCTGCTCTCCTTCAGAATAGTGTTTGCTGTTTTTTTTCCTCTGTTTGATTTTCTCTGCTGGTTTGCTGCTTGCTTTTCTTGGATTGCATTCAGAATTCTTTCCTGTACTTTTCTGTCTAGACAGATTTGGCCCCAGCGTTTGCTCATTCTATGTTCTGTCTGTGTCCGTGCTTTCTTCTTGTCTAACCGCCATTACATGTTTGGGGGCTTCCTATTTTCTTTTGGAATCTACTCCGGGGCAGATAGCTTTCATCTTTCTGCCTTTGGGTGTGGTAATCTCTCAGGCTGTGACGAGGCGTCTAGGATCACCGTAGGAACGCTCCACGGCTACTTCTAGTTGTGTGGTTAGTTCAGGTTACTGCAATCCAATAGGTTCCAGCCTCTCTGGTGTATTACTGCTTTTGCTATTTTTTGCTATTTCTCCTCAGTTACCGAAACATAACAGTATAACCGGCCCAAAAACTGAAAATTGTATGGTACTCACAGAAGGGGAAAATAGTAATAAGGAAACTCTGTTTGTTGCATTTTTTTTTCCCCTCTTTTCTCTGGGTGCTGAGGAGGATTTTTTTTTCTCTCAATGGAGTTTGCACAGTTGTCTGGCCGTGTGGATCTGCTTGCCACTGAGGTTCGGAGTATTGCTACCTATCTTGCTGGGTTGCCGGTTGTGGAACCTAGGATCCCCATGCCAGATTTGTTTTGGGGGGATCGATCTAAATTTCTGAATTTCAAAAATAACTGCAAGTTGTTTTTTGCCTTAAAGTCTAAGTCCTCAGGGAACGCGGCACAGCAGGTTCAAATTGTCATCTCCTTGCTGCGCGGCGACCCTCAGAATTGGGCTTTTTCCCTGACACCTGGGGATCCTGTTTTGAATGATATTGATGTATTTTTTCAGGCTCTGGGGTTATTGTACGATGAACCTAATGTCACTGATCAAGCTGAAAAGATCTTGTTGGCATTAAATCAGGGTCTTGAAGACGCTGAGTTGTACTGTCAGAAATTTTGAAAGTGGGCAGTCCTGACCAAATGGAATGATGATGCTTTGGCAGCCCTTTTTCGAAAGGGTCTGTCAGAAAGAGTAAAGGACGTTATGGTGGGATTCCCTGTTCCCTCTGGTCTCAATGATTCTATGTCTTTGGCTATTCAAATTGACAGACGTTTGCATGAGCGCAGAGGTATGCGTGAGATAGTGTTGCCTTGTGAGCCAGCTCCTGAGCCCATGCAGTGTGATGGAGTGACTTCTGGGGCTCAGCGTCATGAATTTTGTAAGCGCAATGGGTTATGTTTCTACTGTGGTGACGCTTCCAATGCTATTTCTGTCTGCCTTAAGCGGGAAGATGTTTTGCGCTCTCAGTTGTCTTGGGTAGTGTTCAGACTAAATTTCTGTTGACTGTTACCCTGATTTGCTCCCTGTCCACATTTTCTGCTCAGGCTTTTGTTGATTCAGGAGCAGCTATTAACCTGATGGATTTTGACTTTGCCAAACGTTGTGGGTTTCCCATGATACCCCTGCGGAAGTCTATTCCCCTAATGGGCATTGATTCTACCCCTTTGGCGGAGAATAAACCCCAGTTTTCTACTCAGGTGATAATGAGGGTTGAACCAGATCATCAGGAGAGTTGCAAATTTCTGGTGCTGCATAATCTGCATGACATTATTGTACTAGGTTTCCCTTGGTTACAGTCTCATAATCCTGTTTTGGATTAGAAATCTGTGTCTGTGACCAGTTGGCGCTGCCAATGTGTTAATACTGACACTCCTGTTTTTTCTGCCTCTCCCCAGTCTCAGGATGTCCCTGACTTTTTGACTGATTTTTCTGATGTGTTTAGTGAAAGTAAATCTGCATCCTTGCCCCCTCACAGGAGCTATGATTGCGCTATTGAATTAGTGCCTGGTGGTAAATTTCCTAAAGGTCACCTTTTTAATTTATCTGTACCTGAACACGATACTATGCGATCTTATATCAAGGAGTCATTGGAGAAGGGTCATATCAGACCATCCTCTTCACCCTTGGGTGCCGGTTTTTTCATTGAGGCCGTGTATGGATTGTCGCCTCCTGAATAAGATCACTGTTAAATATCAATATCCGTTACCTTTGATTTCTGACCTATTTTCCAGAGTGAAAAGTGCTAGTTGGTTTACCAAGCTTGACCTCAGGGGGGCGTATAACCTTATTCGCATTAAGCACGGGGATGAATGGAAGATTGCATTTAATACCCCAGAGGGGCATTTTGAGTACCTAGTGATGCCTTTTGGGCTTACTAATGCCCCTTCCGTCTTCCAATCCTTCATGAATGATATTTTCAGGGATTTTGTGGATAAATTTCTGATTGTTTATTTGGATGATATCTTGATTTTTTCCCATGACTGGGACTCTCATGTGAAACATGTTCGGACTGTGTTCCAGATTTTGAGAGAGAATGCACTGTATGTGAAGAGATCAAAGTGTCTTTTTGGCGTACAGAAGATCTCATTTCTGGGATTCATTTTGTCTCCATCTGTTATTGAAATGGATCCGGTCAAGGTTCAGGCCATCTGTGATTGGGTTCAACCTACTTCATTGAAGGCTCTTAAGAGAATTTTGGGTTTTGCCAATTTTTATCGTAAATTTATTGGCAATTTCTCTGGTATTGTTAAACCATTGACTGATTTGACCAAAAAGGGTTTCGATGTGGTGAATTGGCCTCCTGAGGCAGTTTCTGCGTTTCAGGAACTTAAGCAGAGATTCATTTCTGCTCCTGTTCTACGGCAGCCTGATGTTTCTCTGCCATTTCAGGTGGAGGTTGATGCCCCTGAGATTGGGGCAGGTGCCGTTTTGTCCCAAAGGGATCCAGAGACCTCTAAGAGTAACCCTTGTGCCTTTTTCTCTCTAAAATTTTCTCCAACTGAATGTAATTATGACGTGGGTAATCGGGAGTTATTGGCCATGAAGTGGGCCTTTGAAGAGTGGAGACATTGGCTGGAAGGAGCCAAACATCAGGTGGTGGTCCTCACGGACCATAAGAACCTGAACCTGGTTTATCTCGAATCAGCCAAGCGACTTAATCCTAGACAGGCCAGGTGGGCCTTGTTTTTCACACGTTTTAATTTTGTGGTTTCTTTTCTTCCTGGCACTAAGAATGTCAAGGCGGATGCCCTTTCGAGTTTCTTTGCAGATTCTCCTGAGTTATCTGATCTTGCTGTTATTTTGAAAGAGGGTGTGGTTCTTTCCGCCATTTCGCCCAATTTGAGACTGGCTCTGGAAGGGTGTCAGGAGGATAAACCTGAGCGCTTCCCTGTTGGGAAGTTGTTTGTTCCAGACTAGTGGAAAAAGAGTGTGATGTCTGAGATTCATTGTTCCGCGTTGGCTGGTCATCCAGGGATTTTTGGTACCAGAGACTTGGTGAGTCGCTCCTTTTGGTGGCCTACTTTGTCTCGTGACGTCAGGGACTTTGTGCAGTCCTGTGTGACTTGCTCTCGTTCCAAGCCTTGCTCTCGTTCTAGTGGTTTGTTAATGCCATTACCTGTACCCAAGAGGCCATGGACCCATATTTCTATGGATTTTATTTCTGATCTTCCTGTCTCTCAGAGAATGACCGTTATCTGGATAATCTGTGATAGGTTTTCCAAGATGATACATCTTGTGCCATTACCTAAGTTGCCTTCCTCCTCCGAGTTGGTGCCTTTGTTCTTTCAGCATGTGGTTCGGTTACATGGCATTCCGGAGAACATTGTGTCTGACAGAGGAGTCCAGTTTGTTTCCAGATTTTGGAGGACATTTTGTTCTAAACTTGGTGTTCAGTTGTCTTTCTCCTCTGCATTTCACCCTCAGACCAATGGACAAACCGAGAGAACAAACCAGACCTTGGAGACTTATTTGAGATGTTTTGTGTCTGCTGATCAGGATGACTGGGTCTCTTTTTTGCCTTTGGCTGAATTTGCTCTTAATAATAGAGCTAGCTCTGCCACCTTGATGTCTCCATTTTTCTGCAATTCCAGATTGCACCCTCGATTTTCTTCAGGACAGGAGGAGGCTTCTGTCTGTCCGGGGGTTGACTCTATTGTGCAGCGTATGCAGCAGATTTGGGACCAGGTGGTGGAGAGGTTGTCTCTCTCTCAGGAGAAGGCCCAGAGGTTTGCCAACCGGCATAGGACTGATGGTCCTCGTTTTAAAGTGGGGGACTTGGTTTGGTTGTCCTCAAGGAATATCCCTATGAAGGTTGCATTTCCAAAATTTAAGCCAAGGTTCATTGGACCTTATAAGATCATGGAAATTATTAATCCGGTTTCCTTCCGTTTGCTTCTTCCAGGGACATTTAAGATCCATAACGTGTTCCACAAGTCCTTATTGAAGAGGTTTGTCGAACCAGTGGTTCCTATGGCTGCGCCTCCCGACCCTGTTTTGGTTGAGGGCAATTTGGAGTATGTGGTTGAGAAGATATTGGATTCTCGTTTTGCTAGACGGAAACTCCAGTATTTGGTTAAGTGGAGAGGTTAAGGTCAGACGGACAATTCTTGGGTGTTTGCTTTGGACATTCATGCTGGGAGACTTATCCGTGCCTATCATCGAGCCCTTCCTGATCGGCCTGGTTGCGCAGGTGAGGGTTCGGTGACCCCTCCTCAAGGGGGGGTACTGTTGTGAATATGCTGGAGGCGGCTTCTGAGCTGGGGCTCCCTCCGGTGGTTGCTGAGGGTAATGAACTGATTACGGAATGGCCTTCAGCTGGCACTGAATGGTAGGATATAAGTGGCCTGAGTTCCCAGCAGCCTTGCCGGTTATCAATTGTTCCTTCTGGTCTTGCTTGAAGCACTGCTAGCTTCCTGCTCTCCTTCAGATAAGTGTTTGCTGTTTTTTTTTCCTCTATTTGATTTTCTCTGCTGGTTTGCTGCTTGCAGTGGACTTCAGCCTGTCCCCTTTTGGGGGGTCTGGCGCTGCAATTGTGCTCCGTTTGTGTCTGCACTTTTGCTTTGCTCCTTTGTTACTTTTTATTTGCTGAATAGCGTTTTGTTACACCAGAGATCTGATTTAGGTGGATGAGATCATGTGTTCTCAGGTTTTTTTTGGCAATTAGAAGTGTTGGTATTTTTGTTAGGGTTTTCTTGGAATGCAGTCAGAATTCTTTCCTGTACTTTTCTGTCTAGACAGATTTCGCCCCAGCGTTTGCTCATTCTATTTTCTGTCTGTGTCTGTGCTTTCTTCTTGTCTAACCGCCATTACATGTTTGGGGGCTTCCTATTTTCTTTGGGGATCTGCTCCGGGGCAGATAGCTTTCATCTTTCTGCCTTTGGGTGTATTTATCTCTCAGGCTGTGACGAGGCGTCTAGGATCACCGTAGGAACGCTCCACAGCTACTTCTAGTTGTGTGGTTAGTTCAGGTTACTGCAATCCAATAGGTTCCAGCCTCTCTGGTGTATTACCGCTTTTGCTATTTTTTGCTATTTTCCTCAGTTACTGAAACATAACAAGCATGTAAAATTGATTGTCAATCAGTGTTACTTCCTAAGTGGACAGTTTGATTTCACAGAAGTTTGATTTACTTGGAGTTATATTCTGTTGTTTAAGTGTTCCCTTTATTTTTTTGAGCAGTGTAGTTTTAAAAAGTATGCATGTTTAAAGGGTGTGCATACTTAAAGCAGAGGCATATCTGTGGGGGACATTATGGGCATTTGCCCTGGGGCATAGTTGGCAAGGGGGCCTCTGTTAATAAAGCTTTGTACCATCTGACAAGTTACGGTTTACTATGATCTTATTTATGTCAGGAGCATTTATAGGGTTGTTCAGTGTGTGATGAGTCTACAGTCATTCTATGTGATTGCAGACTTCTGATTTCTCATAGTGCACACTTCACACTGTCAGGATTCTCTGGTACCGGCAATTTGTATACATGTAGTCACATGCTGACTAGACATGCATGGCCTCACTCAATGAAAATGAATTGAGTGAGGCCAGACATGTCTAGCCAGAATGTGACCAGAGGTATAAAAATCTCATACTTGCGCTGACATGACCGTCCACTCTTGCCATTGACAAGGGAGAATCCTAAAAGTGTGCAATACATGCGCGGTATGAATTTAGAATCCTGCAGTTACATAGAATGAATGCAGACTTTCATCTCAAACCTGGACAAGCCCTTTAATTCTAAAATAAATCCCTGCAGCCAATCCTAACAGTGTGTAATATACTCACTGTCAGGATTCAGCTCTGTTTGTTGTTTCCAGCAGCCATCACATGGTCACTTCAATTATGTCTGATTTTATACTTATGGTCCTGTGACAACGAGCTTTTCTTCCTGCGTCTCTCAATTTTTCACTGAATGTTGAGAGAATTAGGGCAAGCAGCTCATCTGCACGTGACTAAGTGTGTAAATCACACATGAATGAGCAGTCACATGAAGACATCTGCTCAACCGCTTGGGGAACTGCACCAAACAGAATTATTGCCCATGTTGCTAGAAAATCTAGATACACCTCTGCTTAAAGGGTGTGCATACCAAAGGGGTGTGCATATCCAAGAGGTGTGAATACCTGAAGGAGTGGGCATACTAAAGGGGTGTGCATACTTAAAGGGTGTGCATACTTAAAGGGTGTCCATACTTAAGAGCTGTGCATACTTAAGGGTGTAAATTCTTAAGGGTATGTACATTTAAATGGTGTGCATACGGTGTGAATATACTCGGAACCAATTTTTATTGCTTCCTCTCATTTAATCTAAATGAATGAAAGCAACTTTGCAAAGGCATTGAGTAGATAAAAATGCCCTACTGCTTTGTGCTTGCAGACCTTACTGCTTTGGTGATACATGTTTATATTTGCGCACTCCTTTGGAATGTATTGATGTAATATTAAACAATGAAGCAACGTACTGATGAAAAACCTCCTGCCGTTTTGTGTTTACAGCTCCTCTGCGGACCTATGTCCAGTTACTGCCCCTGAGCAATCCCTGTGGAGCTGTGTGTCGCTCTACTGGCTGCTTTTCTTGCTTTCCTTAGGCGACATAAAAGAGAGGGGGTTGGGAATCATCATATTACTGCATAGTGCAGACAATACAGGTGAGAAAATGGAAATTTGCTTCGAAATTCATGAAACAAGTTTTATTCACCAGAACCTCATTTTTTCAGTTTTCAGTATTTGAACATTGATGTCCCTGATGATGAAGACCCTCTTGGATCAAGGTTGAAAAGAATGACTTTCAGGCTCCTGCCGTGCTGTAAACATTAGCTATGTGTCTGATAGTTTGGTATTTCTGATTATCTGGCACCTTAGTAGTAAAATAGGTAAACTTTCTTAGAAAATTCTCATTGTCTGCGCTCTCTCATAGCAAATTTGTACATAAAGGAGTACAGAGATAGCAGTCAGTCTTGAGCATTTAGGGAGTTGTCCAGGAACTAGATCTTTAGTATAGGTCATCAATACCCAATGTTTGGGGCTCTGACACCCAACACCCCCACAAATCAGCTATTAGCAGCTGTCAAGGTGCTCAGTGTTCAGAAAGTAACAGCACAGCGCCATACATTGTGTAATGGCAAATGTTGGGTACTGCAGCTCAGCACTCATTCACTTCAGTAGAAGCTGAGCTGCAGTACAGAGAACAACCTCTACAAAATACATGGCGCTGTGCTGATCCGGTTCTGTATATTTGTAGGGGTTGGACCCCGATGGTCTGATATTGATGACCAATTCATAGCAGGAAGACCTTAGTCTTGGACGAACCCTTTAATGCCTGAGTAGACATTGTACTATAAATGGAACAGGATACGACTGTATCAATCATTTATTAATGAAGCATGTAGTGATACCCTGGGCTGGTGACACTGCACCCATGGACGGCCATGGTACTCTATGCTATCGGTGACCTTTGCTGTGATAAGTGGTTTTCCAGTGGCTGGCAGGTTATCTACACACCATTCATTGTAGCTCGCTGATATATATCTTGTCACTGAGGCAGGAGGCCGGTTATACATCACATATTCCCATTTACAGCAGCCCATATAGCCATCGCAGGCAAGAAAAAGACAATTATTGGAATACTCTGCTGTGCCGGCTTCTCATTCTGGGGCAACACTGGAGGAGTACAGAAAAAACAAGTCATTTATCTCCCGACACTGCACAAATACCAATAATTATCGAAAAGTTTTACCAGCTTTAGTCATTTGTGAAGGTATTCTAGAAAAAGGTAAAGGGACAACATGGAGACAGGGTCCGAGCGGGGGTCTTCTGCATTCACATCTCTGGAAGACTAATACAAACCTTTAAGGGGCTCTCTATGTTTTATAATACTTTATTCTAGGGTTTCTGTCTGCTGGATCCTCAGTGGTCATCTGAGATCTACAGGAACCCCAGAAGCAGGTGTATAAATTACCTGCAGCGCCACCACAGGAGAAATGAAGCATTGCATGGCATCTTAACACTAATAGACTGTCCATGCAGAGTCCTCCAGAGCAAAACTCTGTATGAAGCAGATAATACAAAACAGATTTTCCCTTTCATAGAGCTGATGAAAAGTAACATGACCAAACTTTCACAGGAGATGGCAGCACCTTGGACCAAAACAACTACCCTCCCATTAGTACGAATGCTCAGACTCAGCAGACTCTGTCAACCCGCAGATGCAGGCTCCCATTACTCATAGAACAATATTCAACCCAAGCTATGCAGTGAGAAGATCTGTAAAACTGCAGCCATGAGTTTCCCTACAAATGTCTGGAACATGCATAGAAGTCTGAGGGTAACAGGAGTCTACATAGGAACATGGAACAGGACAAAAGAGTCTGGAGGAGGACAGACGAGTCTGGATGGGACAGAGGAGTCTGGATGGGGACAGAGGAGTCTGGAGGAGGACAGAGGAGTCTGTAGGAGGACAGGAGTCTGGAGGAGGACAAAGGAGTCTGGAGGGGACAAAGGAGTCTGCAGGAGAACAGAGGAGTCTGCAGGGAGACAGAGAAGTCTGCAGTGGGACAGAGGAGTCTGCAGGAGGACAGAGATACCTGGGTTGGGGTAAAGAGGAGTGAGGAGTGTGAAGGGTAAAAAGAAATTTGGAGGGAACAAAGGAGTCTTGATAGAAAAAAGAGGAGTCTGGATTTGAGACAGAGGAGTCTGAATAGGGGACATTGAAATCTGGATGGGGACAGAGTCTGGATAAGTTCAGGGGAGTGTTTTTGATTACATAGGCGACAAGAGGGTGACAGAGAAATCTAGAGGAAGTAAAAAGAGTCTGGGGAGAAAGGATTCTGAAGGAGAACAGAGAAGTCTGGAGAATGACAGAGGAGTCTGGAGAATGACAGAGCAGTCTGGAGGAGGACAGAGGAGTCTGCAGGGGACAGAGGAGTCTGGATGGGGACAGAGGAGTCTGGATGGGAGTGGACAGAGGATTGTGGAGGAGGACAATGGAGTCTGGAGGGGATAGAGGAGTCTGGAGGAGGACAGAGGAGTCTGAAGGGGACAGAGGATTCTGGAGGAGGACAGGAGTCTGGAGGAGGACAAAGGAGTCTAGAGGGGACAAAGGAGTCTGCAGGAGGACAGAGGAGTCTGCAGGGGGACAGAGGAGTCTGCAGGAGGACAGAGATACCTGGGTTGGGGTAAAGAGGAGTGAGGAGTGTGAAGGGTAAAAAGAAATTTGGAGGGAACAAAGGAGTCTTGATAGAAAAAAGAGGAGTCTGGATTTGAGACAGAGGAGTCTGAATGGGGACATTGGAATCTGGATGGGGACAGAGTCTGGATAAGTTCAGGGGAGTGTTTTTGATTACATAGGCGACAAGAGGGGGACAGAGAAATCTGGAGGAAGTAAAAAGAGTCTGGGGAGAAAGGATTCTGAAGTAGGAAAGAGAAGTCTGGAGAATGACAGAGGAGTCTGGAGAATGACAGCAGTCTGGAGGAGGACAGAGGAGTCTGGAGGGTACACAGAAATCTGAAGAGAACAGAGGGATCTGTATAGAAAACAGAGAAGTCTGGATTTGGGACAGAGGAGTCTGGATGGGAGACACAGTTTGGAGGTGTTCAGGGGAGTCTTTTTGATGACATAGGAGTCCAGAGAGGGACAGAGGAATTTGGAGGAAGACAAAGGGGTTTGGATGAGGACAGAAGAGTCTTGAGTGCATAAAAGAGTATGGAGGAGGACAGAGGATTCTAGAGCAGAACAAAGGAGTCTGGAGCTGGACAAATGAGTCTGGAAGAGGACAAAGGAGTCTAGATTTGGGACAGAGGAGTCTGGATGGGGAACAGAGTTTGGAGGCGTTCAGGGGAGTCTTTTCGATTTCATAGGAGTCAGGAGAGGGACAGAGGACTTTGGAGGAAGACAAAGGGGTCTGCAGTAGGACAGAAGAGTCTTGAATGGATAAAGGAGAATAGAGGAGGACAGAGGAGTCTAGAGGAGGCAGAGAGTCCAGAGGAGTCTGGAGGAGGACAAAGAAGTCTGGTTTGGGGACAGAGTATTCTGGAGGGTGCAGAATAGTCTGATTGGGGGACAGATCAATCTGGAGGTGGACAAAATGTTCTGGAAAAGGACAAAGAAGTCTAGAGGGGAACAAAGGAGTCCAGAAAGAATGATGGAGTTCGAAAAGGGGGCAGCAGAGTCTGGAGTGGACAGAGGACTGACTGCTGCCAAGTATTACAGTACATTCAATTATATATAGGTGATAATGAGCTGGACTCTACAATGTACAGGTCTCCTGTACTCCATTAGGCTAGGTTCACATTTGCGTATATGTGCGCAGCGTGTCATCTGCATATGCAAACGCATGCAAATGTTTATGCAGTGGTTTTTATCCGCATCATCTTACGCATGACGCAAAAAAACGCTGCGTGTGCATGTGGGTTTTACTGCATGTGTTTGCGTTGTTTATGCGCATGCGTTCGATATGACAGACACCAAAGGGCGAGCCATGCACATAAAGGCCGTCTTCTGCAGCGTATCCATATCGGACATCACCTGTCTGAATCCTGCTCATATAGGTACTATACACATGACCAGGTTTTTAAATACAAGTACATCAGTTAGGGACTGCTCTGACGTTTGGTAGGGCGGCTTATTATACATTTTTTGCAAACAACGTATCAACCAAATACCCTGACTTTTATCATCTTTTTGCTAGCACTTGCTGTTTACTGTTACTTTTTTTCAACAGAGTATTTTTATACGTTTGTTTTACTGTGCTTTTCTGTGTTTCCGTATCGAACGCATCTGTACGCATGTCCTTGCGTACCAATGCATTCCCATAGACTGTAATGCATTTTTTTTATTCACTCATCCGCATGCTCATGACTGCGCATATTTGACGGATTTTTGATGCTTCAAAAAATGAAACATGTTGCGTTCGCCGGACACCACCGCACAAAGCGAAATGACACATGCGTACGCATGTCTCTGCACATGGGCGTACCCACCGTGGGGCAGGGGGGGCAACTGCCCCCCCCTTAGAAGCAGGGGCGCACAGTGCTTGATCCGGCCCGTCGGCCCCGCCGACACTGAACTGACAGTTCAGTGCCGGCGGGCCCTTTAATCGCGGGCGGAATGAGTGAAGAAGGCCTTGCGGCCTTCCATATGCAGCACAGGTGATGTGATCGTCATCACGCCGCCTGCGCGCCCTGATGACGTCACGCCGCCTGTGCCAGGAGAAGATGGAGTCGAGCACGCTTCTTCAGAGCAGCGGGGGAAATAATTGAGTACTGGCTTTTTTTTTTTTGACGCTGGGCCCGGCCTATGGGGGATTATGCTGCCTATGGGGATTATTCTGGCTATTGGGGGGATTATGCTGGCTATGGGGGGATTACGCTGGCTATGGGGATTATGCTGGCTATGGGGGATTATGCTGGCTATGGGGATTATGCTGGCTATGGGGGGATTATGCTGGCTATGGGGATTATGCTGGCTATGGGGGGATTATGCTGGCTATGGGGATTATGCTGGCTATTGGGGGGATTATGCTGGCTATGGGGGGATTACGCTGGCTATGGGGGGATTATGCTGGCTATGGGGATTATGCTGGCTATTGGGGGGATTATGCTGGCTATGGGGGGATTACGCTGGCTATGGAGATTATGCTGGCTATGGGGATTATGCTGGCTATGGGGGATTATGCTGGCTATGGGGATTATGCTGGCTATGGGGGGATTATGCTGGCTATGGGGATTATGCTGGCTATGGGGGGATTATGCTGCCTATGGGGGATTATGCTGGCTATGGGGGAATTATGCTGGCTATGGGGATTATGCTGGATATGGGGCAATTATGCTGCCTATGGGGGATTATGCTGGCTATGGGGGGATTATGCTGGCTATGGGGATTATGCTGGCTATTGGGGGATTATGCTGGCTATGGGGATTATGCTGGCTATGGGGGATTATGCTGGCTATGGGGGATTATGCTGGCTATGGGGGATAATGTTGGCTATTGGGGGATTATGCTGGCTATTGGGGACTATGCTGCTTATGGGGGATTATGCTGTCTACTGGGGACTACTATGCTGCCTATGGGGGATTATGCTGCCTATTGAGGACATGCTGCATATTGGGAACCTATGCTGCCTATTGGGACATTTACCTGCCTATTGGGGACCTATGCTGCCTATTGGGGACCTATGCTGCCTATTGGGACCTATGCTGTCTATTGGGGGCCTATGCTGTCTATTGGGGACCTATGCTGCCTATTGAGGACATATGCTGCCTATTGGGGACATATGATGCCTATTGGGGTCATATGCTGCCTATTGAGGACATATGCTGCCTATTGGGGACATATGCTGCCTATTGGGACATTTACCTGCCTATTGGGGACCAATGCTGCCTATTGGGGACATTTACCTGCCTATTAGGGACTCTCGCACCACACCAGTCTGAACCTGAGCTAAAAGCGGAGTTGCGCCAATATGTGCACTGATGAGGATGAAATGATATGGATTGGCAAGGCTGCAGTGTGGGCAGTGCAGGCTGTATGTCTCTGTGTGGGCAGTTTTATTGCTGGTATATTGTTTTTGTAGCGCTGTATATATATTGGTATTTTACTAATAGCAATTTGGAATCCCTAGGAAATAATGATATCAAGAAAGAGAAAAATTGCTTCACTTGTGACAAATATGGAACCGAACATTGAACATCTCATTAGCCAAAAGCAGGCCCATAGTTCCCATTGAAATACCAGTAAGTTTGTTGATTTTTAACTTTACTTGTTCTTTATTTTAAGTATTGTGTTTGATCCTGTTTTTTTTTTTTTACTTCAAAATAAGAGTGTAGTATATGGGTATACAGGGTCATACATATCGTGTGCAGTATATAGAGTGTAGTATATGGTGTATACAGGGTCATACACATTGTGTGCGGTATATAGAGTGTATATACACTGCTGTATTATACTTTTCATATACAGGTTATAATGCCTCTTATTCTTTGTATAGAGGTGAGTGTGCCATGTATAATATATGGTATATACAGCGTAGTGTCGCATACACTGCTGTATTATACAATATACAACAGTTCTAACGCTCCATACCTAATATGCAGGATAATGTACAGTGTATATGATGTAACCTGTATATGATGCGACATTGGCTTGCCCCCCCCTAGTTTTGATCCTGGGTACGCCCATGTCTCTGCATACACCATGTTAAAGATATGTAAGCATGATGCATGCGGATCAATGCAGATGAAATGCTGCGCACACAGACGCAAATGTGAAACCAGCCTTAGCTGCTGGCAGTGCAGATTACAGATGATTGGCAGGGATGTAGTGCTGGAGTTCAGATAGATCAATTGTTCAGTCTGTAACAACCCCTTTAACTCTTACATGTTTGCTTTCTTGTGTCATCATAAGGCCCTCCCAGCAGCGCTCTCACTAAGGTCTCCTCACCATTAATCCTGGAGAAAAAGACAGCGACAACCACCAAGAGATTATGGCTACTATATTGACATGTGGTGGAGCCTATAAGATGATAGCGAGTCCAACTGTTTGCCACAAAATGCTAATATTTTTATCAGGTCAAACACAGACCTGGAGTCGATGGCTTTGGTGAAGAAGAGCTGACGCTGCAGGCACCAGCTATTAACAGTGACAAAGAGGAATATCGCCATCAGCCGAGCTATAGGAAGAGGCGGCACAAGGTAGGTGGGGATCTCATAGGGTACAAATCCCACCTTATTATAAGATAGAAGGTAAATAAAATATGCACCGGCCCATTGGTTTCATGAGGCTTTATAAATCGCGATCCAGTGAACCACAGAGACCTTGCACTAATGTTAGTCTTGTAAATGACTTTGGCATCATCTTAAGAAGTGGAAATGTGCAGTTTCCAGTGGAATTTTAATGGGCCGTACAATTTTCATGCAGAAATCGCAAGTGCTGTCGTCTTTGGCAAGGTCACCATGAACCTTGGGTATGGAATACATAAATGACTGTCATGCAAGTTTGATCTGCCCCAGGGAAGCGTTAACCTACAGAGAATGCTCTCATTTTTTTTTAAGTTAACCTTTATGATTAAACAGCTCCACAATGGTCGGATTTTCATAACCACAATTTAATTTCTCATTCTATACAGGTTGTAGCAATAAGATAAATATTGTAATATATAATTATACTTTAAAGATTCATCATTTTCTGTTTATAGGTGCTCTCGTCCCCTGGCCTGGCTGTCTTTGAAAAGACCGCTTGGGCCAGGGTCATCCCACTGGACGTTCATCATACCCCTTTCCCATGGGCAGAACACTACTAGAACACAGAGTGAGGGTAAAACAGTGCGGCAATAATTTATTAAACCGCCAACAGACAATAACACATGGAACAGTCAAAGCAAATACAAAAGATGGTGCAAATTACAGTCTCAACCTTCCTCTGACTCGCCAGGATTAGAGCAGCTGCGACTGTGGAGTTTCCAGGCCGACTACCCCCACCAGTAACACCCCGCTTTTGGCAGATTCCCACAGAGAAGAGGTAATGACAAGCTTAGGAAGATGACAGTCCATTGAGGTATGTGGCCATGAAACCTGATTGTCCCAACCTGGCTTTTTCTAAATATCTCCATAGATTCAGTTATGGTCAATGGAACAAATCTGTATTTGCTATTCTGCTAGTGCTGTGGTCCCTTAAGCTGACATCCTGTGGAGTCTCAAATCTGTATTCCTCTGGTTGGAGCCATGGATCTCTGGCTGCTGTTCATAGAGTTCCCTTACAGAAGAACAGAAGTCTCCATTATTACCCACATATGTTCTTCAGGCCTTCCTCCACAGGTCAGGGGGAAGTTGGAATGAGGTCAACTCTCATTTTTCGGGTATTCTATCTGCATAGTTTGTTCTTCAATGTTTGCAGGTCAACGAGCTGCATGGACTGATACAATGGGTAATCAACATCCTCCAAGAATAGCAAAACAATAAGCTGCAACAAAGAGTAAATGATCATGGTTCATATGAATAATGGCCTATTTCTCCTGACCTACTGAGAAATACAGGTGCATCTCACAAAATTAGAATATCATCAAAAAGTTAATTTATTTTAGTTCTTCAATACAAAAAGTGAAACTCATATATTATATAGAGTCATTACACACAGAGTTATCTATTTCACGTGTTTATTTCCAGTAATTTTGATGATTAAGGCTTACAGCCAATGAAAACCCAAAAGTCATTATCTCAGTAAATTAGAATACTTTATAATACCAGCATGAAAAATTGATTTTAAAATCCGAAATGGTGGCCTACTGAAATGTATGTTCAGTAAATGCACTCAATACTTGGTCGGGGCTACTTTTGCATCAAATACTGCATCAATGCGGCGTGGCATGGAGGCGATCAGCCTGTGGCACTGCTGAGGTGTTATGGAAGCTCAGGTTGCTTTGATAGCAGCCTTCAGCTCGTCTGCATTGTTGGATCTGGTGTCTCTCATCTTCCTCTTGACAATACCCCATATATTCTCTATGAGGTTAAGGTCAAGTGAGTTTTCTGGCAATCAAGCACAGTGATACTATTGTTTTAAACCAGGAATTGGTACTTTTTGGCAGTGTGGACAGGTGCCAATTCCTGCTGGAGAATTAAATTTCCATCTCCAAAAAGCTTGTCGGCAGAGAAAAGCATGAAGTGCTCTAAAATTTCCAGGTAGATGGCTGCGCTGACTTTGGTTTGGATTGTGGAAACTTCACACTAGACCTCAAGCAGCTTGGATTGTCTTTCTCTCCACTCTTCCTCCAGAATCTGTGACCTTGATTTCCAAGGTCTAGTGTGAAGTGTCCACAATCAATGATGGTTTCGGGAGCCATGTCATCTGCTGGTGTAGGTCCACTGTGTTTTATCAAAGTCAGTGCAGCCATCCACCAGGAAATTTTTTTAGGAAATTTCCCTCTGCCGACAAGCTTTTTGGAGATGGAAATTTCATTTTCCAGCAGTACTTGGCACCTGTCCACACTACTAAAAGTACCAATTCCTAGTTTAAAAACAACAGTATCACTGTGCTTGATTGGCCAGCAAACTCGTCTGACCTTGGTCATGGTGCACATTGGCACAAATGACAAAGTTAGAGGTAGGTGGAAGGTCCTTAAAGACGATTTCAGGGAATTAGGCTGCAAGCTTAAAGCAAGGACCTCCAACGTGGTATTTTCTGAAATACTGCCTGCACCACGTGCCACACCAGAGAGGCAACGGGAGATTAGGGAGGTTAATAAGTGGCTCAAGAATTGGTGTAGGAAGGAGGGGTTTGGGTTCCTGGAGAACTGGGCCGACTTCTCAGTTGTCTACAGGTTCCATGCTAGGGACGGGCTGCACCTCAATGGGGAGGGTGCAGCTGTGCTGAGGGAGAAAATGGCTAGAAGGTTGGAGGAGTCTTTAAACTAGGGACTAGGGGGGAGGGTATTCATTTTATAGGAGGGGAAGGCAGTGCAGATAGAGACCTGGGCACAAATAAATTAAATTGGGGGTGGGGTGGCATGGGGGGGGGGTTTAGAACAGTTAATAATTTAAGAAAGACTAGAGGTTCAGAGAGATACATATAGTGGATGTATACTAATGCCAGAAGCCTCACCAACAAAATGGCGGAATTAGAATTAAATTTTGTTGAAACATAATTATGACATGGTGGGGATATCTGAGACTTGGCTTGGATGAGAGCCACGACTGGGCGGTTTAATTTACAGGGCTATAGTCTGTTTAGAAATGACCGTAAAAATAAAGCGAGGTGGGGGTGTGGTGTTTATATGTAAAATCATCCTTAAAACCTATCCTGCGTGATATCTGTGAATCTAATGAGATGTAGAGTCTCTGTGGGTGGAGATTAGGGGAGGGGGAAAAATAATAAATTACTGATAGGGGTTTGTTATAAGTCTCCTAAAATAATGGAAGCAACAGAGAATATCCTCATAAAGCAAATAGATGAAGCAGCAACTCAGGGAAAGTCGTTATTATGGGGGACTTCAACTACCCTGAAATACATTGGGGAACAGAAACCTGTGTTCCAGCAAAGGTAATAGGTTTTTGGCAACTATGAGAGACAATTACCTTTCACAAACTAGTTCAGGACCCAACAAGAGGGGAGCACTGCTAGACCTAATATTAACCAACAGGCCTGACCGCATATCAAATATAAGGGTTGGGGGTCACTTGGGTAATAGTGATCACAAAATAAAAAGCTTTCATGTATCCTTTAATAAGATGTGTAGTCGAGGGGTTACAAGGACACTAAACTTCAGGAAGGCAAATTTCCAACGGATGAGAGATGATCTTAGCGCAATAAACTGGGACGATAATCCTGAGACATAAAAATACACAAAAAAAATGGGACGTTTATTAGCATCCGGAGTAGGACCTGTGCACAGTATATACCCTATGGGAATAAACATGGTAGAAAATAGGAGGAAACCACTATGGCTAAATAGAGCTGTAAGGGGCGCAATAAGGGACAAAAAGAAAGCGTTTAGGGAATTAAAGCAAGTAGGTAGTGAAGAGGCATTAAATAAATACAGAAGACTGAATAAATTCTGTAAAAAGCAAATCAAGACAGCAAAGATTGAGGCAGAGAGACTCTTGCCAGAGAAAGTAAAAATAATCCCAAAATATTCTTTAACTACATAAATAGCAAGAAACTAAAAAATGATAGTGTTGGTCCCCTTAAAAATAGTCTGGTGAAATGGTGGATGAGGATGAGGAAAAAGCCAATATGCTAAATGACTTTTTTTCAACTGTATTTACACAAGAAAATCCCATGACAAATAACATGATCAGTGATAAAAAAAATTTCTCCATTAAATGTCACCTGTTTAAAACCCAGCAGGAAGTACGGCGGCGTCTAAAAATCACTAAAGTTGACATATCCCCGGGCCCGGATGGGATACGCCCCCGAGTACTGCAGGAATTAAGTACAGTTATAGATAGACCATTATTTTTAATCTTTAAAGATTCCATAATAATGGGGTCTGTTACCACAGGATTGGCGTATAGCAAATGTGGTCCCAATATCAAAAAGGGGGCAAAAACTGAACCTGGAAATTATAGGTCAGTGAGCTTAAACATCTACTGTGGGTAAAATCCTGGAGGGTTTTTTTAAGGGATACTAATATTGGAGTATCTGAGGCTGAATAACCTCATGACACAGTATCAGCATGGGTTTACGAGGGACCGTTCTTGTCAGACTAATTGATAAGCTTTTATGAAGGGGTAAGTTCAGGACTGGACCAAGGGAATGCAGTGGACGTGGTGTTCATGGACTTCTCAAAAGCTTTTGATACAGTGCCACACAAAAGGTTGATACATAAATAGAACAATGGGGATAGGGGAAAATATGAGTAAGTGGGTAAGAACTGGCTCATGGATAGAAAACAAAGGGTGGTTATTAATGGAGCACCCTCGTACTGGTCACGGTTAGCAGTGGGGTACCACAGGGTCAGTATTGGGGCCCGCTTCGCTTTAAACATATTTATTAATGACCTGTAGGGGGCATACAGAGCAGTATTTCAATATTTGCAGATGACACAAACTCTGCAGGGTAATAAATACAGAGGAGAACAATTTTATATTACAGGAGGATTTATGTAAACTAGAAGCTTGGGCTGATAAATGGCAAATGAGCTTTAATGGGGATAAATGTAAGGTCATGCACTTGGGTAGAACAAACAAGATGTATAATTATGTGCTTAATTGTAAAACACTGGGCAAAACTGTCACTGAAAAAGACCTGGGTGTATGGGTGGAAGACAAAACTCACATTTAGTGGCCAATGTCAGGCAGCTGCTGCCAAGGCAAATAAAATAATGGGATGCATTAAAAAGAGGCATAGATGCTCATGAGGAGAAACATAATTTTACCTCTATACAAGTCACTGGAGCGACCACACTTAGAATACTGTGTGCAGTTCTGGTCTCCGGTGTATATGAAAGACATAGCTGAACTGGAGCAGGTGCAGAGAAGAGCGACCAAGGTTATTAGAGAACTGGGGGTCTGCAATACCAAGACAGGTTATTACACTTGGGGTTATTTAGTTTGGAAAAACGAAGGCTTAGGGTGATCTTATTACAATGTATAAATATATGAGGGGACAGTAACAAAGACCTTTCTAATGATCTTTTTACTCTTAGACCTGTGACGGGGACAAGGGGCATCCTCTACGTCTGGAGGAAAGAAGGTTTAGCCATAATCACAGACGCAGATTCTTTACTGTAAGAGCAGTGAGACTATGGAACTCTCTGCCGCTATGTGTAATAAGTGATTCCTTACTAAAATTTAAGAAGGGATGGATGCCTTTCTTGAAAAGTATAATATTACAGACTATATTCACTAGTTTCCTAGATACTGCGTTGATCCAGGGAGCTAGTCTGATTGCCGTATGTGAGTCGGGAAGGAATTTTTTTCCTCAATGTAAAGCTTACTGTTTGCCACTTTGGTTTTTTTTTTTGCCTTCCTCTGGATCAACATGTTAGGGCAGGTTAGGATAGGATATGGGTTGAATAGATGGACTTAAAGTCTTTCCTTCAACCTTAATAACTATGTTACTATGTTAACCTCCTAGAGAATCTATTGGGTATTGTCAAGAGGAAGATGAAACACCAGACCCCACAATGCAGACGAGCTAAAGGCTGCTATTAAAGCAACCTGGGCTTCCATAACACCTCAGCAGTGCCACAGGCTGATCGCCTCCATGCATTTACTGATTATACATTTCAGTAGGCCAACATTTCAGATTTTAAAATCATTTTTCAAGCTGGTGTTATAAAGTAATCTAATTTACTGAGATAATGACTTTTGGGTTTCATTGGCTGTAAGTCATAATTATCAACATTAACAGAAATAAACATGTGAAATACATCACTCTGTTTGTAATGACTCTATATAATATATGAGTTTCACTTTTTGTATTGAAGAACTCAAATAAATTAACTTTTTGATGTTATTCTAAATTTTGTGAGATGCACATGTATGTCTGCCCAAATTAAGAAAAATGCTGTGTCATCACAATGTTCTTATTTGTACATAAAAGATTGAGAAATCACCAATATAAGTATTAATATATGTAAGACAAGCAATTAGGATAATTTCCACTCAGATTTCTATTATTATTATTATGACCATTTATTATAGTGTTTTATAATTCAAATATATTGAATTCCGATTATTAGATCATTTCATATCTGAAACTAAAAAATAAAGATTGGAGTTTGTCATGTCTCTTCATTAGTTTTCTGTCATTAAAAAGTTGCAAAATGTGAAGAATCATGTTTCTGCTAAAATATTTTGCTATTTTTTGACCTTTGCACCACTTACGTATGTGTTTTAAGAGGAAAAAGGAAGCCATCAACTACATCATGATAAATTTGCTCTAATGTCCAAGGGAAAAGCAGCGTAAATTGTAGCTAAATTTCAAGCAGATTTTGTTTTCTAAAAATAAATAACGCAAACTTATCGGCCCTAACTTAGCTTTTATATTTTGCATATTGTAACATTCTTTTTTTACTTTATCCCAACATGGGATCAGCTCTACAGAAAATTGGCATGTAGATTTTATATATGCCAAATTTTGGATTTTAGTTGGGATTTTTATTCCAATTTTGTAAACAATTTTTGCAGGTTTTTCTATTGTGCACTGTTTAATTTTATAATATAATTAGGATTCATTTTCTGGGATAAAGATGCGCCAGGCTTGTTTAGAAGCCTGCACCTTATAATACATGTGACGTACTTTACTTAAAAAAATATTTAGAGTTGAGAGTCCTCAGTGGTTGATACCTTTTAATGGCTAACTGAAAAGATGGTAACAAATTGCAAGCTTTCGAGACTACTCAGGTCTCTTCATCAGGCTGAACTAATACAAAATCTGAAGAATCACATATTTTATACACAAAAACACAGAAAAAATGCAATAGGTAAGACAAGTGACGTGAAGCAGAACAGTCACCATGGCAGAGGTGACTCTGCCATGGTGACTGTTCTGCTTCACGTCACTTGTCTTACCTATTGCATTTTTTCTGTGTTTTTGTGTATAAATATGTGATTCTTCAGATTTTGTATTGTTCAGCCTGATGAAGAGACCTGAGTAGTCTCGAAAGCTTGCAATTTGTTACCATCTTTTCAGTTAGCCATTAAAAGGTATCAACCACTGAGGACTCTCAAC
This sequence comes from Oophaga sylvatica, assembly GCA_033576555.1. Taxonomy (NCBI): domain Eukaryota; kingdom Metazoa; phylum Chordata; class Amphibia; order Anura; family Dendrobatidae; genus Oophaga; species Oophaga sylvatica. The sequence goes on along the minus strand of JARQOD010000001.1, from coordinate 383,839,728 downwards.
TCTAAATATTTTTCTATCTACTGGCTAACACGGTACGAAGATATACATCTTTACTGTACTTTACTTAAGAAACTGAACCCCGCAATTGGGTCAGGAGTGTATATAGAGGAGAGGGGACCTTGTAGTAAAAACTAAATTGACCTCAACCTACACTTTGGTAACTTTCTTTTCGGCTGTGTAGCCCAGAATATGAACTGGAAAATTTACACAAGCAAAATATTGGAATCAGTAAAGAGCAAATTCTCAAGGTTTCTAACCATTCATTACATTCATGTAATCATGCAGAGGAGCATTGCATCGGTACAGTCTCCAGTGGATTGGTGCAACCTAAACTTTTTCACAAGCTATAGTTGCACCATGGTGCCCCAAACTCAAATGAGTTACATTGAGCTCCTTTAGGCAGCAAGAAATGGGTGCAAACTCAACCTCACCTACCTCTAGTCTTACACCATTGTTCTCCAAACCAAAAGATTCACATTGGATCAATTTAGTCACCAGTGCATGGGTGCAAGCACAAGTATGTCACCTATACTTACACCATTGTTCTCCAGACGCAAATCAGTAATATGCGACCCCTTAAGGCACCAGTGCATGGATACAAACTCAACCATGCCCACTTCTATTCTTACGCCATTGTTCTACATACCCAAGTGAGTCAGATTGGAACAATTAAGGAGTCAGGTCATGGATTCAAACTCAATCTCCCCATCCTCTTTAAATACCCATTTAGGTGACTCATTTAATCACCAAGTCATGGATGCAAACAGAACTTTACCACCATCTTTCTTCAAACTCCAATAAGTCACATTGGATGCCTGCATACACCAGTACATTAATGCAAACTCCACCTTCACATCTTAGTGCATCATCATAAAGAGTAGGGGCGATGACTAGGTGCAGTGACTACTGGCAATGACTAGGGGCAAATGACTTAGGGCAATGACTATGGGAAATGACTAGGGGCAATGACTAGGGCAATGACTATGGGCAATGACTACGGGCAATGACAAGGAGCAATGATATGGGCAAAAACTAGGGGGTAATGACTATGGGCATGACTATGGGAAATGACTAGGGGCAATGACAAGGAGCAATGACTATGGGCAATAACTAGGGGTAATGACTACGGCATGACTACAGGCAATGACTAGGGGCAATAACTATGTAAAATGACTAGGGGCAATGACTAGGGACAATGACCCAGGGCAATGACTACAGGCAATGACTAGGGGCACAGGCACCATTTGTAACTTGAAGGACCATAAAGTAAGTGCATCAATGATCTCCAATTGCTGCAAGACTATTCTCCTAATCTAAATGGGCTTGATAAATGTAGATGGGAATCTCTTAATGGTATAATTGCAAACTTAAAATTGTAGTATGAATTCAAGCACCCTTATAATCACTGATGATCGAGACTGACTGTAACCAGTGGTCGCTGCCATAATTACTTTGATTCTTTGTTATTTGGATATCATCCCAGAAATCAAAGAACCGCAAAACCCTTCCACCTGCGCTGTATCTATAATTCATTACTCGTAGCACTTTCCGCCCCTCATGATCCAGACTGATCACTGTGCAAGTTGCTACAGTAACATTTGATTAGGGAAAGTATCTGTGTAGCTCCCCAGGTTACATGTACACTGTGTAATTACCTATGCTAATCCTTTCATTATTACACAGCTCAAGTTTTCAAGCTTCCTTGCTGTGAAAGCGTTAAAATACTCAATACAGACAGAAAGATTTCACACCATCAGACATGTGTCATAGAAAAATGCAGAAACTAAAGCATCTGTCCTGTGGACTGAAAAAAAAATCCATTCTCTTATCGTTCTCATGATAATTACTGGAAATAATTATTTCTTGAAATAGTTATTTTATACGATTGCCAGTTACCTCCTTCTTTATAATCCAGAGCTGCACTCACTATTCTGCTGGTGCACTCACTGTGTACATAACATCACTAATCCTGAGCTACATCCTGTCTATAATCTAGAGCTGCACTCACTAATCTGCTGGTGCAGTCACTGTGTACATACATTACATTACTGATCCTGAGGTACATCCTGTATTATACTCCAGAGCTGCACTCACTATCTGCTGGTGCAGTCACTGTGTACATACATTACATTACTGATCCTGAGTTACATCCTGTATTATACCCCAGAGTTTGCACTCACTATTCTGCTGGTGCAGTCACTGTATACATACATTACATTACTGATCCTGCGTTACATCCCGTATTATACTCCAGAGCTGCATACACTATTCTGCTGGTGCAGTCACTGTATACATACAATACATTACTGATCCTGAGTTAACATCCTGTATTATACCCCAGAGCTGCACTCACTATTCTGCTGGTGCAGTCACTGTGTACATACATTACTGATCCTGAGTTACATCCTGTATTATACCCAGAGCTGCACTCACAATTCTGCTGGTGCAATCACTGTGTATATATATTACATTACTGCTCCTGAGTTACCTCCTGTATTTTAATCCAGAGCTGCACTGATTATTCTGCTTGTGCAGTCATTGTGTACATACCATACATTACTGATCCTGAGTTACTTCCTGTATCAGTCTCCAGAGCTGTACTCACTATTCTGCTGGTGCAGTCACTGTGTTACATACATTACATTACTTATCCTGAACTGATCCTGAGTTACATCCTGTATTATACCCACAGAGCTGCACTCACTATTCTGCTATTGCATTCACTGTGTACATATATTACATTCCTGATCCTGAGTTACATCCTATATTACACCCAGAGCTGTGCTCACTATTCTTCTGGTGCAGTCACTGTGTCCATACATTACATTACTGATCCTGAGTGTCACGCTGTCTAATGATATGTATACAATGTCAGTAAACTATTAATACAGGAACAACACTCTATACAACAACTAGTATAGCAACATCAGCATGTAAGTATAGAATAGATTTACCTGACACGATATCGCTGAACCCAGGGTTAATCTTGAGGACTTGATGAGCTGAAACAGGAAAGAGGTGGACCGGGATCTAACCTGACCCTAAACTGGGGTCCTAACTAATCCCTCACCTTGGAGGTACTGATAATGGTTCAGAGGTCCAAGTCACCAACCTAACCCTGTCTCCTATCAGACCCTGAACCCTGTAATCAGTCCTAAGAAGGATCCTGACTACCACCAAAGGGATATGGGCTGATCTTAGCTAAATACACAGAATAGACATATAAGACAGACAGGATAACACTCGCTTGCATACACACTCAAACACCAAAGGAACATAAATGGTCTGGGAAATAAACTCTAACCAAGTTGAGCTTAGAACAACTAAGGAGCTCACAACTAAAGTCTATACAGATTCATTCTATATCTGTGGTCTGCATGAAGGTTTCACTGGCAACTCCCCAAGCAGACAACCAGGAATTTAAAGGAAACCAATCAACAAATAATCAATTGCAGCCGGGAGAAACTGCACCCAGTCCCAGCACCGAGCACAGACAGAATTAACTCCCTAGCTGCCAAACACAAAGAAACAGCAGCTCAGCTGTGAGAAGTCAAAATGTGCAACCGCGACGATCTTCGTGGCAATGCACACATGACACTGAGTTACATTCTGTATTATACTTCAGAGCTGCACTCACTATTCTGCTATTGCATTCACTGTGTACATATATTACATTCCTGATCCTGAGTTACATCCTATATTACACCCCAGAGCTGTGCTCACTATTCTTCTGGTGCAGTCACTGTGTCCATACCTTACATTACTGATCCTGAGTTACATCCTGTATTATCCCAACCTCATCAAATTCTGCTTGTGCAGCGCTGTTACAACATTACATTTTGATCCTTACGTCCCGATAAAATAGTATTATACCCCCCAGCTGCACCCAGTCTCTGGGGGCAGTTTTTTGTGTCCGTACCCTTACATTACTGATCCTGAATTACATCCTTTATAACCCCAGACTGCACCCTATTTTTGCTGGGCACACGTGTCCATACCTTATGACCTGAGTTTTTAAACCTTATTAACCCCAGGCTGCACCAATTTTTCTTGGCAGTCGCGTGTAATACTTACATTTCTGATCCTTTTGATCCCGGGAACTCAGTATTATACCCCCAGCTGCACTACTACTGCTGGTGCAGTTACTGTGTCCCTCCTTTTATTCTGACCTGAATAATCCTGTATTATACTCCAGAGCTGCACCCCATTCGCTGGTGCTCACTGTGTACATAAAATTACTGTCCTGAGTTACATCCGATTATACTCCCAAACGCACTCACTATCGCTGGTGCAGTCCTGTGTCCATACCTTTCATTTCGATCCTGAGTTAAATCCTTTTTATACCCAACCTGCACTCACATTCCTTTTTGCATCGCTGGTACTACATTCATTACGATCCGTACTATCCTGAGTAACCATGTATTAACCCCCCACTGGGACTCATATTCTGTGGTGCATCAAGTTACATCTACGCCTGAGTTACCCGTATTATAACTCCAGAGCGCAACTATTTCGGTGCTCACTGTGTCCATACCTTTTCATTTCTGATCCTGAGTTACATCCGTATTTACTCCCCGCCGCCTCACTATTTTTCTTGTGCAGTCGCTGTGTAATACTTACTTACTATCCTTACTGATCCTGGTAAATCATTATTTTTAACCCCCCCGTGCACTCACTGTTGCGGTGCAGTCACGTGTCCGACCTTACTTTCGACCTGAATTCATACTGTACCTCCAGACTGACTCACTATTTTGCTGGTGCAGTCACGTGTCCAACCCCTTTTACTGACCCGAGTTACACATGACACGGTATACTCCAGACCTGCACCATATTCTGCTTTTTGCGTCGCTGTGTACATACTACATTACTGTTTCCCGTACGATCCCATTACATCCTGATTAAAACCCCCGAGCGACTCACTATTCTGCTTGGCATTGCGTTACATACATTACATTATGACCGTACTGATCCCCAGTTTTATTTGTATTTTACCCCAAAGCTGCACTCACAATTTTGTGGACAGTCAGACTACATTACATTACTGATCCTGTATAACCCAGTTACATCCGTAATTTTACCCAGAGCTGCACCACAATTTTGGGTACGTCGCTGTGTACATACTTAATTACATGTGTTTACTTGCGGAAGGCCCATATGTGAGAAGACAGGACACGTATAGAAATGTTCCTTTGGGATTATAACTGTGTTGAGCTAATATATTCGGCACACATTTTCTCGCACGTAAATTTTCGGTATTCGGGGTATTTTTTTACTTG
>JARQOD010000001.1:383809136-383834352 GCA_033576555.1 Oophaga sylvatica | reverse complement strand
TCCCTGATGTAGGTCTGGGCTGTCACCTGCCTAACAGCGGAGGTTGGCACCCTAGGGGGAAGCGTTGTGGGCGCCCCGCTCCACGATGGCTGACCCTAGGGTCCCTGTTAGGCCCTTACACCTTAGGGGATACCTCTACCCAGATAGTAGGGAGACCCCTAACATTAATACAGAGACCAGCTAACATTAAAGGTGACCCTAAGTCCCAAAGTATTAAAAACAGTTCACAACACACGGGGTGGTAGGGAGTATAATGGAGATTGGCACAGATCTGCTGTACAACACTGCTAGTATACAGCAGCCTCCTTTTATGAACAGGAGTTATGATAAAACTGCCTTCTTGTGCCACAGCTTAATGAAAGCGAATGTGAACAGTCTCATACTTGTTCACTCACTAGTCAAAGCTCCTCCAGTGTATGGCTGGAATAAATAAAACGCATCGGCGTCATGAGAAGGTCATTGACACTTGATTTTAGTGTAATGTTAGAAACTCCATTATAAATCCATAGTAGTAATTTGAGGCGCTACTATTGATGGTGGTGGGGTGACCATGAGAAATGATGAGTATCGTTACGCATTTCTTATTAATATCATTTTATAATGGAGTTTCTCGGTGTATCCACATCATGATGAGGGGTGATTAGTATTATACGTACAGGAAGGCAATATATATACCTATTCCCCATTTAGCACCATACCTGTAGGAATGTTATATATGTACCTATTTCCTATTCGGTATATCGGGCATTGCTAGGGAAGGTATACATCAATTATATCTTGCTGCCTTATACATTTATCTTCAAATATTGCTATCCCCTAACATTACACTAAAATCAAGTGTCAATGACCTTCTCATGACGCCGATGCGTCTTATTTATTCCAGTCATTATATGCTCTAGTCATTCTTTCAGTGTGTTTATAAGTTCAGACTAGACTTTTGGTCCAATAGCTGACAATTATAGATCGCATCTTAGCCTTTATTTGACTGTCTGGTATGCACACACATTTAGATTTCCTATACACTGGAGGAGCTTTGACTAGTGAGTGAACAAGTATGAGACTGTTCACATTCGCTTTCATTAAGCTGTGGCACAAGAAGGCAGTTTTATCATAACTCCTGTTCATAAAAGGAGGCTGCTGTATACTAGCAGTGTTGTACAGCAGATCTGTGCCAATCTCCATTATACTTCCTACCACCCCGTGTGTTGTGAATTGTTTTTAATACTTTGGGGACTTAGGGTCACCTTTAATGTTAGCTGGTCTCTGTATTAATGTTAGGGGTCTCCCTACTATCTGGGTAGAGGTATCCCCTAAGGTGTAAGGGCCTAACAGGGACCCTAGGGTCAGCCATCGTGGAGCGGGGGCGCCACAACGCTTCCCCTAGGGTGCCAACCTCCGCTGTTAGGCAGGTGACAGCCCAGACCTACATCAGAGACTCTAGGCTATCCCCATAGCTTTTAAGTTAGGAATACACTTTGTTTATTGTTTTTTATATCACGGTTGTTTTTGGGTGCTGGTATTTGTTTCCTCACCTCACCTTCTGTTGTGCATTATAATTAATAAACTTTTCATATATTGAATTATTTGGACTTTTTTAGTCTTTTTGATAATTTTATCTGATTTGTCCAGAATATTGTCCAATGGTACACATACAGCGGTGATGGTACACTATTTCATGTGACACTTTTTCTATGGCTATATTTTTTATGTGTACCGTGCCTTTGAGTTTTTATATATACAACATATACATTATATGTATATGGGAATAATTTAAAAGGAGAGTGATAGTACAGTACTATCTTTGCCTACCTCAATTAAATGGAAAGACAGAGGGAAAGTGCCATTTTTACATCTTTTATTTTCAGGGCTAGTAACGAGTCATTGCTACGGTACTAACATTATTTACAGGACATTCTGAATTCACAATCTGTGCCCACATTATTTGAAGCAAGAGACAGAAAGGCAGTACGAACTCTGTCTGAGCCATGTAAAGAAAGAGACAAGAAGGCAGTACTATCTGTGCCTTCAAACTTTAGAGAAAGAAAGACACAGTATGATGGGTAGACCATAAACGGATACTTAGTTTTAGCAGCTTTAATCCATCTTAAGTAATCTTCCTTGATGAAAGTTTTTAAGGCAATTAATTGGAAGGCACAGAGAGTGCCAATTTACCACATGTGGTCTTGTGACGCTGCGGTACTATTGATCTGACCAGTACAGTGTGGAGAGACCATTACTAGTCCTGGCAGATGCAGATCTCTATAGCTGCTCCTTTTTGTGCTCATTTCTTTGTTTGCTAGACTGAACTGGAATGAAAGAACACGAGTTGAATATTTCATGCTGTGCAGATATGTATTATTCATCATCAAACTCTTCAGAAAGGGAGAGATAAGACGCAGCCTTTAAATGAAGTATTCTCTGTAGTTAGCATAGAGGCGGCCGGTGGCTTCCTATGGCTACATGTCTTCCAGAATTACTAAGAAAATTATATAAGTACAGGACATGACTAATGGAAGTGAATGTCCACACTCACTCCTCAAATCAAACGCTGCTTAATATGGGGTAGCAGTTAATATTTGAAGGAAACTAAATGTTCCATTAGCAAATAAGAAAAAGTAAACTGAAGTGTAAAAAGTCTGTGATAACTCTAATAACTGGAGAAATAATGACACCAGCCAGTCACTGATAGGACCACAGAAAACACAGATAAAATAAACACCTGAATATATGGGGCAGTATTAAAAATTATTCACCTGTAAATAAGGAATATTATTATAGTAGTTATATTCTTGTACATAGGAGCAGTATTATAGTAGTTATATTCTTGTACATAGGAGCAGTATTATAGTAGTTATAGTCTTGTACATAGGAGCAGTATTACAGTAGTTATATTCTTGTACATAGGGGCAGTATTATAGTAGTATATTCTTGTACATAGGAGCAGTATTATAGTAGTTATATTCTTGTACATAGGAGCAGTATTATAGTAGTTATAATCTTGTACATAGGAGCAGTATTATAGCAGTTATATTCTTGTACATAGGAGCAGTATTATAGTAGTTATATTCTTAACATAGGAGCAGTATTATAGTAGTTATATTCTTGTACATAGGGGGCAGTATTATAGTAGTTATATTCTTGTACATGGGAGCAGTATTATATTAGTTATATTCTTGTACATAGGGGCAGTATAATAGTAGTTATATTCTTGTATATTCGAGCAGTATTATGTGTAGCCCTGGTGTGAAGGCACACGCAGTACCCTGGAGAATGTGTGGAGAGTTAGCAGTTCAATGCTCTATACCCATTCACTCATCATACACTTAGACACACCCTTAGGGTAGTGTAGTCACTCGTCAGGGAGTGGTCAGTGTGCATTCAGTGAGTGGATGAATTCAGTCAGTCTAGCCTGGACCTGGAGGGAGGAAGTAGTCCAGCCTGAGTCTGTCAGCAGTTCAGCAAGTGGAGTCCAGTAAAGGTGAATCAGATCACCTCAGCCTGGTCAGAGCTGTGCTCCATTAGAAGACAAACTGAGACACCTAATCAGAAGGAAGAGTTAGTGCAGATACTTCAGTCTCCTGTCCCAAGGACAGTGAAGGTTCAGAGACGTGCTCCTGCCTAGAGGATTACTGAGATTCTGACAACAAGCTCTGGAAGGAAGCAAGAAGGGATTGATTTATATGACCTTTGGAAGTGTGAGTGTTTATGCTACAAGCGCGGACAAGGCGAAAGGCACAGTGGAAGGAATTAGAAGTGCTTTAGGATTGGAGAAGTCCTGCACATTGTCACCGGTCACTGGGGACCGAAGGATCACTATAGCTTCACGCATAGTGGTAGGAAAACCAGAGGCTTACCGGACCTTAGGTCGCGGCAAGCAGCCCTTGGAGTGTCGGTACGTAACTGGGGTCAGGTGGAATAGGAACTTTGAGCTAGGCCAAGCATAGAAGAACCTAGTTTCATCACAGGAAGGCTCCGACCACAAAACTGACCGGGCAGTACAGCTTTGAAATAGCTGGAGTTTATAGAGGGAACTACGCTTTATGCTGGTTGGACTCATCATTGTGAAAGTAAAGGAGGCCCCTAACTTGTCCAGCTGCTACCTCAAAACACATTCTCCATTGGATCAGCCTCCCTGGGACCTGCCTTACCATCTTACAAGTAAAAGGTATGGAAAGACGCTGACGGTGTGAGACTGAGTTATTTAATTGCATGCCTGCACAACCCTACCATAACTACCGACCTGAGGGAAGAGTCCCACCTGTAGGGGACCCGACATCTAGCTGCCTCACCATCCCCTCAGAGATCTACAGCAGCGCTGGTACAAATTACCAGAGACTACAGGTGGCGTCACTAACTGTAAATATATCTATCCCCTGTAAATATTCCCCCAACATACGCCAGACCGCCAGGGCCACAGACCGAGCCACCGCTGCCAGTGACACAAACCCCATAGACTTCCATGGGCTCGGCTCTGAGTACCCCATTGCCCTGGTAATCCACAATTGTGGTGGCGGGTCGATACAATTATAGTAGTTATATTCTTGTACACAGGAGCAGTATTATAGTACTTATATTCTTGTACACAGGAGCAGTATTATAGTAGTTATATTTTTTAACATGGGGCCTTTGGATCGGAAACCCTGTGGCTTGACGCGGGTCCCGATCGTTGCCATGGTGACCTGATGTCGTCATGACGACATCCGGGTCACCAGAGCTAGAAAACTTGCTGATCATGCCCAGAGCATAACCAGCAAGTCTCTCTGTCAGTGCAGAGCTGTCAGTTTATACAGCATGGGGACGCTGCTTCATCTCCATGATGTAGAAGCGATCAGCCTGCAAAAAATTATTGTCCCATATTGGGACAAAATAAAAGTTAAAAAATTTAAATAATTGTAATTTAAAAAAATATATAAAAAATAAAAACATATTGTACTGTATGTATAAAAAAATAGTTGAATGAAAAAAATATAAACAATATAAGTACACATATTTGGTATTGCGGCGTCCACAACGACCCGACCTGTAAAACTGTGCCACTAATTAACCTCTGTAGTGAACACCATAAAAAAAATAAAAAACAATGCTTTATCATCATACCGCCGAACAAAAAATGGAATAAAACGCAATAAAAAATACGGATATAAATAAACATGAAACAGCTGAAAATGTCATCTAGTCCTGCAAAAAGCAAGCTACCATACAGATCCATAAGTGTAAAAACAAAAAAAGTTACAGCTCTCAGAATAAAGCGATGTAAAAATAATTATTTTTTCTATAAAATAGTTTTTGTGTAAAAGCGCCAAAACATGAAAAAAAACAATATACATGAGTTATCGCTGTAATCATATTGACCCAAAGAATAAAGCTGCCTTACCAATTTTACCATACACAAGATGGCATAAACCACCCCCCCAAAAAAAAATTCCTGAATTGCAGGTTTTTGTTAATTCTGCCTCCTAAAATTCTGAATAGAAAGTGATCAAAAATTGTCATGTGCCCGAAAATGGTACCAATAAAAATGTCAACTCGTCCTGCAAAAAATAAGCTATAACATGACTCTTGGGCTATAATATGGAAAAATTATAGCTCTCAAAATGTGGTGATGCAAAAAGTATTTTTTGCAATAAAAAGCGTTTTTTAGTGTGTGACAGCAGCCAAACATAAAACCCCGATATAAATCTGGTATTGCTGTAATCACAACGACCCGAAGAATAAAGTCACCAAATTACTTACACCACAATAGGAATGGCATAAAAATAAATAAAACCAATTCTTCACATGCTGTTGAATTTTTCATTCTGCCTTCCAAAGATTGCAGTAAGGTTTGTCACACATTTATCCTGCGCTCTACGCTGAGCGCTTACACCGGGATTTCCGTGTAAATCTCTGATATATGTGATTCAGATAAAACCCCCGGCGGAAGATTCCCTATAATGAGGCAGATGGAGGCACTGTGGATGCCATAGGACCTGTGATCCGGCGATGTCCGTCTTTTTAGGATTGCATGAAAGTGCTGCCGGCCACAGTTTTGTGCAATTCTGAAAATAAGACACTGCGGAACAAAGGCCAAACGGAGGCCAAAGTAACTCTGCTGCCTCAATATAGTAAATGGATCCATCGGGGGTTTCATCTGAATCACGTCATTCAGAGATTTAGATGGAAATCCCAAAGTAAGTGCTCGGCGTAGAGAGCCGGATAAATGTGATCCAAACTTTATGTAAAATGTTCCCAATAAAAGTTTCAACTCAGTCCACAAAAAAAAAGCAATTTCCCACTCAGATCTGTCATCTGTTAACGAAATATAGGGGGCTGCATGTTACTGGTAGCACAAAGGCTTTGGAAAAGTGAAATGGCTCCTCACCCCTTTAAAATAAATTCAGTAAATTCTCCGCTCCCTAATCCAAATGCCCCCCTTCCTTCTGAGCCCCAGTGTGTACCTAATAGAGATGAGCGAATATTTCAATGTTCGGTTCAGCTCATGATCGCCGAATTTGCAATATTCGCCAATTTAATCGTAGAATAAATCGCCGAATATAGTTAATAAACAGCACAAAAGCCTGTGTTTCGCAAGCTGTGTGACAGCATGGGAAACACAGGCGTAGTGCTTCTGATCGGCGGAAAAATCTTCCCGGCCGATCAGAGAGCTGCGGTTCCACACTGTCAGAAGACAGCATGAGGCTCAGCTGTGAATGGAGGTGAAAAGTTTACCTCCGGCCACTGGTGTCAGCTGATGGGACTACAGCTCCCATCAGCTGACACTTGCTGCCGCTAATAACAGTGAGAGCAGGAGAGGCGGATGGGATTATTCATCAGCTGCTCCTGCGCTGTAAATAAATAAGAAAAAAAAACCTGCGTGGGCTCCCCTGTATTTTTGATAACCAGCCAGGCAAAACTAGCATTCAGCATCAGGAAGGTTAATTATCAAGAATACAGGGTCCCCACGCCATATTTTTAATTATTTAAATAAATAATTTTTTTTAAAAAAGGCGTGTTGTCCCCCCAATTTTTGACAATTAGCCTTTCTAAAGCAGACAGCTGGGGGCTGGTATTCTCAGGCTGGTAAGGGGCCATGGATATTGACTCCCCAGACTAAAAATAGCAGCCCGCAGCTGCCGAGAAAAGGCACATCTATTTTTTTCTAATAAAGAACTTTATTCTGGCTGTGTCTATATTTACCATACAACTATAGGATTAGTAATAGATAGGTGTCTTATAGATACCTCTCCAATAGTAATCCATGGGTTTGATGTCACCTAACAATACAAAGGTGACATCAACCCCACAAATATGAACCCCACTTGCCACCACTACTGGGCAAGTAGGAAGAGCCAGGCAAAGCGCATGAATTGGCACATCTAATAGATGTGTCTTTTCTGGGCAGCTGTGGGCTGCTATTTTTAGGCTGTGGGGGCAATATCTATGGCTGTCTGTTTTAGCAAGGCTGGTTGTTAAAAATAGGGGGGGCTTCATGCCATTTTTTTAAATTATTTATTTAAATAATTAAAAAATACGATGTGGGGACTGCTCTATTCTTATCAACCAGCCTTGCTGAAGTTGACAGCTGAGGGCTGGGGCCCCCAGCTTGAGTTTTAAATAGCTGGTTATCAAAAATACAAGGGAACTCATGTAGGTTATTTCTTTAATTATTTATTTACAGTGCAGGAGCGGCTAATGAAGGCCGGCATCACACTACCATAGAATACGGGTGAGTGCTATCCAAGAAAACATTGCATAGCACTCGGCCCAGTGTTAGGTTAAGTTCACACTGGGCGATTTTTGCTGCTTTTTTATGCAAATTTTCAGCTGCTTTTTACAGTACCAGCAAAGCCTGAGATATCAGAAATCTCATGCACGCACATTGTTTTTTTTGTCATCAGGATTTTGCGCTTTGGAGCGTTTTTTGACAGAGCATGTTACTTGTTTCAGCCTGTTTTCAGCGTTTTTGCAGCGTTTTTCACCCATTTACTTGAATGGATGGTGAAAAAATGCTGCAAATACGCAGGTTGACTTTTATTGTAACGTATGGGCTGCAGAAAAGTCAAGGACAGCAGGATATGACCTCACAGTCGGGTCCGCTACATCTAGATGGCAGGCTGCATGATGCGTCCATACAGCCTGTCATCCAGCAGAGCGGACCCAAACCCCATTCACTTGAATGGGGGGGCTCGACGGCACAGTGTTTGACATGCTGTCATATGCATGATAGTGCGACAAACACAGCTTCTGATCGGCCCGTGAAACCATCCCAGCCGGTCAGAGAGCTGCGGTTCCCACGCTGTCAAAAGAAAGCGTGAGTGCTCAGCTGTGATCGGAGGTATAAAGCTCACCTTCGGTCACTGCTGTCAGCTGGTGGGACAACTGCTCCCATCATCTGACACCTGCTGCTGCTAATAACAGTGAGAACAGGAGCCGATGATGGGGGTATTCATCAGCCGCTCCTGCGCTGTAAATAAATAATTAAAAAAAAAGCTGCGTTGGTTCCCCGTATTTTTAATAACCAGTCAGGCAAAATTCAAAGCTGGAGGCTGCAACCCTCAGCTGTCAGCATTAGCAAAATTGATTATCAAGAATAGAGGGGTCTCTGCGCTGCTTTTTTAGTTATTTAAAAAAATAATTAAAAAAAAGGCATGGGGCCCCCCCTATTTATGACAACCAGCCTTGCTAAAGCTGACATTTGGGGGCTGGTATTCTCAGGCTGGTAAGGGGCCATGGATATTGCCCCCCCGAGCCTAAAATTAGCAGCACACAGCCTAACAGAAATGGCACATCTATTAGATGCGCCAATTCTGGCGCTTTGCCCAGCTCTTCCCACGTGCCCTGTAGCGGTGGCAAATGGGGTGATAGTTGTGGGGGGTTTATGTCATCTTTGTATTGTCAGGTGACATCAAGGCCAGAAGATAATAATGGAGAGGCGTTAATAAGATGCCCCCATTACTAACCCCGTAGTCACATTATATAAAAACACACACACCAAGAATAAAGTCCTTTAATTGAAAAAATGACACAGACTCCTTTAATAATCTTAATTAAACCATACTTACAACCTCGCCTAATTCCACCGCAGCCCTCATTCTCCTGTAATAAAACTAAAATTTAAAGACAACAATATACCATACTGGTTTGTCGTTTGGTCCCACGCCATAATCCATGTCTGGGGAGAAATAGTTTTCAAACTGGAGGGTGCCAAGATGCGACCATCCAGGCTGAGAACCACTGGTGACTGAACTGCGGCGAGCGCAGCATCAGTGACTAGTGGTGATGTCACTCAGACTGCGTTCCCAGCCAGGCTAAACTGCGGTGACCTTGGTAAGATCCTGGCTAGCACCCTGAGAAAGTCACACAGTGCAGAGGCAAGTTCACCGGGAGAATTTCACTGTGGTGAACTCGCCTCTGCACCATGCACCTTTCTCACGGTGCTAGCGGGGATCTCACCGAGGTCACTGCATTTAAGCCCGGCTGTGAACGCAGCCTCAGTGATGTCACCACTAGTCACTGATGCTGCACTCGCAGCAGTTCAGACACCAGTGTTTCTCAGGCTGGACGGTCGCATCTTGGCACCGTCCATGTTGAAAACTATTTCTCCCCCAGACATGTATTACGGCGTGGGACAGAACGACAGTATGGTATATTGTTTTTTTTAACTTTATTTTTATTACAGGAGAACGAGGGCTTCAATGGAATTAGGCGAGGTTGTAAGTATGGTTTAATTAAGATTATTAAAGGAGTCTGTGTCATTTTTTCAATTAAAGGACTTTATTCTTGGTGTGTGTGTTTTTATACAATGTGACTACCTATCCATTGCTAACCTCTGGCTTGATGTCACCTGACAATACAAAGGTGACATCAGTCCCCCCAACTATCACCCCACTTTTCACCGCTACAGGGAAAGTGGGAAGAGCGAGGCTAAGTGCCAGAATTGGCGTATCTTAGAGATGTGCTTTTTCTGGGGCGGCTGATAGCTGATGTTTTTAGCCTGTGGGCCAGTATCCATGGCCTGTTCTTTGGCTATTAATATCAGCCAGCAGCTGTTTGCTTAGCCTTTGCTGGTTATTAATTATAGGGGGACCCTATGTCATTTTTTTTAGGGTCCCCCATGTTAATAGCCAGTAAAGTCTAAGTATACAGCTGTGAGCTGATATTAATAGCCTGGGAAGCTCCATGGGTATTACCCCCTTTCTAGGCTATAAACATCGGCCCCCAGCCATCGGCTTTCCCTCTGCTGGTTATGAAAATTACGAGAGAGCCCACGTCATTTTGTTCAGAAAAATAATCTTTTATTAATTAAATACATGTACAGTAATTTGCACACACACACTGTACTAATTGTATTTGTCATAGATATCTGTATATCTACATATTCTATTTGTATTTACTGTATGTAATCTATCTCTTCTATCCTGTCGGCTCCTGCAGTGATTTAACACTATCGCCTACATTTCTTCTATCTATGTAATATATACATATATATGTGTGTGTGTCACTGACACCTATTTATATATTTATGTATTCTATGTGTATATATCTATTCTATCTATTCTATTTTAACCTGTCACGCTGCGATTTTACTAAATGCGGCACAAGAATTGCCGGCTTTTATTCTATCTTTTACTGAATGTTACCGATGAGTCGCACTTAGTACCAGGGCAATGGGTACTCGGAGCCGAGCCCATGGAAATCTATGGAGTTGTCACTGGTAGCGGTGGCTCGGTCCGTGGCCCTGGGCGCTCATCCAATGGGGAATATTTACAGGGGATATTTAGGATAGTTCGTGACGCCACCTGTGGTTTCTGGTAATTTGAACCAGCGCTGCTGTAAGGACTTTCACAGGGGATGTTATGGGGCAGCTGGGTGGTAGTCTCCCACAGGTGAGACTGGTCCCTGGAAGTCTATGGTGGTGATGATGTAGGGTGTAGATAAAGATTCAGTCACACACAAGGTAGTTCCTTTTCATACCTTTTACTGATGGTGGTTCAAGCAGATCCCGGGGAGCTGGTCGGGGTGGAGAGTGCACATTCCGGTAACAACTGAGCAGGTTAGAGGCCTCCTTAACTTCAATGTACATGTGAGTCCAACTTGCCTGAAGCGAAGTTAACTCTGAATCTTCAGCTTTCTCAATAGCTGTACTGCCCGGCCAACGTTGTGGTGGAGCCTTCTAAGTGATGAAACTAAGTCCTTACTTTTGTCGTGCACTTGACTCAAAGTCCCTGTTCCACCTGACTCCGGTTACGTATTGACACTTAGGGCTGCTCTCTGCGACCTGTAGTCCAGATGCCTCCGGTTTTCTTGTTACTAAGCTTGAAACTGTAGCAACGCTTCGGACCCCGGTGTCCGGCAATTTAGTGCAGGTAATCCAATACCTGTAGCACTGCTCTGTCTTCTCCACTGCGCCCTTCGCCCTGCTTCACGCTCTTAACATAAACACTTGTACTTTCAATGGCGTGGTCAGCTTTCCCTAGGGCTCGCTGAGTAGCCCTCAGTATCCTCTAAGTCCCACTTGGACTGACACTGAACTGATCCGTCCGTAGACAGGAGCCAGATTCCACTACTCTCCCTCCTAGGTTGGCTGACTGAATAACCACTTAAGATACGTGTCACTCCCTCCTATATATCAGATGGGTGTGTCTGAAAGAGTGAGTGACAGTGAATGAATATCAAGCGTTGCTGTTACTTTCCTGTGCACTCTCCTGGATTTTCATGTGTGCCTGCGTAGCTGGGCTACACACCGACTTTTCCGATTTTAAGAAAAATGCTCCTGTTACCGATCACAAATCCGAATGTACCATATTTGTGCCAAATTTATGTTTGGTGATTGTTTTCTGAACATTTTCGCTCATCTCTAGTACCTAAACCACATTTAGCGCCCACATGTTTGGCATTTCTGAAACGATGAGAGCCCTCCTTACTTACGAGTGTACAGGCTGGGCATAACGTACTGGTCACTACAGCGGCAGTTTACAATTTTCACTCAGCAATATTCATTGCTGCTTGTTTTTGGAAAATCCACAAGGGGTATAGTTTCCAAAATGGGGTCACTTGAAGGGGGATTCTGCTCTTCTAAAAACAAAGAAAAAAAAGACCTCTAAATATTAAAAAAGGTGCAAAAAATGTACAAAAAATGCAAAAAAGTGGGGGTCGAAAAGCAGTATAATAACTTAACAGGGACTAATCTCTTTCTAGAGAAGCCCTATAGAATGGCCCTACCTGTCAGCGGAGGTTGGCACACTGGTTGTAGACGTGATGGCGCCCCTGCTCAACGTCGGTAACCCTTACCTCAGAAGACTGTTAGTCGACTGTTTGCGAAAGAGGGATGTTCTTAATGAGCCCTCTTTCTCAATCTAAATGTTTATATCCAAGAATATAATTTGGTCCTCCCCCACTTCTAGGTAAAGAACAGGTCTATATCGTTTAGATTAATATATTTGTGGTTTAACAAGGGAGAGATTAGTCCCTGTTAAGTTAATATACTGCTTTTTGACCCCCAATTTTTTGCATTTCTTGTACATTTTTGCACCTTTTTCAATTTTTTGATCTTTTAAATAAACTAATAAAAGTCCATTTTTAGAGGTCTTTTTTTGTGTATAATTAATATTGAGACCCCACTAATTTCAAAAAGGTTTTTTTGTCTTTTTTTAGCTTAGCTGACACTTCTGCCCATATTTTGCTACCTCCCCAGCAATCACATATGAAATGCTCCATAATCTTTTCCTGCCGACAACCAACAGCACAATTCCTGTCTGAAACATTCAGATACTTCAAGTTCCTCCTTCCAAATATACTACTATGTAATGATAGCCACAAGATGTCAAAAAGTTTAGCTAGAAGTCTTTTCCCGTTGAGGAACTTGATAAACTTGAGATTTTCTTGGAGGGTTGTGGTGACACAATCTCTCAGGGCAAGCAGAGAGCAGAAGAAAGTCCCACACAGGTCTTTCCTGGTATAACTCTCAATGTAAGACCTCTCCAGCCTCCACTTCCAGAGACACACTTCAGGCTGTACTCCAGATACTGGGGGAGGTGATCATCTGTTCATCTTCTCCTCTTGAGACTGCCACCTGTAAAAGGCAATATCCAATCAGGGCTCCACTAGGAATATCGGGGCCCCATACTGGCACAATTTTCGGGGCCCCCTTGATATTCCACCCCAGCCCCACATCCACCTCTCGAACTGTCCACAGTCCCACTGCTCTCTCTTGGAAAAACTCCACCTCTCACCCATCACACATTAACAGTTCCCATCACCAGATCACACATATAGCCAGCAGCTTTTGTTTTGGCCAAAAGATTTTCTAAGCCGCCACCATGACAAGGTAGACTCTTTTGGCTGGGCCCTACTCTACTGTAACCTATTAAACATTTGTTAAAATATCCAATACAATTTAGGTATATTTTTATTTATTTTTCAATTTTTAAAATGACCAATAATATCACATACAAGGGACAAATACCACCACACAATGACCAGACACCATATTATCATCACATAGTGAGCTATAATACCAAATACAAGGAACAAAGAGCAACACACCATGTCCAGACCACTTATTACCACCACAGTGACCAAATAATAGCACACACAAGGAACAAATACTGCCACACCATGGCCGGACAACATATTACCACAACATAGTGACTGAATACTACAATACTGATCATTAATAAAAAAAAACACATTATTAATATCACCATAAGTGCCATTATACCCAGGAGATCTGTACTTAGTATGCAGTGTCTGTGTACAAGTAATACAGTGAATACCAGTGACATTATACACAGGAGCTCTGTGTATAGTGTACAGTGTACAGGTAATACAGTGATCAACAGTGACATTATACACAGGAGCTCTGCATACAGTATGTGTACAGGTAATACAGTGATCAGTGACATTATACACATTATCGCTGTGTATATTGTACAGGTTATACAGTGATCAATGACATTATACACAGGAGCTCTGTATATAGTGTCAGTGTAAAGATAATACAGTGATCACTAGTGACATTGTACGCAGGACCGCTGTTTATAGTATACAGTGTATAGTGTCAGTGTACAGGTAACACACTGACTCACCAGTGACATCTCTAGGTGAAGTCCTTCATTTTTGCTTTTCATCTACATCTAGCAAAGACTGCAATCACTTCTTCCAGCCAGGGCTCGTCTCTGTAGAAAATAATACAGTTATCTAGAACAACACTTGCAGAACGCATTACTTCATTTTTCCCAATTTCTAAACTACACCAGATGAAGAAAAAAAGGCAACATAGTGTCGCTCTGCACAATAACAGGACTGCCTCACCCATTTAAAACAGTATACTCAAAAAATAAAATAAATGCATCACTGCAGTAATAATGTCCCTTAATTAGCCCCTATTGTTATAATATCCCCCATCCTGGCCCCTATGTGTCTCATTCCTGGCTCCAGCCATATGTTCTCCCATTCTGGCCCCATATATTCTCCCATTCTGCCCTTATGAGTATCCATTCTGCCCCATGTGATGTCCCATCCTGCCCCATCTGTCCCATGATCCTGCCCCATGATCCCGCACCATCTGTCTCCATCCTGCCCCATATTCCTGCCCCCTGTGTCTCCATCCTGCCCCCTGTGTCTCCATCCTGCCCGTGTCTCTATTCTGCCCCATGTCTCCATTCTGCCATGTGTCTCCATTCTTCGCCATGTCTCCATCCTCATCCTGCCCCATGTCTCCATCCTGCCCCATGTCTCCATTCTGCCTCATGTCTCCGTTCTGCCCAATGTCTCCATCTGCCATTGAAACATATTGCGGCTTGCCGCTTTCAATAAAAATTAAGAAAAACCTTTCTTCTTACCTGACCGTACCATCTGTCTCCATCCTGCCCCATATTCCTGCTCCCTGTGTCCTCCATCCTGCCCCCTTTGTCTCCATTCTGCCCCCTGTGTCTCAATTCTTCCCCCTGATTCTCCATTCTTCCCCTGTGTCTCCATCCTGCCCCTTGTGTCTCCATCCTGCCCCCTGTGTCTCCATTCTTCCCCCTATGTCTCCACCCTTTCCCCTGTGTCTCCATCCTGCCCCCTGTGTCTCCATTCTTCCCCCTGGGTATATAAACCTGAGAAGTGCATAGTCTTTATGAGTCTAGCAGACCAATACATGTCAATGTGATCAGAATGTGTGTTAGGCCTCCTTTATCTCTAATACAGGGTGTATCTGAGTCCCTTATATTTGGCAGTTCTTGCTTCCTTCTTACATTGCAGGGAAATTTCCTATTTTTTTAATAAAAAAAAAATTATTTTGGTTTGCTGAAATTATCATTTTTTTAAACTCCTTTATACATTTTGCCTTATATTCAAGTCATTATGCAGGAAAGAATGTTTCTTAATTTTTTTTCCTGTAAAATGCAATTTCTCGTGGGTTTCGAATGTATTTTATTGTCTATCCTTAAAGTGTAGTAAAAATGTTACCCCATTGTTCTCTGCATTGATCTGGGTGTCAGAGATGCGTCCTGGGGTCTTCCCCATCCTGATCTCCTTCCATTCAACACTTTTCCAATTCATTTGAACATCTTCACTGCCCCCCCCTCATACCACCTTGTAGGGTCTGCCGGAAAAAAGCTCAGCTTTCCCATTGACTCCCATTATACGCGTTATTCATTCGAGTATTAGGAATCGCTTGGTTCAAGCACCTTAGCATTTTAGTGCTCACTCATCTCTGATCCACTAGTATTTTGGAGGCTCCTCTTGAGCAGACGGCCCCTTGTGTCTCAAGTACGGAGGTGTCTCCTCCAGACTACAGGTCTCAGCTCCTTCTACAAATGATCTGTAGGATTTAGATCTGGGCCATAGAAGCCTCTTTAGAAGAGTCCGATGTTTTACTCTCAGACGTTCTTAGATGCTTTTAGCTGTTTAGGTTTATTGTCCTGAGCCATGACTTGCGATCAGACCAAACTTCCTTACACCGGGCAACACATTTGGCTACAGAATGTCTTGAAAGTCTTGAGATTTAGTTGTACCGTGCACAGATACAAGACCCCCTGTGTCAGATGCAGCAGAGTAGCCTCACAACATCCTCGAGTACCTCCATGTGTGCAGCAGGTACCATGCTCTTTGTGTCATTTTTGTGTCTGTGAACATAGAGCTGATATGACGCCAAAAAGCTCCAGTTTTGTCTTCTCCGTGCACAGGGTGTTTCCCCAGATTCTTTGTGGATTGTCAATATGCATTTTTGGCAAATTCCAGTCTGGCTTTTTATGATTTACTGTTAGCAGTGGTTTCCACCTCGGTTATCTTCCATGAAGTCCACTTTAGCCAAAACAGTGATGGATGGTGCGATCTGACACTGATGGACTTTCACTTTGAGTTAATCTCTGATCTCTTTGGAAGCTGTTCTGGGCTCATAGCTGCCATTCATATTTTCCTTCTCTTCAGTTTCTCATCAGTTTTCCTCTTGTTGCCATGTCCAGGAGCTCGACAACCATCCCATAGACCTAATACTTCTGAATAATATGTGTAACTGAAGTAACTGGAGCATTTAGCTACTGTATGTGAAGGTGTCTTATAGCCTTTACCTTTAACATGTTTGTCTATAAGTGTCTCTCTAATCTCCTGAGACAACTCTCTCCTCAGCTTTCTTTGGTCCAGGTTCATTGTGGTGCACACCATGATAATAAACAGCACCATGACTACTTTTCACCCTATATTAGTCAGACTGATTTATTACTAGCTTGTAGACACCTTTGATGCTAATTGCAGAGCACACCTTAGTTTCACACGTCCATACGGTCAAATTATTTTTGATCTTTTATAAGGGAACCAGCATTATTGTCCAGGCCATTTTCATTAGTTTGTTCTGTTCAGCCACAATTCATAAGCAAAGAAGAAAAGTCTGATTCTCGTGAGTTGATATTCGGTAAATTTAAATAATTTTTTTTTATAATTGTTAAGTTATTTCAAATACCATTCTTCTTAATTTACTAAAAGGGTTATAATATTTTAGTCCACTTCTGTAGATGAACTCTATCCAGCAGCAATCTTCAAGTAATACATGGATGAATTCCACTATTTTTACACATGTAGAAAAAAAGCGGTTCCTAGTTTACAATTTTCATCAAAATTGCACAAGCCCATCTACTAGCAAGTAAAAGACCTCCGCTCCTGTAATTGTAGTGACTCACTTCTCTATGTACCTAACCGGGCCTGAAATAAATGTGGAGAAGAGATAGAATCCAACTTTTCTACAATGAAAACCTTTGTAGGAGAAATGGGTGGCTAAGCTGGCTGGTCCAGTTGGCGGTCATACACCCCAGTGCAGAGGTGATGGGCTTATGCAATGTTTCTGCATTGTGCACTGGGTGTTGTGATTGTGAAGTCATGAAACCTTATCCATCCATCTCTCCCAGACAGAGGTGAGTCCGTAGAATTAGGTTCCCTTCTCGTCACTGGTGGATGGGCTTAGTCAATTTTGATCAAAGCTCAAAACTGAGTACTTTCTCTTTTTAAAGGTGGAATTCATGAATTTATTAATGGCAGAGTGCTGTTGCATATATGATGCTTTAGCTACAGTAGAAAACAATACGCGGAAGTGATTTCATGTATAATACTTGGCCATTCATGACATCTATAGATTACCACTATTGCAACACTTGAGTTATAGTGCTATAGAAGGCTTGTCTGCAGTATTTCTCGGTGCCACTAGAGGGAGTCCTCTGCTTGCTTCCCTGACGTATTGTGGTATAAGGAGGTGTCCTCGGGTTGATTTAGCACATTTCGATTAATTCCTCTTACCTCTGTGCGATCGCGTCTTATTTTTAGTTTTTTTTTTAATATATTTTAAGTTACTTATTCGTCTGGCTGAGAGCATCTATAGAATGCTGAGATTTGTGTATTAGATCAGGAGCCGGAGTGATATTATGGGGGGCTGCATCACATCTGGCTCTTAACTCTATTGGATTCATTATTTATAGCAAGAGAATAATATTTGCAGTAATATTATCTGCAAATGTGTCGTTCAGCTCACGAGCAGCAATAAACAGATTTACCGTAGGATAATATGTATTTTGTGTGCAAATCAGATGGAAAATGTGAGTGAAATCCCTGATGTGTCCTATGGAGCATCCAAGAGGTGCGGAAAATGGAAGAGATGCAACGATGAAACCTGACGGTGATTAACAAATGAAGTGGTTATAACTAGTGATGATTGAATAGTGAAATATTCGGATTCGGGAAAATCGGCACGAATAATTTCTAATATCCGTGTATTCGTACGGAATAAGGAATGCAATGCAAGTCAATGGGAAAGCAGAATATTTATCTGCCGGACCCAAACAGGTCTGGGGGCCTGAGAAAAAAGCTGAAATGGATGGGAAAGAGCTACAACTAAATAGGAACATCATGGAGAAGATGCCTTCCTGACTCACATATGGTATCTGGGAATAATGTTGTCAGACTATTGAGCTGGCTTTACGGATTTATAAGAAGACCTATCAAACCAAACCTAAATTTTTTCTTAAAGCGAAAAATGCTAGGAAACAATATTTCCTTCATAATTACATGTATATGAGTCGCACACTTAGTACCAGGGCAATGGGGTACTCGGCACCGAGCCCATGAAAGTCTATGGGGTTTGTCACTGGCAGCAGACTCGGTCCGTGGCCCTGGGCGCTCATACAATGGGGGATATTTACAGGGGATTTTTAGGATAGTTCGTGACGCCACCTGTGGTTTCTGGTAAATTATACCAGCGCTGCTGTAAGGGTCTTCACAGGGGATGTTATGGGGCAGCTTGGTGGTAAGTCTCCCACAGGTGAGACTGGTCCCTGGAAGTCTATGATGATGATGATGCAGGGTGTAGTAAGAATTCAGTCACACACATTGCAGTTTCTTTTCATACCTTTTACTGATGGTGGTTCAAGCAGATCCCGGGGAGCTGGTCGGGGTGGAGAGTGCACATTCCGGTAACAGCTGAGCAGGTTAGAGGCCTCCTTTACTCCATATACTTGTGAGTCCAACTTGCCTGAAGCGAAGTTAACTCTGAAACTCCAGCTTTCTCTATAGCTGTACTGCCTGGCCAACGTTGTGGTGGAGCCTTCTAAGTGATGAAACTAAGTCCTTACTTTTGTCTGCGCTTGACTCAAAGTCCCTGTTCCACCTGACTCCGGTTACGTATTGACACTTAGGGCTGCTCTCTGCGACCTGTAGTCCAGATGCCTCCGGTTTTCTTGTTACTAAGCTTGAAACTGTAGCAACGCTTCGGACCCCGGTGTCCGGCAATTTAGTGCAAGTAATCCAATACCTGAAGCACTTCTCTAACTTCTCCACTGTGCCCTTCGCCCTGCTTCCTGCTTTTAACATAAGCACTTGTAACCTTCAATGGCGAGGTCAGCTTTCTCTAGGGCTCGCTGAGTAGCCCTCAGTATCCTCTAAGTCCCACTTGGACTGACACTGAGCTGATCCGTACAAAGACAGGAGCCAGATTCCACTACTCTCCCTCCTAGGTTGGCTGACTGACTAACCACTTAAGCTACGTGTCACTCCCTCCTATATATCAGATGGGTGTGTCTGAAAGAGTGAGTGACAGTGAATGAATATCAAGCGTTGCTGTTACTTTCCTGTGCACTCTCCTGGACTTTATGTGTGCCTGCGTAGCTGGGCCACACATCCCCCCTTGGTAAAACACAGCACTCCCGGGCTGTAAAAGACAAAAAGAATATTTTGTTTTGCATTAACAACAACATTATAACTCTTCCCATCCGGGAGGTACGACTTCTTGAACGTTACTATTTGTACAATAGGAAAATACAAAAGTATCAAAATATCAAGATATCAAACGTGTTCATATATACAAGATACTTGTGGAGGACCCGCACCAAAAACCTCCCACGTGGGTCCTGGGTGGGCTGCAGGACTTCTGACTGCAGACCTCACTCTAGGCCACACCATACGGGTTTTTCTTCAGAGGTAGATCAATAGTGGTGGTTTTGTGTAAAACCAAGATAATGCACCGAAGCGCAACTATTTACAAAGATCAGTTCTTGAGCTGGCACAGTCCACAGCCACGCAGTCCATTGGCATAGTAATAGACACTTATATACACTTCAATATTCAAGTACTCACATTATAATTCAACTGTATTTACCCAACCGGGGTATTCTATGCAACATATGCAATCATTACTGTTTAATTTTTCAAAATTCCTTTCCTTGTACCCAGCCGGGTGTTCTACTCAATATGTAAACACTATACATACACAGTAATAAAGTGCAAAAATGGCAAATATTTCTTCAAACTTTATACAATTTTTAGATGCGGCAAACCCCTGTCTGGGTCCTACCGGTCTTCACATTTATAAACTTTCACTGACGTCTTCCACTCCTGGGGCTGGAACAACGCGATGCCCTTTGGATCCCATAACAAATAAGTCATGGCCCGATATCTGCGTTTGCGTGGCCACAGTCCTTGTGCGAACCAACGGGGACGCAACGGGTGTCTCAGGCAAATAAGAACTTTTCATCAAAGATGCAGGTTTCAGCTGCGCTTTAACTGTGGTCGCATCCGGTTGCGATCCAGAATGAGTTGCAGTTTGCATTGCGGGACGCTTGGTTGATTGCGATGTAAGGGGCGATGCAGTTTGCGATGCAATTTGCGATGCAGTTTGCGATTCCGAGTAGGACGCAGGTGCGCGCAGGGACTCAGTTGGGAACGCACTAACCTGCTGCTGTCGCTGCTCCCAGTCGTTTTCTATCGCTGACAGTTGGGTTCCCTCCGGTGTCCCTACCGGGGATCTGTAATCTGCTGCGGCCTCCTGGCCTAGCTGGTACTCCGGAACAGGCAGAACCTCCTCAGCCTCCTTCGCTTCCACCTCTCCATCGGTGGGATCAGGTACAGCACTTTTGGGGGCGGCCTCCGGTTTTCCTTCAGCTTTCTTCAGCAGGGATCTTGGAAAAGCAGGTGACGGCACTATGCTTGTGGGAGAGAGCACTGCGTCCCACAGCAGCCGCTGTATCTGGGCACGCCAGCATCTCTCTGTCTCCTGCAAGTCTGCATGACGCTGGATTAACCTTCTGAGCACCGCATTCTCCTTCTGCAGCTCCAGCATAGTTTGTTGAAGTTTCTGTATTAGGGATGGCTCTGGTTCAAACAACAGCTTCTCCGGGGAGCAGGGCCTGTGCTCCACTGCTCCACTGCATAGCTGCTCTTGTCCTTCTGCCACCTCGTCCCAGGCCAGACTGTAAGTCCCATCAGGAACAGTCCGGTCTTTTCCGTGGAGGCGGGATTTGCGTCTCCTCCTCTTCGGATAGAGGATGAAGAGGAGGCGGATTTCTTTAGCAGTGGGGCAGGACCGCACATTGTAGTAGCATTTGGAGAGGGCGGCCATATCTTTCGCGCCTCAGGGGGGTACACGCCCACGAATGCACGCCCACCTTCTTCACCAGCGCTTCAGGGCGCCAACTTGGCGGTAAAATGGCGGTATTTGGCGCCAAATGCAGCAAACAGTCTTTTTCGCATAGAACAGTTCAATAGGCACACAGGACTCACAATTGCAAGTTTCGGATCCTGTTCGTGACGCCAAAAAATGAGTCGCACACTTAGTACCAGGGCAATGGGGTACTCGGCACCGAGCCCATGAAAGTCTATGGGGTTTGTCACTGGCAGCAGGACTCGGTCCGTGGCCCTGGGCGCTCATACAATGGGGGATATTTACATGGGATTTTTAGGATAGTTCGTGACGCCACCTGTGGTTTCTGGTAAATTATACCAGCGCTGCTGTAAGGGTCTTCACAGGGGATGTTATGGGGCAGCTTGGTGGTAAGTCTCCCACAGGTGAGACTGGTCCCTGGAAGTCTATGATGATGATGATGCAGGGTGTAGTAAGAATTCAGTCACACACATTGCAGTTTCTTTTCATACCTTTTACTGATGGTGGTTCAAGCAGATCCCGGGGAGCTGGTCGGGTGGAGAGTGCACATTCCGGTAACAGCTGAGCAGGTTAGAGGCCTCCTTTACTCCATATACTTGTGAGTCCAACTTGCCTGAAGCGAAGTTAACTCTGAAACTCCAGCTTTCTCTATAGCTGTACTGCCCGGCCAACGTTGTGGTGGAGCCTTCTAAGTGATGAAACTAAGTCCTTACTTTTGTCTGCGCTTGACTCAAAGTCCCTGTTCCACCTGACTCCGGTTACGTATTGACACTTAGGGCTGCTCTCTGCGACCTGTAGTCCAGATGCCTCCGGTTTTCTTGTTACTAAGCTTGAAACTGTAGCAACGCTTCGGACCCCGGTGTCCGGCAATTTAGTGCAAGTAATCCAATACCTGAAGCACTTCTCTAACTTCTCCACTGTGCCTTCGCCCTGCTTCCCGCTTTTAACATAAGCACTTGTAACCTTCAATGGCGAGGTCAGCTTTCTCTAGGGCTCGCTGAGTAGCCCTCAGTATCCTCTAAGTCCCACTTGGACTGACACTGAGCTGATCCGTACAAAGACAGGAGCCAGATTCCACTACTCTCCCTCCTAGGTTGGCTGACTGACTAACCACTTAAGCTACGTGTCACTCCCTCCTATATATCAGATGGGTGTGTCTGAAAGAGTGAGTGACAGTGAATGAATATCAAGCGTTGCTGTTACTTTCCTGTGCACTCTCCTGGACTTTATGTGTGCCTGCGTAGCTGGGCAACACATATATAATGCAAGATAAAAAAAAATATAAATACAAAAATTATACCTCCCCTTTAGCATTTGTTCACGCAGAGCATTTTAACTTTATTTTTTCCTTTAACATTTGTGACGGCTCTCACTAGTACATTTGGGAGGACCCTCCCTCATGTCAAATTGTTAACTAGATAGTGGAACACATATTCCCCATCATGGCTGCTAAAACATGCCTATGTGACTTTTGGCTTCACCTGCCACCATCACAACATCCACCGCCATGTCATTATGTGGCACTCGCTTCACATTTTCAGAGGGCCAGCAGGTGCCGTGTAACCTGAGTTTTGTAAGGTCCACAGTTCATTTTGGCTACCAGATCCCAATGAAGCCACTGTCATAGCAGGTGAAGCCACTGTAAAGTAAATATAATACAGGAGTTGGGGAGCTGTATGATCAATGTCAGGAAATTGGATTCTACCAGACACCAAAAGCATTAGAGTTACATTCTGAATACAGTGTAACAAGCGAGGGCCTGTATTGTGCTCAGTCTGTCAGGCCTGAAAGCCATGTCAGGAACATGTAGAAGCCTCATTTTACTTGGAAGCAGCCTCAAGGGACAGAGACAGGAGTGCCATTGACCAATCTACACAAGCTTACGCACTTCTTCTGGAAACTACCAGCCAGGCAGAATGTATCTTTTACATGGTTTTGAGCAACAATGGAGTAATTACTGGATATGTCCCAGAGAGTGACGAGGTCTGTGGATTGTTTTACTCAGGTGACAGTGTAAAAACAGGTAAACGGATGCAGTGATGCAGAGGCGCAGAGTAAGGGTTAACAAGAGTGCAGTTTAATTAACAATAATGAACTCCTGGCAGGGAGATAACAGAAAAGGCAAACAGGTTAAACAGTGTAATTGTGGTTCAATGGAAAAGTCATTTTATCAACTTTAACTTATCGTGACTCCACTGTTCTTTAGTCGCTTGCAGTCCAATGATAATGGAATACTGGCGGAGGCTGACACTGCGTCTTCAGGCTTCCGCGCCTAACACATGGTCCGCTTCTGGCGGCAGCGGGCAGGCTTCTGTTTTGCCCTCTGAGCTGCTAGTCCACTAAATTGCAGAGCTGAAGTGTGAAACTCTGCACAAGTCTCTGCTCGACGTGTACTCCCCTGTGCACCTGCCGATAACTGGATGCACGCACTACAGTATTTCAATTGGTGCTCGTTCCTCGGTAAACCGCGGGTACCTGAATACCCACACCACGCTGCTTCACTCAGCGCCCGCCTTTCTGTGCACCCACTGGTACTCGAGAGTCCTCACTGAACCCGTCCCAGATCTCTGCTCTGCGCTTCAACTTGCTTCGCAGTGCGCAGCCAGTTCCTGCTGTCTCTTCCCACTGGTGGGAACTCTCTGCCTTTTCTCGCGCTCGACGCACCCTCTTCCCCTCGTTTACCATGCCCCTTCTCTCTACGTCATGGGTCCTGTCTGGCTCCCACTTCCCCCCCCAGCAACACTGGATGCGGCCTCAGCAGTTCCTAACCCTGTGTCTCATAGGTACCCACAGCCTGGTCTCCTTCCTTACACCCCATTCTCCTTTAACTCGCCATTCCACGGGCGAGAGATCCTTCACCAGACGTTTGCATTCTTTCATTCCTTGAATGATTCACTGCAAGATGAACTGATCTTGTTCATAACAGGTGGGGGGGCACTCCAGCTGTTGTCCGCTCCGATCGGCGTAATCCAGGTTGACTGGTAGGAGGCGAGGGGATATTTTGGTCTGATGAGTCTGCCAGTTTTGTTAATTCGAGCATTGGCACTTCAGTGCTTACTTCCTGGGGGTGGTAGGCAGTTAACTATTAAGGTGTGGGGGCAACGCTGGCATCTCTTTTTCGTCAAAGTCGAAAACTGTCGAAGTGGGCAAATCGGTGCTGTTCAGCACTATTTTTACTTCCCCAGGACCCTTGAACAGACAGGGCCGCAACATGCAAGAATGAACTATCAGGTAGGTGCTCCTTCTTATCTTTCAGACTGGACTTCATATACCGGCCCGTCGGAACCGACTCAGCTTGTCACCCGATGCGGGGTCTTCTCCCATCGGAGTTCCAGTTTTCCCTGGGGACACTTGTTCTGGATCAACACCCGATCTTGCTCTCAGAGCTGTCCCTCAAGTAGGCGTCGTTTCATGGTACTGGAGTTCTCGGAAATTCGTCTGCATCAGCCGATGAAGAGTCTGTAGTCGATGTCGGTGCTCCCGAACCCAGGAAGACAACCACGTCTGCGGGTAGTCTTCTTCTGGGTCTAACTCCAGCTTGGTGATCTCTCGCCCCTTTTGCCCGAACAGCAAGGTATACAGGGTATATCCATTGTACTGTGCACTTGATTGTTGTACACCCACACCAGTTCAGCCACGAACTCAGGCCAACGTATTTTCTGATCTTCCTCCAATGTTCGGAGCATCTGGATCAACATCGATTAAAGCGCTCACAAGCTCTATTCCCCTGAGGAAGATAAGGCATAGTCCTTGACTTCTCAATCCAGTACAAACGATGTAACTCTTCCATCACTTGACCTTGGAAGCAAGCGCTTTGGTCAGAATGGACCTTTT
>JARQOD010000001.1:383750945-383809036 GCA_033576555.1 Oophaga sylvatica | reverse complement strand
TCATGAAAAAGTCCCTTGGGCCCAGGGGCCTGGCTCAATGGAGAATATAGGGATGGGGTTTGACCAATCACTCGATGCATACCTTGAGGGCAAACGAGGTCAACCGTTTTGCCCCCGGCCCACTATCAAAAAGAACAGAAAATCCTCACTCTCACAAACCCCCCACCCCCACGGGTACAAGGAATGAGAAGAACTAGGACGAAATACATACTCCCAGGTTGTGTCCACCCAAAACCCGGGATTAACAGTTTTCCGGGACTCTTGCTCAAAAGGATGGGAGGGACACCCCCAACAAAATGTCCCCTCTTTCCCGCAGAAAAACACCTTCTAGCTGCGGGTTACCGCCAATTTTCTCCTACGAAATATGCCCCTCCAAAATGCTAGGCTCCTCCGAACGAAAAGGGGAAACCTCAAAAAAGGGGACTTTAGTAGTAGGTGGAGTAACAACGGGGGGCGGAGTTACCTGCACCTCCCCCGGAGCCGTCTATCGAGGGATAGCCGGGGCCCTGCCCCTCCGGAGGGAGGGAATCATACTGAGCCAAAACGCCCTTTTAATTTGTCGAAAGCCATGACAAAACTGGCTCCCTAAGGTGGGTCATTCCACGGTACTGTGGCCCATTACGGAACTCAGAAGAAAATTCCTCCCCCGGGCGATTTCCCTGCTGATCTTATGTAATTTTGTTCAAAGAAAACCCCGATCGGGGTCTATTCCCAAAACCCCGGGGCAGTAAAAAATGATCTATGACTGGAGCCGGGATCCCGGAGGGGGGAAAATCCCCAGGTTGAGGGTCCCTTGTAGGAGCGAGATAACAATTCCAAAACCTCTGCCTTACCCCCTGAGTCGGGGGCCAAAGCCAAAAATAAAATTTACTGCTTCCCTAAAGGTAAAAAATTGTCTCGCCCACCAGTAAACCCTGTCCGGGGGCAACCTTGGGTTCAATTCTGGTTGCTCCAGGGGAAAAACTTTGGACTTAAAGTCCGTCGCTCCATGGATAATCCCTGCAACTGCGAGCCAGCGGGCTCGGATCCATGGCAAAGGGGGTAAATTTTTTGGGCCCGTGAAAAAGCACGCGGTCTTTTGATATGTGTACGATGTCAGTAAATATTCTTAAAAGAACAAAACTCTTTCAACTATAGATTTGAAAAAATCAGCATGTAAATATAGAATAGATTTCCCTGACACATTCCGTTGAATCAGGATTAATCTTGGGACTTGATACACTGTCACAAGAAAGAAGAGGACGGGGGTCTAACCTGACCCTAAACTGGGGTCCTAACTAATCCCTCACCTTGGAGGTACTGATAATGGTTCAGAGGTCCAAGTCTCCAGCCTAACCCTGTCTCCTATCAGTCCCTGAACCTGTAATCAGTCCTAAGAAGGATTCTGATTACCACCAAAGGGATATGGGCTGATCTCTGCAAATACACAGATTAGAAATATAAGACAGACTGGAGAAAACACAGACTTGCATACACACTCAAACACAGAAGGAACATAAATGATCTGGGATATTAAACTCTAAGCAAGGTGAGCTTAAAACAACTAAGGAGCTCTTTACTTAAGTCTATACAGATACAATCCTATCTGTGGTCTGCATGAAGAATTTCACTGGCAACTCCCAAACAGACAACCAGAGATTTAAAGGAAACCAATCAATAAATAATTAATTGCAGCCGGGAGAAACTGCACCCATTCCCAGAACTGAGCACAGACAGAATTAACTCCCTAACTGCCAAACACAAAGAAACAGCAACTCAGCTGTGAGAAGTCAGAATGTGCAACCGCGACGATCTTCGTGGCGATGCACACATGACATAGGGGAATAGACTTCTGTAGGGTATCAAGGGAAACCCACAACGTTTAGCAAAATCATAATCCATCAGGTTAATAGCTGCTCCAGAATCAACGAAAGCCTGAGCAGAAAATGAGGACAGAGAGCATATCAGAGTGACAGTTAATAAAAACTTAGTCTGAACACTACCCAAGACAACTGAGCGTGCAAAACGTCTTCCCCGCTTAGGGCAGACTGAAATAGCATGAGAGGCATCACCACAGTAGAAACATAACCCATTGCGCTTTCGAAACTCATGACGCTGTGCCCCAGACACCACTCTATCACACTGCATGGATTCAGAAGCAGGTTCACAAGGCAACACTATTCCACGCATACTTCTCCGCTCACGCAAACGTCTGTCAATTTGAATCGCTAATGACATAGAATCATTGAGACCAGAGGGGACAGGGAACCCACCATAACATCCTTTACATTATCTGACAGACCCTTCCGAAAAAGGGCCGCCAAAGCGTCGTCATTCCACTTGGTCAGGACTGCCCACCTACGGAATCTCTGACAGTATAACTCAGCGTCATCAAGCCCCTGATTTAATGCCAACAAGGCTTTTTCAGCTTGATCAGTGACATTGG
Source organism: Oophaga sylvatica (assembly GCA_033576555.1). Classification (NCBI taxonomy): domain Eukaryota; kingdom Metazoa; phylum Chordata; class Amphibia; order Anura; family Dendrobatidae; genus Oophaga; species Oophaga sylvatica. The sequence continues at coordinate 383,806,611 of JARQOD010000001.1, read as the reverse complement.
GCTCATCGTACAATAACCCCAAAGCCTGAAAAAAAAGCATCAACATCACTCAAAACAGGATCCCCAGGTGTCAGGGAAAAAGCCCAATCCTGAGGATCGCCACGCAGGAGAGAGATGACAATTTGAACCTGCTGCGCTGCGTTCCCTGAGGACTTAGATTTTAAGGCAAAAAACAATTTACAATTATTTTGAAATTCTGAAACTTAGCTCGATCCCTAAAAACAAATCTGGCATGGGAATCCTAGGTTCCACAACAGGCAACCTAGCAAGATATGCAGCAATACTCTGAACCTCAGTGGCAAGCTGATCACACGGCCAGACAACTGTGCAAACTCCATTGAGAGAAAAAATCCTCCCCAGCACCCAGAGATACAGAGGTAAAAAAAAAAATGCAACAAACAGAAAAATATCTCTGACAACTCTGACAACCGTTTTTTTTTTTCACAAATTTTTTCCTTCTGTGAGTACCATACAATTTTAAATTTTAGTCCGGTGATACTGTTATGTTTCGGTAGCTGAGGAGTGCAGGTAAAAAGGCAATACACCAGAGCAGTTGGAATCTATGAGATTGCAGTACCTGACTAACCACAACAACTAGAGGCAGCCGTGGAGCGTTCCTACGTTGGTCCTAGATGCCTCGTCACAGCCTGAGAAACTAACTACACCTAAAGATAGATATAGGAAAGCTATCTGCCCGGAGCAGAACCCAAAGATAATAGAAAGCCCCAAACATGTAATGGCGGTTAGACAAGAAGAAATACTGACACAGACAGAAAATAGTATGAGCAAACGTTGGGGCCCAAACTAACTAAATAGAAAAGAATAGGAAGGGTACTTACTGCAATCCAGAAAACCCTGAAAAGCACCAACTCTACTAATTTCAAAAAACACTGAGATCACACGACCTCTACCACTAAATTAGTTCTCTGGTGTAACAAAATCAAAACAGCAGCCACTGAAAAAACTGGAAAAAGCAAAAGTACAAACATCAGTGGCCGAACCAAACTGAGAGGGCAAAAGCCTCCGGAGGGGACCCTGAAGGCCCCCACAGAAGTGCAGGACAAAATGCAAAAATCAAGCACAAAAACAAAAAGAAGAAAATGTCTTATCTGTTAGCAGGAGATGCAGACACGACACAGCAGGCTACAAGGGAAACAGGAATCAAGGATAGAGACCAGAACAATTGATCACCGGCAACCCTGATGGGAAGGTGACTCCCTTATATAAGACCAGTCATTAACACCTGATTCCCAATCCTCACAATCTTTACTGGACAGACCAGTACCGCTTGTAACCACCAGAGGGAGCATCTGCTCAGAACTCATCTCAAGCCCATTCACAACACCCCACCTGCAGAACCACTCCTTTATTGAGTGTGTCTTGAAAATTGCCAATAATTTCCATCTGTTGTCTATTCCATTTGCACAACAGCATGTGAAATTGATTATCAATCAGTGTTGCTTCCTAAGTGGACAGTTTGATTTCACAAAAGTTTAATTTACTTGGAGTTATATTCTGTTGTTTAAGTGTTCCCTTTATTTTTTTAGCAGTATATATATATATATATATATATTACACATGTATATATGTACCTCACAGATGAACAAAACAGATGTAATAATAGGAACAGCTTTAAGTACAAATTTACAGTAAAAAACAACCTAACAACCATAAAACAGGAAAAAAATAGACTAAAAATATGAGCAAATGCAATTATTATCCTGCTAAAGTTTACACAGATGTAGGAATTGGGGAAAGGCACAGGAGTGGCATGCAGCATGTCACAGGCAGTACATTGAAACCATCAAGGGGAAGAATCTAGGACAAAGGCAGGAAACATGGGATTATTGTGATCCAGTGTATTCTTGGATGGTGACATAAGACACCACAATTATAAGAAACGACGATTATACACAGGGAACAGAGAATTATATTTCTAATTTAACAGAGTTATGTAGGATTATTAACAAAAAATAACATGGCTGCCTTTTTTGGGGGAAAAAGTGCCACCTTGCCCGGAGCTTGTGTGTACAGTCATGGCCAAAAGTTTTGAGAATGACACAAATATTATATTTTCACATGATCTGCTGCCCTCTAGTTTTTATGTGTGTTTGACTGATGTTTTTATCACAGACAGAAATATAATAATTGCAAACATATGAGTAACAAAAGTTTATATTGACAGTTAGAATGAGTTAATGCAGCAAGTCAATATTTGCAGTGTTGACCCTTCTTCTTCAGGACCTCTGCAATTCTCCCTGGCATGCTCTCAATCAACTTCTGGACCAAATCCTGACTGATAGCAGTCCATCTTGCACAATCAATGCTTTCATTTTGTCAGAATTTTTAGGTTTTTGTTTGTCCACCCGTCTCTTGATGATTGACCACAAGTTCTCAATAGGATTAAGATCTGGGGAGTTTCCAGGCCATGGACCCAAAATCTCTATGTTTTGTTCCCTGAGCCATTTAGTTATCACCTTTGCTTTATGGCAAGGTGCTCCATCATGCTGGAAAAGGCATTGTTGATCGCCAAACTGCTCTTGGAGGGTTGGGAGAAGTTGCTCTTGGAGGACATTCTGGTACCATTCTTTATTCATGGCTGTGTTTTTTAGGCAAGACTGTGAGAGAGCAGATTCCCTTGGCTGTGAAGCAACCCCACACATGAATAGTTTCAGGATGGCATGAGACAAGACTGATGGTAGCGCTCACCTTGTCTTCTCCGAATGAGGCATTTTCCTGATGTCCCAACTAATCGAAAAGGGGATTCATCAGAGAAAATAACTTTACCCCAGTCCTCAGCAGTCCACTGCCTGTACCTTTTGCAGAATATCAGTCTGTCCATGATGTTTTTCTGGAGAGAAGTGGCTTCTTTGCTGCCCTCCTTGAGACCAGGCCTTGCTCCAAGAGTCTCCGCCTCACAGTGCGTGCAGATGCACTCACACCTGCCTGCTGCCATTCCTGAGCAAGCTCTGCACTGCTGGTAGCCCGATCCCGCAGCTGAAACACTTTTAAGAGACGGTCCTGGCGCTTGCTGGTCTTTCTTGGGCGCCCTGAAGCCTTTTTGGCAACAATGGAACCTCTCTCCTTGAAGTTCTTGATGATGCGATAGATTGTTGACTGAGGTGCAATCTTTCTAGCTGCGATACTCTTCCCTGTTAGGCCATTTTTGTGCATTGCAATGATGACTGCACGTGTTTCTTTAGAGATAACCATGGTTAACAGAAGAGAAACAATGATGCCAAGCACCAGCCTCCTTTTAAAGTGTCCAGTGGTGTCATCTTCTTACTTAATCATGACAGATTGATCTCCAGCCATGTCCTCATCAACACCCACACCTGTGTTAATGGAGCAATCACTGAAAATAGGTTAGCTGGTCCTTTTATGGCAGGGCTGCAATGATGTTGAAATGTGTTTTGGGGGATAAAGTTCATTTTCTATCCAAATATTGACTTTGCAAGTAATTCCTGTTAAGCTGATCACTCTTTATAACATTCAAGAGTATATGCAAATTGCCATTAGAAAAAGTGAAGCAGTAGACTTTGTAAAAATTAATATTTGTGTCATTCTCAAAACTTTTGGCCATGACTGTAGTAATGCTTTTTGCCTAAGCAAGATCTTGCATTTACAAATCCGGTGCATGCGCAGTGTTAACAATACAAAGTTATCACTAAGATACCGCGCATGTGCCAAGCTGAAAATACACAACGCATACGCTAAAGCTCACTGCAGAATACTGTGAGATAGGAGCTGTCAATCATGGCCAAAGGGAGGGATGAGACCACCCTAAGACCGCTGGTGACCTCGTTTGCCTAAAGCTTTGAAGTTTTCCTACGCAGTAAAATGTGTTCATAGAGAAAGAAAGACATAAAATCACATTTCTGACCTGAAAATTTATGGCACACTCCCTTTAATTACCTGTTGCATTTACAACATTGTGACCACTAGGTGGCACTGTGCTATCCCAAAACAGTACCATCTAGTGGTACAGGGCTAAATCATCCCTAAAATAATACACAAGACAGATTATGAAAATATATATTTCATGTTGCGATATATGTTTTATCTTCTCAAAATATTGGGGTATGAACACAATTTTTCAGCAACTCAAGCACTTGTAGAATGGAACATGATGGATAAATATGGAGTAAGAAAAGTTTTTTTTCCCAAGTCCTGAAGACCTCATCAGTTTTCACCTCGGCAAGTATGAAAATATTATTCAAATCTAATCATAAGTTGCTGGAAAGTCGGAACGCACAAATGAATACCTAATTCTACAAATCTATATTTTGCATACAAATAAATGCATATGATCTTTAATAATGTATGAATGTACTCATTAATATTTAAGGTCTCTATTCCACAGTGTTGTGTAATATATACAGACCTTGCCCTATCAGGTATAATAATGTTTCATTCCTGTTTTTTTTTTTTTTTTGCGCAGTAAGTGAGCGCGGTATAGCATTTAAGCAGCTTTGGGATCGGCGCTGTAAACAAGATGTATCCCCTTAAAGATCCATCTTGGCAAGGATGCGCGGAAGAATAGATATTATGTGGAACTTCTAAGGGACAGATCAAAAGTGTTTCCATTTTATCTAGTTAGAGGAGTACTGAGAGTATGTTTTCATGTTAAAAAAGAGAACCTTTAACTGAGAAAAAAAGTGAGGAACCTAAACATTCTGCCTGGCCACCACTAGATGGCAGTAAATACATATACATTTATACACCTTGTATTCACTTTCTACAGGGAGCTCCCTCTAGTGGTGACTCTAAGAAGCTAGAATTTTAGGACTTCAGGATTTTACTCCAGCTGTGAAGGGATTAAGGTATTTGCAGGAAACTATTTTAAAATCTATATTATATATTAATATGTATATATATGTATTTTAATTAGCAGAGGACTACCTACTTTACCGAACAGTGCATAACTTATGTGTTGAGCATACTATGGCCATATTAGTTATGTAATGTACAGCATTATATAGTATATGGCGGAAATATTTAGGATTGCATGCATTTATTAACATGTACCTATTGTGTATGTGGGTGTAATATATATATATATATATATATATATATATATATATATATTAAAAAGAGTGACAAAGAAACCAAAGCGATAATAAAGAGAAACAGGAGTAAAGTTTTTTTTTTATTTTTTATTTTTCAGAATAAAGCTTTTTTTTTATAATTTCTGACAAATCAATTCTCTTCACTCTTCTATGTTATTTTGTAAGAACCTAAAGGCCTAAATGCAGCTGGTTATGACTCCTGGCGCTGAAGACGATGGTTTGAAAAATCAATAGGAAAAAGAAATATGAAGAACTAGATGGACCAATTACATAAAGAAAACCATGAGCACAAGGTTGGATAATGTGTGAAAGATGGGAAAAGAAAAAGTCACCAGAAACTTTATATATGTCATAGGAAAGAAAAAAACACCTAAAAAAAATCTTTTAAGACAACAGTCTCTTCATCATTTATTATTTCATACATGGGGATATTTATTGAGGCTTTGTTTAATGTGTTCTTTTTTTTTTGCACAATAATGTGCTCTTTTCTCCCTATTTTTCACTGTTCTTGACATTTTTTAAAGTACAGTAGGCATTAGTAGCTATTGTTCACTTATGCTGACTATATATATATATATTTAACTCAAATTATTGTATTTGGGGCTAAAAAAATAATGATTTTTGCAGCTGGATTTCATTAAAAACATTGCATTGTTTAGGTTTTACAGGCTCTTTTTTCCCGGAGATTGATATTTGATGTGTTCTGTGGTCATAACTCAGCTGTAAAGAGCTCAGAAAAGAGAGATAAAAAGATTGTCAGCATGAGCTCACTGAAAGAAAAAAGAGGAGAAAGAGCAGGAAAGAGCTGCAGTGTAAAGCAAGAGGAAGAGAAAAAAGAGGAGAAAGAGCAGGAAAGAGCTGCAGTGTAAAGCAAGAGGAAGAGAAAAAAAAGGAGAAAGAGTAGGAAAGAGCTGCAGTGTAAAGCTAGGGGAGAGAAAAAAAGAGGAGAAAGCAGGAAAGAGCTGCAGTGTAAAGCAAGGGGGAAGAGAAAAAAAGAGGAGAAAGCAGAAAAGAGCTGCAGTGTAAAGCAAAGGGGAGAGAAAAAAAGAGGAGAAAGCAGGAAAGAGTTGCAGTGTAAAGCAAGAGAAAGAGAAAAAAAGAGAAAGAGCAGGAAAAAGCTGCAGTGTAAAGCAAGAGAAAGAGAAAAAAAAGAGAAAGAGCAGGAAAGAGCTGCAGTGTAAAGCAAGAGGGAGAAAATGCATATGCGGTTTTCATAATGGAAGGGAAAACCATACTAACCCACATATAAACTCAAAACACCACCTGCTATTAAATAAAAATAGCTAATGTCACTGCCTGCCTCTGTTCGCACAGCCTCTCAACCATGTGCATGGTGGAGTTCCACCTTGTTGCAATGTCTATGATTAGGTGATGCTTGGGGAGGTGGAGCGATCGCTGCAGCCTCTGCATACGACTGGAGTCTACGGGCGAGCAACGGATGTGCGAGCACAGTCTTCGCACCTTATGGAGCAGGGCTGGTAACTCTGGATAATTATTTATGAAGCACTGCACCACCAGGTTCAAGGTGTGAGCCAGGCAAGGTATGTGTCTGAGTTTTGCCAGGGCTATGGCCGCCACAAAATTACGGCCGTTATCACTGACTACCTTGCCTGGCTCAAGATGTATACTGCCCAGCCATGACTCAGTTTCTCGCTGTAAGTAGTCGGCCAGTACCTTCACAGTGTGTCTGTTGTTGCCCAAAGACATCAACTTTAAAACAGCCTGCTGACACTTACCACTAGCTGTTCGATAGTGGGACACCTCGTGTGCAACACTGGCAGCTGCGGATGGAATGCTCGTGCGACTACCCTCTGTTGACGAGCTTTCGCTTCTGGAGGAGGAGGAGGAGGAGGGTCGAACGCCTACAGCCAACTGTTGCTATACCGTGGGCTAGGCAGCTGTTGTGAATACGTTGGAGGCGACTTCGGAGCTGGGGCTTCCTCCGCTGGTTGCTGAGGGTAATGAACTAATTGCTGAATGGCTTTCAGCTGGATCCGAATGGTCTGATATAAGTGACCTGAACTCCCAGCAGCCTTGCGGTAATCAATTGTTCTTCAGGTCTTGCTTGGAGCTCAGCTTGCATTCCTGCTTTCATTCAGATAAGTGATTTGCTGTTTTTTTTTCCTCTGGTTGGATTTTCCTTGTTGGTTTCCTGCATTGCAGTAGACTTCAGCCTGGTCCCCTTTTGGGGCCTGGCGCTGTATTTGTGCTCAGTTGTATTTGCACTTTTGCTCTGTTCCAGTGTCACTTTTTATTGAATTGCTGTGTGTTACACCAGAGATCTGATTTAGGTGGTAGAGGTCGTGTGAACTCAGGTTTTTTGTTAATCAGAAGTGTTGGTATTTTTGTCAAGGTTTTTTGGGTTGTAGTCAGAAATCTTTCCTATACTTTTCTATCTAGACAGTATTGGGCCCCAGCTCTTGCTCATTCTATTTTCTGTCTGTGTCCGTATTTTCCTCTTGTCTAACCGCCATTACATGTTTGGGGGGTTCCTATTTCTTTGGGGGTTCTGCTACGGGGCAGTTATCTTTCATCTTTCTGCCTTTAGGTGTAACTATCTCTCCGGCTGTGACGAGGCGTCTAGGATTCACCGTAGGTACGCTACACGGCTACTTCTAGTGTTGCGGTTAGTTTAGGGCCCTGCAACCCAATAGTTTCCAGCCTCTCTGGTGTATTGCTACTTTGGCTATTTTTGCTATTTCTCCTCAGTTACCGAAACATAACAGTATTACCGGCCAAACTGAAAATTATATGGTACTCAACAGAAGGGAAAAATAGTAAAAAAGGAAAAAGAAAAAGGGAGTTGTCAGAAATTTTTTTTTTTCTGTTTGTTGCATTTTTTTTCCCTCTTTTTCTCTGGATGCTGGGGAGGATTTTTTTTTTCTCCTCAATGGAGTTTGCACAGTTGTCTGGCTGTGTGGAGTGGCTTGCCTCTGAGGTTCAGAGTATTTGCTACATATCTTGCTAGGTTGCCGGTTGTGGAAACTAGGATCCCCATACCAGATTTATTTTTGGGGGATCGGTCTAAATTTCTGAATTTCAAAAATAACTGTAAGTTGCTTTTTGCCTTGAAGCCTAAGTTCTCAGGGAACGCAGCACAGCAGGTTCAAATTGTCATCTCTTTGCTGCGCGGCGACCCTCAGGATTGGGCTTTTTCCCTGACACCTGGGGATCCTGTTTTGAATGATGTTGATGTATTTTTTCAGGCTTTGGGGTTATTGTACGATGAACCTAATGTAACTGATCAAGCTGAAAAGACCTTGCTGGCATTAAATCAGGGTCGTGAAGACGCTGAACTGTACTGTCAGAAATTCCGAAAGTGGGCAGTCCTGACCAAATGGAATGATGATGCTTTGGCAGCCCTTTTTCAGAAGGGTCTGTCAGAAAATGTAAAGGACGTTATGGTGGGATTCCCTGTTCCCTCTGGTCTCAATGATTCCATGTCTTTGGCTATTCAAATTGACAGACGTTTGCGTGAGCGCAGAGGTATGCGTGAGATAGTCTTGCCTTGTGAGCCAGCTCCTGAGCCCATGCAGTGTGATGGAGTGACTTCTGGGGCTCAGCGTCATGAGTTTCGAAAGCGCAATGGGTTATGTTTCTTCTGTGGTGACGCTTCTCATGCTATTTCCATCTGCCCTAAGCGGGGAAGACGTTTTGCATGCTCAGTTGTCTTGGGTAGTGTTCAGACTAAATTTCTGTTGACTGTTGTTGCAGTAGACTTCAGCCTGGTCCCCTTTTGGGGCCTGGCGCTGCATTTGTGCTCAGTTGTGTTTGCACATTTGCTCTGTTCCAGTGTCACTTTTTTTTTGCTAATTGCTGTGTGTTACACCAGAGATCTGATTTAGGTGGTAGAGTTCGTGTGATCTCAGTTTTTTTGTTAATCAGAAGTGTTGGTATTTTGTCAGGGTTTTTTGGGTTGCAGTCAGAATTCATTCCTAAACTTTTCTATCTAGACAGTATTGGGCCCCAGCGTTTGCTCATTCTATTTTCTGTCTGTGTTCGTATTTTCCTCTTGTCTAACCGCCATTACATGTTTGGGGGCTTCCTATTTCTTTGGGGGTTCTGCTACAGGGCAGTTAGCTTTTATCTTTCTGCCTTTAGGTGTAGCTATCTCTCCCGGCTGTGACGAGGCGTCTAGGATCACCGTAGGTACGCTACACGGCTACTTCTAGTATTGCGGTTAGTTTAGGGCCCTGCAACCCAATAGTTTCCAGCCTCTCTGGTATATTGCTACTTTGGCTATTTTTGCTATTTCTCCTCAGTTACCAAAGCATAACAGGCAGCACTGTCCCACCGTCGCTGTCCCCTGTGGACCCTGCATCCACCACATTAACCCAGTGCGCAGTGATGGACATGTAACGGCCCTGGCCATGCCTACTGGCCCATGCATCTGTTGTGAGGTGCACCTTTCCACTCACTGATTGTTTGAGGGCATGGACAATGCAATCTTTCACAAGCAGGTGGAGGGCAGGGATGGCTTTTCTAGAAAAGAAGTGCCGACTGGGTAGGTCATAGCGTGGGACAGCGTAGGCCATGAGCTCTCGGAACGCTGCGCTTTCAACCAAATGGAAGCGCATCATCTCTAATGAGATCAGTTTGGCAATGTAGGCATTCAAAGCCAGTGTACGCGGATGAGAGGCTGAGCACTTTCTTGTCCTACTCAGAGTGTCTGATAGGGTGAGCAGGACTTGAGAGCTGCATATGGGGGAACTAGTGGTGGACATGACGGACTGATGGTGATTGTGGTGGTGGTGGTGCTGATGGCCTTGATTCAGTCTTTCGTTGCAAACACATTGTGATTCCCTGACTGCTTTGGCCTTGCGACGACACCTCAACATTTCTTGCTAGTGGTGTGCTAACCGGTGGGCTTACAGTGGGGTAAGCGATGGAGCGTTGCTGGCTACCTTCAGTCGGAGCAGGTGCACATGTGCTACCTGAGGTTTTGTAGTCCGTCCACGCTTGCAAGTGCATGGTGATTAAATGTCTAAGCATGCAACTGGTATTCAAATTTCTGAGATATTTCCCTCGGCTAAAGGTCCTTCCGCACTTTTACAGATAACCTTTGCCTCATCAATAGGATTTTGGTCAAAAAAGTTCCACACTGCACTCTTCCTACTATGGAATAAATTTTCAGGGCTTGCACACTGTGCTAATTTGACCGTCTGGCCAAGCTGTCCTGCAACTCTTTTTGTTTTTTTAACATGTTTTTGGACTGCCACTAGTGTTGAGCGATACGATACTGCAAATATCGGGTATCGGCCGATATTAGCTGTATCGGGCTTTCGATTCCGAATACCGATATTTTCGTCATATCGAATACCGGAATCGGATTTGTCACTGTCACTGTGAGTGTCCGTCGGTCGGGTCTGTCAGGAGTCAGCGGCACTTACCTGGCAGAAGATCTCCGGCGGTCACGTCCTGGACTGCTTGATGGCCGCCATTATCTTCTCCCTGGCGGTCACATGCAGTTTTTCAAGATAACTGCAGTGACTGCAGGGTAATCCCGGCCGTAAACCAGTCCGATGACGTCACCGCCGGGGAAGCAGGTAATCAGCTGTGCTGCGCCGGGATGACAGGCTCTGCCTGTCATTCTGATGTAGCAGAGCTGGATCGTCGTGGGACACTCGTTACTATGGACTGCGTCGGTCAGGTGGTATACTTTTTTTTTTTTTTTTCATTTTTTTACAGGAGATCGATGGCGTCGCAGGATGAGACTGTAATAAAAGTAATGAAAACTGTGTTTTTTTTTTTTTATTAAATTAAAAAACTTTTTTATGAACATTCACCCGTCCGGGTACATCAACAATTTAACTATTTACATACAGGGACCCTGTCCGGGTTATTTATAATTCTTTGGCAGGGGTGTTCCAGGTACCACCTGGTACTCTTCTGATGCTTGCCAAACATCCGAGGCACCAAGGACCACCAGGACTGATGACGTCGGTGGCCTGTACAGTCAAGTCGTGACCCGCTATCTGGGTCTGTGTGGCCACCTCTTTCATCTCCCTCCGGGTCTGGAACCCTATGTCCCGGACTGAACGAACCCAGGGGGCTAACAGGCGCCGGGTACGGGCCAGCTATACTTATCATGTCCATAGCTGGGGCTGCTGAGGAGACCACTGAGGGAGGCTGGGGAGATTTACGGCGTGGGGTGGGCACTTTTGCAGAGTCCTGGATGTGGGAGGCTGAAGGCTCCGAGGGTCTCACAGGTTCCTGACACTCTGGGGAGTAGGGGTCGCACCTGGTAACATTTAGGGCGTACCATCCATTGTAACCCCAGTGTCGGGTGTAAGTCATCAAGTCTCCTGGCAACAGGTCCCTCCCGGGTGTCCTTCTAGGAGGTGAGCCTCCACGTCCCGCCGGTTCACAAAAACTTCTAAATAAAGTCCAGGCTCCTGGATGAAGCCCCAACCACCTTTCAATTTAAAGCTCCGTACTGCACCCTTACGCCGCGGCTCCCCCAGGGTTCCTTTATCTTTTCTCATCCGAGCCTTATCTGCCCGGTCCTTCTCAGCTGACGTTGGCGAAGCTTTTGGGTTTCTCGCTGCTCCCTTTGTCGCTCTGCTTCCCGCTCCCAACGTCTCCACTCTTCCTCCTGACGCCGGTTGAAATTCTCCTCCACCAGCAGCTCCATGTCTCCACCATCAAACTGCAGCTTACAGTGTCCGGTTTGCGGCAGCTCTCCTGGCGCCCCCAGTCCTGGCGGCGCTCACCTGCGGAGGAAGCAGCCGGCTCTGGAACAGATGACAGTCGGGGCTCCGGTACAGGCAGGTAGACCTCTGGTGCCTGCGCGGCCTCCTCCATGAGGGACGGGTGTCGCTTCTTCTGTCTCAGCGACGGGGGCAGACAGCGGGATCTGGGGTGCTGCCGGTGCAGAGTTTTTTGCAGGAACGGGTGCCTCCACTGCGACAACGTCAACCGGATCACATTGCAAGGGCTCCTCTAATAGAACGGGTGCCTCACCTTCCGGTACAGACACTTCAGGTAAGAGGGATTGGCGCCGCTCCAAGTTTAGTTTTAGGGCACGCCAGCTGGCTTCCATCCTGGCGACCTCCTCCCGGTGCCGGGCCAGGCCTCTTAGGGTATCCTCCGCTTCTTGCAGCGTAGGAGGGTTTCCAGGCCGGGTGCCCAACGGTGGTTCCGTGGCGATCGGGTCGCTTCCGTGGGGGGAGAGCTCTGACTGCTCCATCCCTTCACACTTCTGCTCGTGTCCATTAGCCATCTCTGCCAAGTCACATGTGTCATTAGCATCTGGAGAGGGCCCCTCTTTTGTAGGGAGGCGGGACCTTCGTGTTGGTTTCCGCACACTGAGGAGGATGAGGAGGCGGAACTGAAGAGCTGTGGGGCACGATCTTACATTGCAGTACCATTTACAGTGTTCGGCCATCGTTTTCGCGCCACTGAGTGAGTGTACACCCACGAAGAGCACACCCTTCTTCTTCACCAGTGCCTCGTCGTGACGCAGATATGGCAAAAAAATGGCAAATACATTCTCTGATGATTTTAGCAATTCTCAAGCACAAAACCAGTTCAATTCAGGCACACAGGACTCGCTTATAGCGAGCTACAGAATCCTGTTCGTGACGCCCAAGTTGAGTCGCACAGAGCCAGAGGTTTTGGGGGTACTCGGCACCGAGCCCGTCGACTTCTATGGGGTTTGTCACGGCTTTACCCGGCAATTGAATCAGAGTCTATTTTACTATGTAGAAGTGTATAAACTATAAATATATGTATATATATATGTCACAATGACATGTATATATATATATATATATATATATGTATTCTATGTGTGTATATTTTGTGTTTACAACGAAAGAAAGGGTTTTTTTTGTTGCGATATTTTGTTCCCATAGACTTACATGGGACTTCCGGTATCAGAATCGGATATCGACGATATTTAGTGATATCGGCGATACCATTTCGATACGATATTTTTAGATATCGAGCAGTATCGCTCAACACTAACTGCTACGGGCCTGCCTGATAACCGCTGCTGCGATGTCGATGCCTGCTGCGTATACTTCTCCACTGCTGAGCTATTGCCAGCGGCACCCTCTCCCCCAATGGATGCCAATCCAGGTCAACAACTGGGTCATCCATCACCTCCTCTTCAATTTCATCTGCACCTTCCTCTGTGTCACCGTGTAAGGTGGTATAGTATGCGGGAAGGGGCACCTGAGTTTCATCAGGGCCAGATTCTGGCTCAGTAGACTGCGAGGGCAATGTAGTGCTCTGGGTGAATGTACCAGCAGAATCATATAGCAGTGGCTGTGCATCAGTGCACTCCATGTCATATTCATCTTGGACTTGGGAATTCATGATATCACTTGATAACTCAGGCATGGTATGTGAAAGGAGCTCCAGGGAGTAATCTGAAGTGTGGCCTGCCGCATCCTTCACTTTTGGTGGGGGTGAAGGACACAAGGAAAGGTGTTATTCCTGACCAGGAGCCTGCACTGACGACTCAGTGCTTGCATTTTTTGAATCTTCAGAAGAGGAGGCGATAGAGCTGGAGGCTGTTTCGGCAATGTAAGACAAAACCTGTTCCTGATGCTCCGGCTTTAAAAGCGGTTTACCTACTCCCAAAGTGAACCTTCCAGGCCTTCTGGAGGCAGACGATGATGCAGACTCAACACCTCCTGCCTTATGTGCTATTTTGCTTTTGGCACTACCAGCAGATGCACCACCACCACCATCAATACCAGCTGGACCGCCACGCCCACGTCCATGGCCTCTTCCACCGTACTTCCTCATGTTTGGGAAAATGTACCAAAAATACCAGCAGATATATGGTACTGTATCAGAAGCGTACAGCTGTATACGGTGAAAGGGAAAATTGTGAATCTCCGTATATGTTTCCAGAGTCAGACACAGATGTTCACAGGCTCAGTATGGATTAGACCAGAATATAAAAAGCAGAAAAAGGGTACTGTATCACAAGCTTACAGCTGTATACAGTCTAGGGGTAATTGTAAATCTCCGTATATATTTCAGGAGTCAGACACAGGTGCTCTCAGGCTCAGTATGGATTAGACCAGAATATAAAAAGCAGAAAAAGGGTACTGCATCACAAGCGTACAGCTGTATACAGTGTAGGGGTAATTGTAAATCTCCGTATATATTTCCGGAGTCAGACACAGAGGCTCACAGGCTCAGTATGGATTAGACCAGAATATAAAAAGCAGAAAAAGGGTACTGAATCAGAAGATACCAGGTGTATACAGTGTAGGGATAATTGTAAATCTCCGTATATATTTCCGGAGTCATACACAGAGGCTCACAGGCTCAGTATGGATTAGACAAGAATATAAAAAGCAGAAAAAGGGTACTGTATCAGAAGATACCAGGTGTATACAGTGTAGGGGTAATTGTAAATCTCCGTATATATTTCCGGAGTCAGACTCAGACGCTCACAGGCTAAGCATGGATTAGACAAGAATATAAAAAACAGAAAAGGGTACTGTATCAGAAGATACCAGATGTATACAGTGTAGGGGTAATTGTAAATCTCCGTATATATTTCTGGAGTCAGACACAGACGCTCACAGGCTCAGTATGAATTAGACCAGAATATAAAAAGCAGAAAAGGGTACTGTATCAGAAGATACCAGATGTGTTGTGAACGTGTTGGAGACGACTTTGGAGCTGAAGCTCCCTCTGGTGGTTGCTGAGGGTATTGAACCTATGTTGAACAGCAAAAATCCACACCTGCAACTGATGATTGGTTATCAGGTGGGACGGACTGGCCTGATATAAGTGAGCTGACCTCCCATCATCCTTGCTGGTGATCAATTGCTCTTCCTGGTCTAGGTTGGAATTCAGCTTGCTTTTCTGCTGTCTCCTGCTTGCATTCAGATAAGTTCCTTTCAGTTTTTTTTTACTGTCGTTTGATTTTCCTGTTTTTTTGCTGCCTTGCTTTTTGAGTTCAGCCGGGTCCCCTTTGGGGGGCTCGGGCTGGTCTCTGTTCTCTTTTTGCATTTGTTCATTTGCTCAGTTCTTGTATTGTTTTACTGCTGGGTAGCTGCGTGTTCACACCAGAGATCTGATATAGGTGGTTGAGACCGTGTGGTCTCAGTATTTTTGGATTCAGAAGGGTTGGAGTTTTTCCTAGGGTTTTTCTGGGTTGCAGATAGTATTCTCTCCTGTGCTGTCCTTTCTAGACAGTTTTGGGCCCCAGCGTTTGCTCAATCTATTTTCTGTCTGTGTTCGTGTTTTCATCTTGTCAAACCGCCATTATATGTTTGGGGGCTCCCTATTCTTTTGGGGCTCTACTCCACGGCAGTTAGCTTTCCTCTTTCTATCTTCAGGGATAGCTAATCTCTCTGGCTGTGACGAGGCATCTAGAGCACCATAGGAACGTCCCATGGCTGCTTCTAGTTGTGCGGTTAGTTTAGGGGTCTGCAACTTATTAGTTTCCAACCTCTCTGGTGTTTGGCTGCCTATGCGGTTTTTTGCTCCTGCCTCCTCAGCTACCAAAACATAACACAGGTGTATACAGTGTAGGGGTAATTGTAAATCTCCATATATATTTCCGGAGTCAGGCACAGACGCTCACAGGCTCAGTATGGATTAGACCAGAATATAAAAAGCAGAAAAACGGTACTGTATCACAAGCGTACAGCTGTATACAGTCTAGGGGTAATTGTAAATCTCCATATATATTTCCAAAGTCACACACAGATAGTCAGCATGTATTTGTCCGTGATACCAGCCGGTACATGGTAGTGTGTGAGGAAAAAATGAACGCTCGGTAACTATGCAGAAAAAAAGAATAAAAAAATTAGTGCTGTGTAAAAAGCAGTCTACACCACAGTGCTCGCACAGCAATACTGCTAGCAGGCAGCCTATTAACCAGCGCTGCTGCACACAAGAAAATCCTCCCTGTTACTGGCAGGCAGCCTAATAACCAGCGCTGCTGCACACAAGAAAATCCTCCCCTGTCACTGGCAGGCAGCCTAATAACCAGCGCTGCTTCACACAAGAAAATCCTCCCCTGTCACTGCACACTAACTGTACAGCACAATTGCTATTAGCACAAGCACATAAAAACTTATGTTTCCAGCCCTAACTCTCTCCCTACTGATAAACAGCATCAGCAACCTCTCCCTACTGTTAAGATCGGCAGAAGTAAAATGGCGGTCGGTGGTCAGGGCTTTTATAGACACTATGACGCCCCCCAAAACAAGCCAATCACTGCAATGCCCTTCTCTAAATTGGTGGTGGCAGCTGCCCATGTCATCTAGTTGCCCACAGTGTACGTCCTTGCTCATTGGCTGAAAAAAGGCGCCTGCAAGCATTATGGGAAAACTGACTTTGGCAATCGGGTCGACGACCGCATGGCCGACTTCACGCTATGGTCGGGTTTCGCTAGGCGAAACCTGACTTTGGCAAAAGTCGGCGACTTATGAATCTGACCGACCTGTTTCGCTCAACTCTAATCACCACACTTCAAAGTGCGCTCCCAGTCCCTGCCCCGGGCCGGCTTCCCGACTCTGTCTATGCCTTTAACCCTAAGGGAATTTACATCTCCATTATGATTTTCCCAAAAATATTTGGAAAGTCTCGACAATCCCCGTTGATTGACAGTACTGTCAGGCTTAGCAGCCGTAATATGCTTACTAATTCTTCTCTTGAGGGGTCTCACAGTGCACCCTATGTAGTACTTACTGCACACCACACATGTAGCCATATAAACATGTGTGGTGTTGCAATTAATTAATGCTTTAATCAAATATTTCTTGTTGGTCATATTATTACAAAATTAATTTGTTTTCTCCATATACCCACACAGGGTGCACTTCTTTCCCCCACATTTATAACACCCTTTTTGTGTCAACCATATGGGTCTCCTTTCCGCACTGACAAAAACACTTGGGGATAAAATATTTCCTAGTGTTCTGGCATGTCTGGGAAAGGCAATGTATATTTTTTAATTAAACTAAATTGAAAAAAAAAACTTTTTAATCCTAAATATATACATAGAAATAAAAACAATGTCCCCAAAGTTCGACAACCCCTTTAAATTTAGGATTTGGACTTTGTTTAAAAGTCTCAATTCTACATTGGAGCATGGAATAATGGTGTTCTGAGGTTCGTTCAGTGCATCTATGGGGGGGTCCTGTCGTGGTGACCATAGTCTGAATACCCTGATGATATCATATTATGATCTTCATTATTTCCCATGGATGGAATTTATCAGCTATTACGTAACAAAATTCTATTAAAAAAACAAATCCTGATACAACAATCTCCATTTTCAGGATAACACTGGAGAGAATCGAGAGTAAATCCACATCCCAATTTCTTATACTGATCCTACACTATTCATCAATATAGTGCAAACCAGACATATGTTTCCTCCGCTACGGTATGTCTGCTCCACCACATGGCGGCTGCTATTTAAGGATAACAATATATTTGTTCTGGGGTTTTGCAATTTTACACTTTTTTCCTTTTTTTTTTACATTATTATGTTATTTAACTGATTCAGAACTAAACCAAAAAATAAATTTAAGCCTGAAAGAAACAGTTACGTAGGTTGAAAAAAAAAGACCACGTTCATAAAGTTCAACCTTTCTCTGGCAATTATACGTTTTGTCACTAAATTATCTATAACCCTGTAACAAGGTGGCACGGGGTAGTAGTTGCAGGTGAGTCTACTACAGTAGGATCAGTCCGCACCCTGGCCCCTTGCACATAAAACACAGACAGTACAGATGCAGCCCCCAGGCGAGTTACTTATTCTCCTCTGTCACTGCAGTCCAGGTAATCAGGATCCAGGAACACAGTTATAATCCAACAGGGAAACTATTTATTTTAAATAAACGAGATAGAAAAAAAGGTAGAAAACGTTGTTGCAGCAAATCTGGTAAAACTCCTTGCTCTTTCCCTATTACTCTTCCCACCATATCAGCAGCAGCCATAGCAACAGCCTACAGTGACAGTTCCCAGTCCCACTTCTGAGTGCTTATAGTCTTCAGCGGAGCAACACACAGTCCTGTGCCCACTTCAATGCCCGTATGTCCAGGGCAGCAGACTTTGTCCCCTCCAGGGATTCGGCCAGCACCCAACAGGGGAGCACATCCTGCCAAGGGCACACATGCCCAGGCTATGACAAGTAAGCAGGAGCTTCCTGCTCCTTGGAGGCTGCAAGTCCAGCCCCCTTCGTTAACGCCTTACTTTTCCTAAGCTAAACATACAGTCATACAATACAGGTTAAGACAGTACAGAATAAAAGGGATATTACACATGACATTAACACATACAGTGCCTACAAGTAGTATTCAACCCCTGCAGATTTAGCTGGTTGACACATGCGGAATTAACTTGGCATTGTGACATTTGTACTGTAGATCAGCCTGGAAGTGGGAAATGCACTGCAGCAAAAATTTTTGTTTTAATTTTTTTTTTTTAAAAAACGTTAAAAGTTAATTCAGAGTGTCATTTATTATTCAACCCCTCAAACCACAAGAATTCTGTTTGGTCCCCCTAAGTATTAAGAAGTAGTTCAGGCACCAAGAATAATGAGCTTCACATGTGTGGATTAATGATCTCTTTTGCCAGCCTTTTCTGACTATTTAAGACCCTCCCTAAAACTTGTGAACAGCACTCATACATGGTCAACATGGGAAAGACAAAGGAACATTCCAAGGCCATCAGAGACAAGATCATGGAGGGTCACAAGGCTGGCAAGGGGTACAAAACCCTTTCCAAGGAGTTGGCCCTACCTGTCTCCACTGTTGGGAGCATCATCCGTAAGTGGAAGGCTTATGGAACTACTGTTAGCCTTCCACGGCCTGGACAGCCTTTGAAAGTTTCCTCCCGTGCCGAGGCCAGGCTTGTCCGAAGAGTCAAGGCTAACCCAAGGACAACAAGGAAGGAGCTCCGGGAAGATCTCATGGCAGTGGGGACATTGGTTTCAGTCAATACCATAAGTAACGTACTCCACCGCAATTTTATTCCCCAGATTCCGGCCCCTTATTTCCCAGACTTCTGCTCTTAGTCCCCAGATTCCTGGCCTTTATTCCACAGACTCCTGCTCCTTATTCCCAGACTCCTGCCCCTTATTCCCCAGACTCCTGGCCTTTATTCCACAGACTCCTACCCCTTATTCCCCAGACTTCTGCCCCTTATTCCCCAGACTCCTGGCCTTTTTTCCACAGACTCCTACCCCTTATTCCCCAGACTTCTGCCCCTCATTCTCCAGACTCCTGCCTCTAATTCTCCAGACTTCTGCCCCTTTATCCCAGACTCCTGCCCTTATTCTCCAGACACCTGCCCTTATTCCACAGACTTCTGCCCTTATTCTCCATATTTCTGCCTCTTAGTCCCCAGATTCCTGGCCTTTATTCCACAGACTCCTGCTCCTTATTCCCAGACTCCTGCCCCTTATTCCCCAGACTCCTGGCCTTTATTCCACAGACTCCTACCCCTTATTCCCCAGACTTCTGCCCTTATTCCCCAGACTCCTGGCCTTTTTTCCACAGACTCCTTCCCCTTATTCCCAGACTTCTGCCCCTCATTCTCCAGACTCCTGCCTCTAATTCTCCAGACTTCTGCCCCTTTATCCCAGACTCCTGCCCCTTATTCTCCAGACACCTGCCCCTTATTCCACAGACTTCTGCCCTTATTCTCCATATTTCTGCCCCTTATTCCCCAGATATCTGCCCTTTTCCTGGCAGCTAGATATAGGCTTCTGGGCAAATCCTGACTGAAGGTCGCCCGTTCTTGGCTTATGATAGCTCAGAGTTATCACAATTTTTGGATTTTCTCTCTTTTTGAGAACTGACTGCAGGTTCTCAATGGGACTGAGATCTAGGAAGGTTTCTGGACCCAAAATTTCAATGGTTTATCCCTGAGACAATTAGTTCTTATTTTTGACTTGTGACACATGATGTGAGGCAGCATTTCTGGGAACTCCTTCAAGATTGTTGGAAGACCATTTCCGGTGACTTCTTCTTGAAGCTCATCAAGAAAATGCCAAGAGTGTGCAAAGCAGTCAACAAAGCAAAAGGTGGCTACTTTGAAGAACCTAGAATATAAGACATATTTTCAGTTGTTTCACACTTTTTTGTTAAGTATATAATTCCACATGTGTTAATTCATAGTTTTGATGCCTTCAGTGTGAATGTACAATTTTCATAGTCATGAAAATACAGAAAAATCTTTGAATGAGAAGGTGTGTCCAAACTTTTGGTCTGTACTGTATATATCTATATATGTACACTTAATACTAGTATATACTATACAGTGCTATACAGATACCAAAGATACAAAGGTATTAATCGTTCAGGTGTCAGCCCAGGTTGCATAGCCTTAGTTTACAAGCCTGCAGACAGATTCATCACACTGATTAGTAGTGGTGTGTGAATAGAGCCTTAATGCTCTACCCTATGCAGCATTCACATGTACATAGGAGATGGCCTGCGCTGTTCCCCAGTTATTCCATGCTGATGGCCAGTACAGGGGGCTCTGTACTAATGCTGCTGACCGCCTGACTATCTAGTCAGCAACTATATGACTGTTTGGCCACGTTCACATGATCAGTATTTGGTCAGTATTTACATCAGTATTAGTAGGCCAAAACCAGGAGTGGAACAATCAGAGGAAAAGTATAATAGAAACACGTCACCACTTCTGTATTATCACCCTCTCCTGGTTTTGGCTACAAATACTGATGTAAAATACTGAAGATGTCATCGTGCGCCCTTTCTTCAGCACATGTATGCACAACATGTCTTATCCAATTAGCGAACTTTATATGTGCATTCAGAAATATATTTTCTCATTATTATTTTTCCCTTACAATAATAATTCCACTCCATTTTGCTGGTGAAAGGGTTTCGGTAAAATACTAGCAATAGTATAAAAATCCCTCAGGGGATCTCAATTAGAGCAGTTGAAAAATTTGGAAGATCAGTGTACTTACTATTATTACTATTATTATTATTATTATTATTATTATACTTTTTCTTTATGGACAAAATTTTGTACATTTTATAAAATTATAAAAAATCATAAATTAATTAATAATAAAAAAAATTGAGTGTACTATCCCTTTAAAACACTGATGGTAGAGTTCATTTTTTTGGAAAAGCAAAGACTTTGATGTACGGAGTGTAATAAAAGTACAATGTGTATCCTTTGCTGTATATGCGTTTTCTAGGGCTTTTTTCTTCAATCGATCCCTAATTTATCCTCACCCCAGATTAGGCAACCTCTTTAAAACTAAAGCAAGATGTTAAAAAAAGAAACATAAAGAATAGATAAATATATAAATACATAAACATAATAAATAAACAGATAATGTAAATATATATATTTTTTTTATTTGGAAGGCGAAAATATTTTTTATTCTAATTGCAAAACATTTTTATTCTTTGCAGTTTCCAAATATTTGATACATTGTTTCTAAATTCATGCAGGACGGTAACTGTAACCTGCGCTTGTTACCTGTTGCCATGTACCTTCCACTTGCAAGAAACTAATCCTTGTTCCCATGGAGACCAGATTTCACTTAGCGTCCGCCGTACAATGCTGCGCACGCTGGGAAAGAGCATTACGGTGCTTCTTAGTCAACAGAGGCGGAAATTGTGTAAGTTGTTATCCAACACTCAATTACCACTTTGGGATGTGTCAAGTAGATATCAAATAAATGGGGTTTACAGAGAAAATGTTGCACTTTTCCTCTTCAAAGTTTGTTTTTGCAAAATATCAGAGACTTTTATAGAATGAGAGGGAGGAACACAGCGGGCGAAAGATTGTACAAACTTGCACTGATGAGGGAGATGTCAGCTCCAAGGACGAGAACGGAGACGTTTCTGCTTGGAAGCTCAATGATTTCAAAGACCATAGAGAAAACAAAAAAAATAAAAATAAAGTTGGGATTTTTCACCTTTTCTTTCTAAATTGATATGTGGCTGGATTTAGAAGCCAGTAAATAAAAATGTGCCATGAGGCGACGGCGCGGTCTGCAATCTCAAGCGTAAATTTCTGAAATAGTAAAGATGCACAATTAAACAAATGTAAACCTCAGCTTTCATCAAAGAGTAAAACCAGTATATGTTTTGGAAGGACTCAAATGTGATAAATGGAAATTAGCAAAATGTAAACAAGTTTAAGAACTCAACCAGCTGTTCTGCCAATATGAGATCGTAGAGGAGGCGAACCGCTCAAAACGCAAATCAAATCCACGTCCACTATGGTATACAAAGTCTCAATGAATGTGTCTATGGAAATTACTAATAAAGTAGTTATATTCTTGTACATAGGAGCAGTATTATAGTAGTTATATTCTTGTACATAGGGGCAGTATTATAGTAGTTATATTCTTGTACATAGGAGCAGTATTATAGTAGTTATATTCTTGTACATAGGGGCAGTATTATAGTAGTTATATTCTTGTACATAGGAGCAGTATTATAGTAGTTATATTCTTGTACATAGGGGGCAGTATTATAGTAGTTATATTCTTGTACATAGGGGCAGTATTATAGTAGTTATATTCTTGTACATAGGAGCAGTATTATAGTAGTTATATTCTTGTACATAGGGGCAGTATTATAGTAGTTATATTCTTGTACATAGGAGTAGTATTATAGTAGTTATATTCTTGTACATAG
Organism: Oophaga sylvatica; assembly: GCA_033576555.1. NCBI lineage: Eukaryota > Metazoa > Chordata > Amphibia > Anura > Dendrobatidae > Oophaga > Oophaga sylvatica. The sequence goes on along the minus strand of JARQOD010000001.1, from coordinate 383,783,918 downwards.
GGGGCAGTATTATAGTAGTTATATTCTTGTACATAGGGGGCAGTATTATAGTAGTTATATTCTTGTACATAGGGACAGTATTATAGTAGTTATATTCTTGTACATAGGAGCAGTATTATAGTAGTTATATTCTTGTACATAGGGGGCAGTATTATAGTAGTTATATTCTTGTACATAGGGGCAGTATTATAGTAGTTTATATTCTTGTACATAGGAGCAGTATTATAGTAGTTATATTCTTGTACATAGGGGCAGTATTATAGTAGTTATATTCTTGTACATAATAGCAGTATTATAGTAGTTATATTCTTGTACATAGGGGGCAGTATTATAGTAGTTATATTCTTGTACATAGGGGGCAGTATTATAGTAGTTACATTCTTGTACATAGGGGCAGTATTATAGTAGTTATATTCTTGTACATAGGAGCAGTATTATAGTAGTTATATTCTTGTACATAGGGGGCAGTATTATAGTAGTTATATTCTTGTACATAGGGGCAGTATTATAGTAGTTATATTCTTGTACATAGGAGCAGTATTATAGTAGTTATATTCTTGTACATAGGAGCAGTATTATAGTAGTTATATTCTTGTACATAGGAGCAGTATTATAGTAGTTATATTCTTGTACATAGGGGCAGTATTATAGTAGTTATATTCTTGTACATAGGGGGCAGTATTATAGTAGTTATATTCATGTACATAGGGCAGTATTATAGTAGTTATATTCTTGTACATAGGAGCAGTATTATAGTAGTTATATTCTTGTACATATGGGCCGTATTATAGTAGTTATATTCTTGTACATAGGAGCAGTATTATAGTAGTTATATTCTTGTACATAGGAGCTGTATTATAGTAGTTATATTCTTATATATAGGGGGCAGTATTATAGTAGTTATATTCTTGTACATAGGAGCAGTATTATAGTAGTTATATACTTGTACATGGGGCAGTATTATAGTACTTATATTCTTGTACATAGGGAGCAGTATTATAGTAGTTATATTCTTGTACGTATAGGGCAGTATTATAGTAGTTATATTCTTGTACATAGGAGCAGTATTATAGTAGTTATATTCTTGTACATAGGGACAGTATTATACTAGTTATATTCTTGTACATAGGGGGCAGTATTATAATAGTTATATTCTTGTACATAGGGGCAGTATTAGAGTAGTTATATTCTTGTACATAGGGGCAGTATTATAGTAGTTATATTCTTGTACATAGGAGCAGTATTATAGTAGTTATATTCTTGTACATACGGGCAGTATTATAGTAGTTATATTCTTGTACATAGGAGCAGTATTATAGTAGTTATATTCTTGTACATAGGAGCAGTATTATAGTAGTTATATTCTTGTACATAGGGGCAGTATTATAGTAGTTATATTCTTGTACATAGGGGCAGTATTATAGTAGTTATATCTTGTACATAGGGGCAGTATTAGAGTAGTTATATTCTTGTACATAGGGGCAGTATTATAGTAGTTATATTCTTGTACATAGGAGCAGTATTATAGTAGTTATATTCTTGTACATACGGGCAGTATTATAGTAGTTATATTCTTGTACATAGGAGCAGTATTATAGTAGTTATATTCTTGTACATAGGAGCAGTATTATAGTAGTTATATTCTTGTACATAGGGGGCAGTATTATAGTAGTTATATTCTTGTACATAGGGGCAGTATTATAGTAGTTATATTCTTGTACATAGGAGCAGTATTATAGTAGTTATATTCTTGTACATAGGGGCAGTATTATAGTAGTTATATTCTTGTACATAGGAGCAGTATTATAGTAGTTATATTCTTGTACATAGGGGCAGTATTATAGTATTTATATTCTTGTACATAGGAGCAGTATTATAGTAGTTATATTCTTGTACATAGGAGCAGTATTATAGTAGTTATATACTTGTACATGGGGCAGTATTATAGTACTTATATTCTTGTACATAGGGAGCAGTATTATAGTAGTTATATTCTTGTACATATAGGGCAGTATTATAGTAGTTATATTCTTGTACATAGGAGCAGTATTATAGTAGTTATATTCTTGTACATAGGACAGTATTATACTAGTTATATTCTTGTACATAGGGGGCAGTATTATATAGTTTATATTCTTGTACATAGGGGCAGTATTAGAGTAGTTATATTCTTGTACATAGGGGCAGTATTATAGTAGTTATATTCTTGTACATAGGAGCAGTATTATAGTAGTTATATTCTTGTACATACGGGCAGTATTATAGTAGTTATATTCTTGTACATAGGAGCAGTATTATAGTAGTTATATTCTTGTACATAGGGCAGTATTATAGTAGTTATATTCTTGTACATAGGGGCAGTATTATAGTAGTTATATTCTTGTACATAGGGGCAGTATTATAGTAGTTATATTCTTGTACATAGGAGCAGTATTATAGTAGTTATATTCTTGTACATAGGGCAGTATTATAGTAGTTATATTCTTGTACATAGGAGCAGTATTATAGTAGTTATATTCTTGTACATAGGGCAGTATTATAGTAGTTATATTCTTGTACATAGGAGCAGTATTATAGTAGTTATATTCTTGTACATAGGAGCAGTATTATAGTAGTTATATTCTTGTACATAGGGGGCAGTATTATAGTAGTTATATTCTTGTACATAGGGGCAGTATTATAGTAGTTATATTCTTGTACATAGGAGCAGTATTATAATAGTTATATTTTGTACATAGGAGCAGTATTATAGTAGTTATATTCTTGTACATAGGAGCAGTATTATAGTAGTTATATTCTTGTACATAGGGGGCAGTATTATAGTAGTTATATTCTTGTACATAGGGGCAGTATTATAGTAGTTATATTCTTGTACATAGGGGCAGTATTATAGTAGTTATATTCTTGTACATAGGAGCAGTATTATAGTAGTTATATTCTTGTACATAGGGGGCAGTATTATAGTAGTTATATTCTTGTACATAGGGGCAGTATTATAGTAGTTATATTCTTGTACATAGGAGCAGTATTATAGTAGTTATATTCTTGTACATAGGAGCAGTATTATAGTAGTTATATTCTTGTACATAGGGGGCAGTATTATAGTAGTTATATTCTTGTACATAGGGGCAGTATTATAGTAGTTATATTCTTGTACATAGGAGCAGTATTATAGTAGTTATATTCTTGTACATAGGGGCAGTATTATAGTAGTTATATTCTTGTACATAGGAGCAGTATTATAGTAGTTATATTCTTGTACATAGGGGGCAGTATTATAGTAGTTATATTCTTGTACATAGGGGCAGTATTATAGTAGTTATATTCTTGTACATAGGAGCAGTATTATAGTAGTTATATTCTTGTACATAGGAGCAGTATTATAGTAGTTATATTCTTGTACATAGGGGGCAGTATTATAGTAGTTATATTCTTGTACATAGGGGCAGTATTATAGTAGTTATATTCTTGTACATAGGAGCAGTATTATAGTAGTTATATTCTTGTACATAGGGGCAATTTTTATTGTAAAAACCAAACAAATACAAATATACTGACATTCCTCCAGTAATACAAAACTAAATTCACTTGGAATGTACATACATTCATTACATATCCGGATTATACATATAAAATTATCTTAAAGAGTCCATACACCTGGTTGGAAAAAAGAAAAAAAAAAAAAAAAACATCATATTTCAACCCAGTGACACATCCTTCCATAACTTAACATTTCCTAATTTTCCTAATGATTTTATCTATCTGGGCTCGGACATTATGTGGTTGACAGCGTCACAGATCTGAGTCGGAGTTATTCTGGTCACCGCCGGTCTCCATTTCAGACTCTACCCGAGAGCCCTCAGGTAATGCCTTCCGCTTGGGCGGAGGACAGTCCTCTACGTCCCTATCAAACTCTGCGTCAATTCTTCTAAGGTCATCCTCAAAATCACCGTCAGACTCAGACAGAACACCAAACCTATTAGATAAGTCCATTACACCTGCAGAACTCTGGACCTTCTTCCTGGCTCCTTGGCCAGTGTCATACCTCTCAGGTTTACGGGAGGTTTTGTCCTTTTTCTTCCTTTTAGTCTGAGACACAGATGGTAGTACTGAAGTAATGCTTCCCTGTGACTGCTGCCCCTGAGGACAACCTCCATACTTCCCTGTGCACCCTCTGAACCCTGCTGCTCTGGTGTTACCTGAGTAGACCCCTGGTGGGCCTCCGGTCTGGCCAGTATTTCCCCTGACAGTAAAGCTGCCTCCTCCAGAATCTCTGCCCCTGCCACCAAATCCTCATCAGGATAGTCCTTACAGATATTGTGCCAGGTGTCAGGACAGTCCCTGTGAGGGTGACCAATCTTCCCACAGAGGTTGCACCTGATGTTCTGGCAGTCTGCAGCCACATGGCCGACCTCCCCACACAGGTTGCACTTCACCACAGTACACGTATTCGCCAGGTGACCCGCCTTGCCACATTTGAAGCACTTACGAGGCTGCCCAGGATAGAAACACACACCCCTCTCCCTCCCAATAAAGAAGGAGTTGGGTAAGTGGGCAGTGATATTATCGCATTGGCGCAGTTTCACAAAAACCCTCCACCCTCCCGTCCAGATACCATCATTGTCTCTGCTTTTGGTGAGGTCAGAGACCAGGTCACAATGCCTCCGGAGCCACACCACAATGTCCTGCGGGGGAACAGACTCATTCCAGAAGATGAGATTTACCGTAACGGTATCTGGCTTAGAGATAGGAATAAAGCTGAACTTACTCCAGCCCTCAGAGTCTCTAAACTTAGGGAAATTAGACCAGAACCTGTCCAGGTCACTCATGAGCTTAAAGCTGACGTCATAGCCCTGCCTGTCTGGAAGATTAATCACCGCCAAGATGCTGACTGGCGCAAACCCCATCTGGCGACACAAGAGCTCCCTGACCACAAACCTTCTATCTGGCAGATCCTCCTTGGCACCTCTGTGCCGAAAACGCACAACATTTCTCCGTTTAAACGCCTGGCCGGTATAATTGGCACCAGAGGTGAAGGACAGAGCGCCACGACTCCAGGCATTACTGGGGGGAACCTGCGGGGTCACACTAGGCTGACTGACGGGGTGAGGGTCTGCAGCAGGGGGGGCTTCTACACCTTGTGTGCTCGGAATTAAAGGGGGGAAATCACAGACATCATCATGAACATTGTTATCATCAACATCAATGTCACTATCAGACTGCGCAGCGTCCAGCAAAGATACTGTGCTCCCCCAAACGCCCGACCCCTCAGATACAGCGCGGTTATCCCCAGCATCAGAGCCCTGCTGGGCACCATCAGGAACTACCGGCACATGTCCACTGCCCAACTGTGGTGCTTGGCATTCTGAGACTTGTAGTCCCTCTGCTGAAAAATGTCCATGCTGCTTCTTGGAATCTGCTGCAGGCCGCTGTGCTGGGCATTCTGTGACTTGCTGTACCTCTACTGGAATGTGCCCTTCATGCTGCTGCTTGGAATCTGCTGCAGGCTGTTGTGCTGGGCATTCTGTGACTTGTTGTACCTCTGCTGGAATCTGCACTACATGCTTCTGCTTTGGATCTGCTGCAGGCAGTTTTGCTGGGAATTCTGAGACTTGTGGTACGTCTGCTGGGATCTGTACTACATGCTGCTGCTGGTGTGGCATTTGCCCCTTTTGGAAGCAGAAACTTGCAGGCTGCAGCACTGGCCGCACCTGCTTCTGGGGTCCACCTGGGACAATGTCTGACCTGGAACCTGCAGAGTTCTGCTTCTGTGAATTAAACAGTTACTGGTTCCTATAAGTCTCCGCCAGGGGCCCCATCCTCTCTAGGACGCAGTCCATGTCCCTCACCACTTTTGCCAGCAATACACCCAGTGTGTTCAGAGTCTCATCATAAAAATCATGACTCCCGGGATTAATAGCCTTTAGCTTATAGCAAGTGTCTATCTGCATCTGTAGTGAATCTTTCTGCTGCTGTAACTCACCGAACTTCTTGACCAGTCCTGGGATCTCCTCTGCGAGCTGAAGCTCAGGTGCACGTGGCGTCTCCTCCTGGGATCCTGCATTCAGCGATGTCCCCGGCTGCTTGAACCCAGACGTCTCCTTAATTTTCACCACCGCTGGTTTCATGGCTCCAGGCTCCACAGCACTTTTACTGCTGCCACCTGACTGCGACCGTGTGCGTCCTGACCGCGCCATACTGCCATGCTGCTGTAAGTTCTCCTGGATGGTTTGTCTTTCCAAAGACGTCCGTCTCTGCCTGGGAGCAGGAGAGGTGATCTGCACAGCTGGGGCTGATCTCACCTGTGCACCCGGCAGGAGCTGCTTGCTGACTGGGGAGTTACCTGACTTCACATTGTGCTGTAACCCATCACTGACCGACACTTTTCCTTCTTGCTTCTTTGCTGGACTTGGAGAAGGTTTTCCTCCCAAAACTTTACTGACGGCTTTTTCCTCCTTCACAGAACTGCTGCAGCTTTGGCTCGCTGCATTCACTGCTCTGACAGTGGCTCTGGGATTAACATTCCCATTAGGAGAGGCCTGGGAGGCTTGTCCCAGTGTAGGCCGGGAAGCCTGGGCCTTGCCTGGGGAGCTTCCCCGCCCAGGGTGGCCCCTCCCTGGGCTTGCTCCAGACATCAGGAGAGCTACAAACACACAACCTCTCAGCTAGGAGGCAGTATTATAGTAGTTATATTCTTGTACATAGTGGCAGTATTATAGTAGTTATATTCTTGTACATAGTGGCAGTATTATAATAGTTATATTCTTGTACATAAGGGGCAGTATTATAGTAGTTATATTCTTGTACATAGGGGAAGTATTATAGTAGTTATTTTCTTGTGCATAGGAAAAGTATTATAGTAATTATATTCATGTGCATAGGAGCAGTATTATAGTAGTTATATTCTTGTACATAGGAGCAGTATTATATTAGTTATATTCTTGTATATAGAGGAAGTAGTAGTTATATTCTTGTACATAGGAGCAGTATTAGAGTACTTATATTCTTGTACATAGAGGGCAGTATTATAGGAGTTATATTCTGGTACATAGGGGCAGTAATATAGTAGTTATATTCTTGTACATAGTGGCACTATTATAATAGTTATATTCTTGTGCATAGGAGAAGTATTATAGTAGTTATATTCTTGTACATAAGAGCAATATTATAGTAGTTATATTCTTATATATAGGGGCAGTATTATAGTAGTTATATTCTTGTACATAGGGAGCAGTATTATAGTACTTATATTCTTGTACATAGGGAGCAGTATTATAGTAATTATATTCTTGTACATAGGAGCAGTATTATATTAGTTATATTCTTGTACATAGGGACAGTATTATAGGAGTTATATTCTTGTACATAGGGGCAGTAGTATAATAGTTATATTCTTGTAAATAGGGGGCAGTATTATAGGAGTTATAATCTTGTACATAGGGGCAGTAATATAGTAGTTATATTCTTGTACATAAGGGCAGTAATATAGTAGTTATATTTTTGTACATATGGGGCAGTATTATAATAGTTATATTCTTGTGCATAGGAAAAGTATTATAGTAATTATATTCATGTGCATAGGAGCAGTATTATAGTAGTTATATTCTTGTACATAAGAGCAGTATTATATACCGTATATACCATGTATAAGCCGACCCGTGTATAAGCCGACCCCCTAATTTTGCCACAAAAAACTTGGAAAACTTATTGACTCGCGTATAAGCCGGGTGTATAAGTTGCCATCCTGCTCTGTGCTCCCCCATCCAGCTCTGTGCGCCCCCATTCTCCTCTGTGCCCACCCCTGTCCTGCTCCGTGCTCTCCGTCTTCCCCCCGTTCTGCTCCGTGCTCTCCGTCCTCCCCCCATCCTGCTCTGTGCTCCCCTCCTCCTGCTCCATTATCCTGTCCTGCTCCGTGCTTTCTATCCTCCCCCGTCCTGCTCCGTTCTCCCCCATCCAGCTCTGCACTCCCCCATTCTCCTCTGTGCCCACCCCTGTCCTGCTCCGTGCTCCGTCTCCCGTTTGCTCTCTCTCCGTCCTCCCCCGTCCTGCTCCGTGCTCTCCGTCCTCCCCCGTTCTGCTCCATGCTCTCCGTCCTCCCCCCGTTCTGCTCGTGCTCTCCGTCCTCCCCCCATCCTGCTCCGTGCTCCTTGTCCTCCTCCATGCTCCCCCATCCTCCTCCATCATACTCACCCTCCCCGTGCAATCGCTGAACGTCCCGGCCAGCAATCCTGCGTTCTCCCCGGCTTCCTGCAGCTCTCCAGCGCTGAGCGGTGACGTAATACCGCTCATTAAGGCCATGAATATGGAGGCCACGCCCATGGGAGTGGCGTCGCGTCCATATTACATGACCTTAATGAGCGGGTATTACGTCACCGCTCAGCGCTGGAGAGCTGCAGGAAGCCGGGGAGAACGCAGGATTGCAGGGACGTTCAGCGATGGTACGGGGAGGGTGAGTATGATGTCCCAGCCACCGACTCCTGCCGCCGATCCCCTCCCCGCTGGTTTCTGCCCTATGACTCGTGTATAAGTCGAGGGGGCATTTTCAGCAAAAAAAAAAGGTACTGAAAATCTCGGCTTATACACGAGTATATACGGTAGTTGTAGTAGTAATTATATTCTTGTACATAGGAGCAGTATTATATTAGTTATATTATATATTATATTAGTTATATTCTTGTACATAGGGACAGTGTTATAGGAGTTATATTCTTGTACATAGGGGCAGTATTATAATAGTTATATTCTTGTACATAGGCCGCAGTATTATAGGAGTTATATTCTTGTACATAGGGGCAGTAATATAGTAGTTATATTCTTGTGCATAGGGGCAGTAATATAGTAGTTATATTCTTGTACATAGGGGGCAGTATTATAATAGTTATATTCTTGTGCATAGGAAAAGTATTATAGTAATTATATTCATGTGCATAGGAGCAGTATTATAGTAGTTATATTCTTGTACATAGGAGCAGTATTATATTAGTTATATTCTTGTGCATAGGGCCAGTATTATAGTAGTTATATTCTTGTACATAGGAGCAGTATTAGAGTACTTATATTCTTGTACATAGACGGCATTATTATAGTAGTTATATTCTTGTAAAAGGAGCAGTTTTATAGTAGTCATATTCTTGTACATAGGAGCAGTATTATAGTAGTTATATTCTTGTACATAGGGGCAGTATTATAGTAGTTATATTCTTGTACATAGGGGCAGTATTATAGTAGTTATATTCTTGTACATAGGGGCAGTATTATAGTAGTTATATTCTTGTACATAGAGGGCAGTATTATAGTAGTTATATTCTTGTACATAGTGGTAGTATTATAATAGTTATATTCTTGTGCATAGGAAAAGTATTATAGTAATTATATTCATGTGCATAGGAGCTGTATTATAGTAGTTATATTCTTGTACATAGGAGCTGTATTATAGTAGTTATATTCTTGTACATAGGAGCAGTAATATAGTAGTTTATATTCTTGTACTTAGGAGCAGTATTAGAGTACTTATATTCTTGTACATAGAGGGCAGTATTATAGGAGTTATATTCTTGTACATAGGGGCAGTAATATAGTAGTTATATTCTTGTACATAGGGGCAGTATTATAGTAGTTATATTCTTGTACATAGTGGCAGTATTATAATAGTTATATTCTTGTGCATAGAAGTATTATAGTAATTATATTCATGTGCATAGGAGCAGTATTATAGTAGTTATATTCTTGTACATAGGAGCAGTATTATAATGGTTATATTCTTATACATAGGGGCAGTATTATAGTAGTTATATTCTAGTACATAGGAGCAGTGTTATAGCAGTTTTATTATTGTACATAGGGGCAGTATTGTAGTATTTATAACAGTTAAAAGACGCATTGAAGCTGTAATAAACTCCATGGATCTTGCCATTCGTATAGACAGACTCCTCTGGAATAGACCAGTAGTGACCTTACCCCCTGATGTACTTCCTAGGACTGAAGTTCTCCCTCTGTGCTCTGAAGAACCTATGCAGTTAGGGGGGCTTCTCCCCATTATTGGTCTCTAGCGGTTCGCCGCAAGATGGGAGAGGGGGTGTTTTTACCGTGGAACTTGTCATTTTATTGGGTTTTGTCCTTCTATGCCTAAACACCAGAAACCGTTGGAAAACTTCTGACCCCAGGTTGTGTGGAGGATTAGACAGCACCCCAGGAGGGTATTCTGAAAATCTTGTCTTGCCTTTTGATTTGACTAATGCTTCTGCCGTGTTCCAACATTTTAATGACATCTTCGGTCACCTCGTCGGTAGATTTGTACTAGTGTATCTTGATAATATTTTGACAATATTTTGACCTACTTGCCTGATCTCAAGTATCATCAGGTACATGTCAGGCAGTTGATATAGGTTCTTCAGGATAATAAACTGTATACCAAGTTGGAGAAGTGAGTATTCGCCGTACAGGAGGTTCAGTTGTTAGGTTTTTCTAGTGTCAGCTGCAGGTTTCCGCGTGCATCCTAATAATAATAATAATAATTTTATTTCTATAGCGCCAACATATTCCTCAGCACTTTACATTATAGAGGGGACTTCTACAGACAATAGACATTACAGCACACCAATAAACACATACATCAAAACCGATACCAAGGGGAATGAGGGCCCTGCTCGCAATCTTACAATCTATAAGGAAAAAGGGGAGACACGAAAGGTGGATGGTAATGACTCGCACACACCAAGTGGTGTGGGTACCAGGGTTATGGGGTACTCGGCACCGAGCCCATTAAAGTCTATGGGGTTTGTCACTGGCAGTAGGACTCGGTCCGTGGCCCTGGGCGCTCATACAATGGGGGATATTTACAGGGGAATTGTAGTAATAGATAGTTTGTGACGCCACCTGTGGTTTCTGATCAATTTGACCAGCGCTGCTATATGGAGCTTCCTAGGGGATGTTATGAGGCAGCTAGATGGTAAGTTCCCACAGGCGAGACTGGTCCTGGAAGTCTATGGTGGTGCAGGGTGTAGTAAATGAAACAGTCTCACACAAGGCAATCTCTTTCCATACCTTTACTTGTAGATGGTTCAGGCAGGTTCTCCCCGGAGCACTGTGAGGCGAAGGATGCACATTCAGACTCCCCCACGGGTAGGTATATGGCCTCCTGTCCTTTGCACTGTGTGATCCAGTCCTGACCTGCATGTAGCTAAGTCTGACTCTGTCTCTGTTCTGTACCTGGCTGAATTGGTGATTGGTCCTTCTATTTGGTAGAACAAGTCTTTTCAGGCTGATCGAGCCGACTCCGTCCTCCTGGTCCTGTTGCTTAACAGCTCTGTGGTACCCTGGGACTTGTAGTCCTACAGGAACTCCGGTGTTCTCCTAAAGGTTGTAGAAATCCTTAAAGGCTTCGGACCCCGATGTCCGGTGACTTGTTAGGGAGAGCTATTAATGCTCCTTTTTCCCTCTGCTTTCACTTGCCTTCGACCCTACCCGGGTCCTGCTCACAACACACATTGGCAGCAGGCAAGCTGCCTCTTCGCCGCTCTCTAAGCGTCGGCACGCTTCTTAGTCAGATTTGCTTCAGATTTAGCTCTGACCAGACTAGGGTGGTTTCAGTACACACCCGTACCAGCCTCCATGTATAGGCTCTAAGCAGCTCTCTTTCTGACAGAGCTGGGGCTCAGAACTGAGCTAAACTTCTCTCCTCTCTCCTCTTCTGATCTTATCTGAGCTGCTCCGTGAGCTGCTCTGGCAATTCTCTGGCAAAGCGAAACTAAGCTGAGTCTATATGTGCCTGCAACCAGCTCCCTCTATTGGTCTCCTAAGGTAAGCTGGAATGTGTGTGTGCATATTGACCTCTAGTGGGGTCCTCTGTCAGTGCACCCTTCTGGAGATGTGGATTCAGTCGCAGCTGGGCTCCACATTCCCCCTTAGTAGAACTCAGCACTCCGGGGCTGAAATACAAAAACAAAACAGTTAACAGAATAATTAACATTTCAAAACGATTCTTCCTTTACAGGAGGTAAGGCACTTTAACTAAACGTTGCAAGAAAACACTGTTAATATTTACTTCACAGTCCAAGTAAACATATACTTGTGGAGGACCGGCTCCAAACCTCCAACGGTGGTCTTGGGTGGGCTGCAAGACATTTCTGACTTTTCCAGCAGTCCTCACCTTCGGCCACACCAAACGGGTTTTTAACTTCTGAGGTAATTAAGTGTAACCAAAATGAGGCACAGAAGTGCTAACTATATACAAGGACAGTTTTTGGGCTAAAAGTGTCCATAGCCACCAGTTCATAAAAGCAATATTGAAGGCAATGACATTTACATACTATATAAATTACTATACTATATACATTTGTGTACAAAAATGATAAATAACTATGTACGTGTGTTAGGCCCTATTCCCTGTACCTAACAGGTAATTGCCCTCTTGTCATACTTACTGACCTACGTGGTGTAGTAGTAGGTGATGTATCAGTTACTCTACTATTCCTGCGTGCAGGTAAGCTGTAGTATTGCCTTAACCTCTCCATGGATCTGACAAGAATACTGCGGGCAGGGCGAGCTGGCTCGACTTCCGCAGGGGATCCTTCTATTTGAGGTTCTGCTGGTGGAGGTTCTACTTGTTGAGGCTCTGCTTGAACAGGTTCTGCTTGAACAGGTTCTGCTTGAACAGGTTCCTCCGCAACTGACTCTGTTGGTGCAATTGGTGCAACTGGACGTGGATGTTCTTCTGGTGGTTGGTAGAATTGGAGCACAGGAATTATCACAGCTTCTCCAAATCTGGGCCATCTGCAGGTAAATCTCCCAAGTCCGTATGTATGACTGTCTCTTCATGCTTTTCTTGATTAACAACAGGTTCTTCCTCACGAAGCTTTAATGGGTCCGGACACAACTTCAAGTGATCTCTGGACACAGTTGCAGTCGTTCTGCCTCCATCCTTGCTTATGATGCATGTTTTCCTGTTATCAAATCTAGAACTCTGTATGATATAGGGCTCTCTTTCCCACTGATCATCGAGTTTGTGGAACCTCCTCTTTCTTTTCAGTACGATTTCACCTGGTGCGAATGGTTCAGCTGGCGCACTCTTATTGTAGCGGTCTGCTTGCTTCTCTCGTACTCGATTGAGACTTTCCTCAACGCAGGCCTGTACTCTTCTGTACTGTTCCTTTCTGTTGGTGTCCCAGTCCTCAGTAATCATATCTGCTTCTGGTTCCACAACTCCAAACTCTAAATCCATGGGCAGTTTCCCTGGTCTTGCCCGCATGAGATAGGCTGGGGTGCAGTTGGTGGAACTCACCGGTATATGGTTATACAGATCTACCAGGTCTGGTAGCAGGTCCGGCCACCGATTCCTCTTTTCGAGTGGGATAGTCTTCAACAGGTCAATAACGATGTGATTCATCTTCTCACAGAGTCCGTTAGTTTGGGGATGGTACGGTGTAGTTCTTATCTTCTTACACCCATACAAGTGACAGAACTCTTTGAATAATTCAGCTTCAAAGGCTGGACCTCGATCAGTGAGCACCTGCTCAGGATATCCGTGTGGTCTGCAGAAATACGCTTGGAACGTTTTTGCTGCTGTCTCTGCCGTCAGATCTTTGACAGGGGCGACCACCAGGAACCTGGAGTAGTGATCCACCATAGTCAAGGCATAGGAATATCCTTTCTGGCTGGATGACAATTTAACATGATCCAAGGCCACGATTTCCAAAGGACGAGTCGTCTGGATGGGCTGCAGGGGTGCCCTCTGACTACTGTAGTCTTTCCGTCTGAGGCCACAGGGTCCACACTTCCAGCACCACTTCTCGATGGAGCTGCGCATTCTACCCAATAGAAACGGCATTTCAACAAGGTCTCCAGCTTTTTCCAGCCAAAGTGGCCCGCCTGATCGTGGTAAGCTTCTAACACCATCTGGATGTCTGCTCTGGGAACTACTATCTGCCAAACCATTTCATGGGTCCTTGGGTTGACATATCTCCTGCACAGCTTCTCACGGTAGATGAACAACCGACTCCGCTCATTCCACAGCTGCTTAGCTTGTTCAGGCGCATCCTTTTCCAATGAGGAACCTTCCTGAGTTATCAGCTCCTTGATACTGCTGACAACGGGATCGCTGTTCTGAGTCTCCCTCCAACTGTGGTGAGTGTTGTGAATGGGTTTGAGATGAGTTCTGAGCAGAGGCTCCCTCTGGTGGTTACAAGCGGTACTAGTGAAGATTGTGAGGACTGGGAATCAGGTGTTACTGACTGGTCTTATATAAGGGAGTCATTAACACCTGATTCCCAGTCCTCACAATCTTCACTAGTACCGCTTGTAACCACCAGAGGGAGCCTCTGCTCAGAACTCATCTCAAACCCATTCACAAAATGAGGGTTCGGTGACCCCTCCTCAAGGGGGGGGTACTGTTGTGAATGGGTTTGAGATGAGTTCTGAGCAGAGGCTCCCTCTGGTGGTTACAAGCGGTACTAGTGAAGATTGTGAGGACTGGGAATCAGGTGTTACTGACTGGTCTTATATAAGGGAGTCATTTTCCCATCAGGGTTGCCGGTGATCATTTGTTCTGGTCTGAATCCTTCATTCCAGTTTCCCTTGTAGCCTGCTGTGTCGTGTCTGCATCTCCTGCTTCCAGATAAGTCTTTTTCTTCTTTTGTGTTTGTGCTATATTTTTTGCATTTTGTCCTGCACTTCTTTGGGGGCCTTCTGGGTCCCCTCCGGGGGCTTCTGCCTTCTCAGTTTAATTCAGCCACTGAGTTTTGTTTCTTTGCTTTTTCCAGTTTTTTCGGTAGCTGAGGAGTGCAGGTAAAAAAGGCAATACACCAGAGCAGTTGGAATCTATGGGATTGCAGTACCCTGACTAACCACCACAACTAGAGGCAGCCGTGGAGCGTTCCTACGTTGGTCCTAGACGCCTCGTCACAGCCTGAGAAACTAACTACACCTAAAGATAGAAATAGGAAAGCTATCTGCCCCGGAGCAGAACCCCAAAGATAATAGAAAGCCCCCAAACATGTAATGGCGGTTAGACAAGAGGAAATGCAGACACGACACAGCAGGCTACAAGGGAAACTGGAATGAAGGATTCAGACCAGAACAAATGATCACCGGCAACCCTGATGGGAAAATGACTCCCTTATATAAGACCAGTCAGTAACACCTGATTCCCAGTCCTCACAATCTTCACTAGTACCGCTTGTAACCACCAGAGGGAGCCTCTGCTCAGAACTCATCTCAAACCCATTCACAACAGGTGAGGTAAGGGATTTATCATCTTATCACGTGGTCTTCCGCTGGCTTGTTGTTCATAGATCACCCCATTTCGGTGAAAGGCAGGTAGTTCAATCTCTTCCAGATCATCCACTTCTTCTTCAGTGTCTGAGTCATGAGGCATCCTGGACAGGGCATCAGCATTGGCATTCTTGCGGCCCGCCCGGTACTTAACTGTGAATTGATAATTTGACAGTCGAGCCATCCATCGCTGTTCCATAGCTCCCAGTTTGGCTGTTTCAAGATGCGTCAAGGGGTTGTTGTCAGTGTAGGCAGTGAACTTGTTGGAGGCCAAGTAGTGTTTGAACCTCTCTGTGATGGCCCAGACCAGTGCTAGGAACTCCAACTTGAAGCTGCTATAGTTCTCTGGGTTCCTTTCGGTCGGACGGAGCTTCCTGCTTGCATAGGCGATGACTTTCTCCAGGCCATTTTGCTTCTGACTGAGGACTGCTCCCAATCCCTCATTGCTGGCATCAGTATATAGCAGGAACGGCTGGCTGTAGTCAGGATAGGCTAGGATCTCATCACCTCTCAGGATCTCCTTCATTTCCTTGAATACTTCTGCCTGTTCTTTACCCCAGTGGAATTGAGAATTTCTGCTTT
The DNA here is from genome assembly GCA_033576555.1 of Oophaga sylvatica. Taxonomy (NCBI): domain Eukaryota; kingdom Metazoa; phylum Chordata; class Amphibia; order Anura; family Dendrobatidae; genus Oophaga; species Oophaga sylvatica. Next base: position 383,768,069 of record JARQOD010000001.1, on the reverse strand, counting down.
TGTGGGACTGCCCCACCAGGAGGTCTTGCAGAGGGGCTGCTTTCTTAGTGTAATCTTTTACGAACCTCCGGTAGTATCCTGTCAGACCTAGGAATTGTCGCACCTCCTTGAGATTTTTCGGCTCCGGCCATTTCTGGATGGCGGTGATCTTCTCAGGATCTGGCGCTACTCCTTCCGAGCTGACGATATGTCCCAGATACTGTACTTTTTGTTTGAGCAGATGGCACTTAGAAGGCTTAAGTTTCATCCCATACTTGGACAGTGACTCAAATACCTCTGCCAGGTGCTTCAAGTGATCTTCATACGTTTTGGAGTACACGATGACATCGTCCAAGTAAGCAACACAGTCTCGAAGTTGAGATGTCCCAGGCAGCTCTCCATCACTCTCTGGAATGTCCCAGGGGCACTACTGAGTCCAAACGGCATCCTGTCGAACTCACAGAGTCCCATCGGGGTGGTGAAAGCCATCTTCTCCCGATCCTCTTCAGCCACAGCTACTTGCCAGTACCCACTAGTGAGTCGAGGGTGGAGAAATAGTTAGCAGTTTTTAGTGCAGCTAAGGATTCTTCAATGCGTGGCAAAGGGTATGCATCTTTATGATGTAATGCGATTTACTTGTCTGTAATCTACACACATTCGCATGCTTCCATCCTTTTTCCTGACCAAAACTAAAGGTGCTGCCCAAGGACTGCAACTATCCCTTATTACCCCTGCTTCTTTCATATCACGCAACATCTCCTTGGCCTTCTGGTAGTGTGCTGGTGGTATAGGCCTGTACCGTTCTTTGATGGGAGGATGATTGCCTGTGGGGATGTGATGTTGAACCCCTTTTATTGTCCCAAAGTCGAGTGGGTGTTTGCTGAATACCTGAGCGTACTCCTGAACTACTCGGTATACTCCTTGTTTCTGGTGGGTTGGAGTGGTGTCTGTCCCAACATGGAGCTGCTGACACCAATCCTCCACCTGAGTGGTCGGACCGTTATCCTCCACTGGTTGTGGGGAGGTTAAGGGCTCCGCTGGGTGAATGGAGTTGTTATCCACAGCATGTAACTTAGCAACAGTGGCATAACGTGGTAATTTGACTTCATCCTCTCCCCAGTTGAGAAGACGCACTGGCACCCTCCCATTACGTACATCCACTACCCCTCTGGCAGTTAAGAGTGTAGGTCTGTGTTCTGAACAATGGGGCTCTACTACTGCTTGGTAGTCTCGACCTCTCAGACCTATCGCTGCTCTACACCAAATAAGCATTTCACTCATTGGGGGTATCACAATGGGATTCGGGTCCGTTACCCGTACATTACCAATCTCACCACCGGTCAGTTTCACTTGCTGCTGGCACATCAGCTTTCGGATTTCCTTCTGGATCTCTCCCTTTTGCTTTGGTCTGGCGATTTCGGCAAGCTGTTGGAGCAAAAACACAACCTCCTCCAAACAGTTACTAATAATGTTAGTGCCTAAGACCACATTCAACCCATTTTCTTCATTAACAGTTTTTACTACAAGAAGTCCCTGATTCTTTAGCTCAACTCTCCCCACTTTCACGTCTACATCTTTAGCACCCCGTAACTCAAGCGGTAGGCCATTAGAGGCGTATACTGCAAAGTCAGGGTTTGGGGGTTGGAGACTATCACTGGACCAGTACTTGTTGTAGAGAACATCAGGTATGATGGTTACCTGAGATCCAGTGTCCAGCAGGGCAGGAATTGCGATCCCGTCCAGTATGATGGACAGGTAGGGTCTTCCTCCCACAAACCTGCGGTTCCAGTCTGAGGGGCCTGCAAAGTCTATTCCTGGATGTTGGCCCTTGGACCCAGGTTTTGCTCGTTTAAAGTACACAGACGTGCTGGGTGACCTTCTCGGTGGCAGCGGAAGCAGACGATCTCTCGGCGAGGATGATGCTGGTCGCGGGTCCTCCCCGGGGGTGGCGTTGTCCTCCTCCGATGGGGCGACGTCCTCCCTTTCCTCCGGCGCATCCAAGGAACATCCTCCGGGCAGTCAGCTAGCAGAATCTTTCCTTCTTCCTTCGTCGGCAGTTGCAGGGCACTCATTACAGTGGCCAGGTTTTTGGTCAACTGACGCACTTCTGAGCGCAGACAGTCCAGCTCAGTAGGGGGCGCCACCTGCGTTTTAGCTTCTGCAGCCAGCGGGAAAAAGGGGAATGCTGATGGATGTGGGGTGGCTTCACTCGGGTGACACTGGGTTGCCATCTCGGGTGTTTCCAGAGGTCGCAGTCCTTTTATAGCCATATCCTTAAGAGCATCAAAGGTAGCATCAGGATGATCCAAGGACCACCAGTGCACAGTCCTGCCTTCAGTTTGAGACCTCAGTCCCCGTACAAATTATTCTTTTAACATAGATTAATAATAAATAATAATAAAGATTATTATTATTAAGATTATTATTTTCGTTAGAGTCACTCATGGGGTTAACTTGCTTGAGTGCTCTCAGGGCCCCTTGTAATCGGCAGGCATAGTCCCTTATGCTATCATCTGGTTTCTGGGAGCAGTTGTAAAACCTCATCCTGAGATCTGTTTCAGTGCGGTCCTCAAAGATAGTCTGTAGCTTTGAAAAAATTGCAAGCACTGACTCTTGATCTGCAGCTGTCCAATTCTCTATCTCTCTCTCTGCAGCATCAGTTAATTGCCCTATTACCACTGCAGCTCTCTGCTTCTCTGTCATGGGGTACATGTCCATTATGCTGCATATTTTTCGCTTGAACCCCGACAGAGTGTCTGGCTTGCCACTGTACTGAGGGAGCCACTTCGCTCCTGGCATATATGGTAGCGTTAGCGGTACTATTGGGGCTACAGGACCGGGTAAGGGGGCAACATCTCCCACATTTCCGTCCTGCGCTGCATCGTCAGGTGGTACGATATTGGGGCCGCCGGCCGGGGCCACGCTGTCAGCTTGTTGCTGAAACATGTCGGCACCCCCTTAGTTAATCGGAGCCTACCTTCTCTGAAGGCTGCAGCTCTGCAGGCACAGCGGTGGGGACAGGACCTGTGTCGCTGGCGCTCTGACGTCAGAGCGTTCACTGGAACTTTTCACAGGACCTGCCGCCGCGTCAGCGTTGGGGGCGTGTCCAGGTCTCGGCGCTCTTTTACAGGTACGCCCACCTTCTTCACCAGCAGGGCGCGAATATAGCGGTACAATGGCGGGAAATGGCGCCAAATTCACACAACAGCAGCACAGTCTTTTGCACAAAACGATCAATATAGGCACACAGGACTCACATCCAGTAAGCTTCTCATCCTGTTCGTGACGCCAAAAGATGACTCGTACACACCAAGTGGTGTGGGTACCAGGGTTATGGGGTACTCGGCACCGAGCCCATTAAAGTCTATGGGTTTGTCACTGGCAGCAGGACTCGGTCCGTGGCCCTGGGCGCTCATACAATGGGGGATATTTACAGGGGAATTGTAGTAATAGATAGTTCGTGACGCCACCTGTGGTTTCTGATCAATTTGACCAGCGCTGCTATATGGAGCTTCCTAGGGGATGTTATGAGGCAGCTGGATGGTAAGTCTCCCACAGGCGAGACTGGTCCCTGGAAGTCTATGGTGGTGCAGGGTGTAGTAAATGAAACAGTCTCACACAAGGCAATCTCTTTCCATACCTTTACTTGTAGATGGTTCAGGCAGGTTCTCCCCGGAGCACTGTGAGGCGAAGGATGCACATTCAGACTCCCCCACGGGTAGGTATATGGCCTCCTGTCCTTTGCACTGTGTGATCCAGTCCTGACCTGCATGTAGCTAAGTCTGACTCTGTCTCTGTTTTGTACCTGGCTGAATTGGTGATTGGACCTTCTATTTGGTAGAACAAGTCTTTTCAGGCTGATCGAGCCGACTCCGTCCTCCTGGTCCTGTTGCTTAACAGCTCTGTGGTACCCTGGGACTTGTAGTCCTACAGGAACTCCGGTGTTCTCCTAAAGGTTGTAGAAATCCTTAAAGGCTCGGACCCCGATGTCCGGTGACTTGTTAGGGAGAGCTATTAATGCTCCTTTTTCCCTCTGCTTCCACTTGCCTTCGACCCTACCCGGGTCCTGCTCACAACACACATTGGCAGCAGGCAAGCTGCCTCTTCGCCGCTCTCTAAGCGTCGGCACGCTTCTTAGTCAGATTTGCTTCAGATTTAGCTCTGACCAGACTAGGGTGGTTTCAGTACACACCCGTACCAGCCTCCATGTATAGGCTCTAAGCAGCTCTCTTTCTGACAGAGCTGGGGCTCAGAACTGAGCTAAATTCTCTCCTCTCTCCTCTTCTGATCTTATCTGAGCTGCTCCGTGAGCTGCTCTGGCAATTCTCTGGCAAAGCGAAACTAAGCTGAGTCTATATGTGCCTGCAACCAGCTCCCTCTATTGGTCTCCTAAGGTAAGCTGGAATGTGTGTGTGCATATTGACCTCTAGTGGGGTCCTCTGTCAGTGCACCCTTCTGGAGATGTGGATTCAGTCGCAGCTGGGCTCCACAGTAACAACTGCTTTTATTGTTTGGACCGGCCATAGTGTAAGAATCGGGTGTTCCTGTTGCTGCATGAACAGACAGAGACGGCTATTAAATGCATAAAGCATGTGAGAACATGATGCAAGGAACCTGGTTATTGTAAAAAATTTTGAATGAGCCACACAGGAATAGTTAGCTTAAGGCGTTGAGGCGATAGGCCAGTCTGAACAAATGCGTTTTTAGGGCACAATTAAAGCTGTGGGGATTGGCGATTAATTGTAATACCTGGGTAGTGCATTCCAAAGAATTGGCACAGCACATGAAAAGTCTTGGAGACGGGAGTGGGAGGTTCTGATTTATGAGGATGTTAACCTCAGGTCATTAGCAGAACGGAGGGCACGGGTAGGGTGGTAGGCTGAGATGAGGGAGGAGATGTAGGGTGGTGCTGAGCCATGGAGTGCCTTGTGGGTGAGGGTATTAAGTTTATACTGAATTCTGGAGTGGATGGGTAACCAGTGTAAGGACATGGTACAAGGTAGAGGCATCGGTATAACGATTCGTGAGGAATATGATCCTGGCTGCAGCATTCAGGATGGATTGGAGAGGGGAGAGTTTGGTAAGAGGAGACCGATTAGTAGAGAGTTACAATAGTCCAGACGAGAATGAATAAGAGAAACAGTAAGAGTTTTTGCAGTCGAAAATAAGAAAGGGTCGAATTCTAGAAATGTTTTTGAGGTGCAGATAACAAGAGCGAGCCAGTGATCAGATGTGAGGGGTGAATGAAAGCTCAGAATCAATTATGACCCCAAGGCAGCGGGCATGATAAAGTCTGAGCAGTCCGGGAATACAAGGTGGTCCGATTGTGCTCGGCAGGCATTTTCTTCTTTGAAGAGATGTTTTTCCACTGCACCAGTGCTCATATACTCATACAACAAGATGCATTTCAACCATTTATTGTCGAGGTTGATCCTTCGGAGGTGGGGTCTGGTTGCTGTATTGCTGTATTGTCTCAAGGGTCATTGCGTAGTAAAGGCATCCATATGCATTCTTCTCTAAAAAGTTATCATTGATGAAAGAAACTATGATGAAGGCAATAAGGAACTTTTGGCCATTAAGTTGGCATTTGAGGAGTGGCGTCATGTTTTGGAAGGGGCAGTTCACCTGATCATATCATAATTCGGCTCGGGCTGGTCACCCAGGTAGTAAGGTGACCTTGGACTTGCTTTCTCTTTGTTTGTGGAGGCCAATGTAGCGTAAGGATGTAGTTGACTTTGTGTACTCTTGTATTGTCTGTGCACGATCTAAAACCCCGCATACTTGTCCGTCTGGGGCTCTTTTATCATTAATCATTCATGACCGATCATAGACTCATTTATCCATGAATATTATCACAGATCTCCCTTTCGCCTCTGGCAAAAAGGTTATCTTAGTTGTGAAGATTGGGATTAGTAAAATGGTGCAATTTATTGCTTTACCTGCTCTCCCTGATGCCAAGACCCTGGCTCAGGTGTTCTTTCTGATGTGTTGTCAGATTGGGGGACCCAGTTTGTATATAAATTTTGGAGGGCGTTTGTTCCCATTTAGGGATGCATCTATCCTTTTCCTTGGCATTCCACCCTCAAACTAATGGTCAGACCGAATGCCTAAACAAAAGTTTGAAGACATACCTCAGATGTTTTGTGTCAAATAATCAGGAGGATTGTTTTCCTTTTTTTTACCACTGTCTGAGTTTGCTTTAAACAATCATCCTAGTGAGTCCACTGGTAAGTTGCCATTTTTTGGTGCATATGGCTTCCATCCTCAGTTTTGTAGCTTCAATAAAGATGAGTCTTCGGGGGTTCCTGGGAAGGAACAACTTTCTTTTTTGCTCTCATGGGAAGAGGTTCAGAATAATTTAAAGATCATGGGAGACAAATACAAACATTTGGCTGATAAAAAACAAATGTCAGGTCCAGGCCTGGGGGTGAATGAGTTGATATGGCTGTCCACCAAAAGTATTTAACTGAAAGTTCCTCCTTGGAAACTAGGTCCTAGGTTTTGTGGTCCTTATAAGGTGGTCACCGTAATCAACCCTGTAACTTTTTGTCTCAAGCTGTCTCTGACTCTCAAGATCCATAATGTTTTCCACAGGTCTTTACTCAAAAGATATGTTTCGCCTGTGGTACCGTCACCTTTACCACAGCCAATGGTTATTATTGATGGCAATTTAGAATTTCCATTGATTCCTGTAAGGTTTGCTGCTCTGTGCAGTACCTGGTACATTGGAAAGGATATGGTCCGGAGGAGTGGATGTACAGTAGGTGCTAACATCTGAAGTTAATGCCGGTAGGTCGATATGGACCTTTCATTTGGCACATCCAGATAAACCCAGCTCCAAGGGTCCTGTGGCCCCACATAGAAGGGTTGGTATAGTCATGAGTGTGTCACTTCCTCCTGGGAGATCTGGGGTTAGGTGATCTTTATGTACAGTGAATCGCAGTTCTTCCATTTAGCCTGTGTGTTTTGTTCCTCATATTAAATGGAGTTCGATTCCTTTGGCACTGAAGAGGTTAATGACTCTTTGTATGCTGGTTAGAGACGGGCAACTGCATCTCACAGCTGCTCCTGACCTTCTAGTTTTCTCTCTCTATAAAACTTGGCCAGATCTTCTCACCCCTGTCTGTGAAAGTTTACTTCCTGGTTTGCTAGAGTTGGTGGGCTGAAGTTGGAGTTCGTAGTTGCTGCTGGAGATTGTTGTCAGCTGTTTTGGGATGTATGCTTTCTCCATTATCCTATTCCCATTTGGTTTGTACCTTCCTATCCTACCCTATATTTCTCTCTACCATTGGTGAGTGTTTTTGTATGTATGTTGCTTTTTATTATCCCTGTTTGTTTGTCTTACGTGTTTATACACTAACATATCTGTCCCAGGCATCCTGTGGGAGGGGACAGCTTAGGACAGTAACAGGAGCATAGTATGGTTGAAGTCTTGGGCCTCTATACCTTTATGAGTACCCCCTGGACAGGGATAGTTAGGATCCCAGTTCCATGGACAGTTTAAGGTCCCTCTTCCTTACCATGACAGGTTGACAGGTATTTTTATCTAATTTATTTTCCTTTCTACAAGTCACACATTTACATGAACATTAATAGAAATAAGTTTTATTTCTGATTTCTATATGGGGTGGTGTTGTTGCTATTTAAATTGGGGAAGGTTTTAGCCCAAATTGTAGGATTATCCTTTAATTGCTTTAATAGGTAACAGGCACTTTTCTTTAGCTATAAAAATGCTCAGACATCACTTAGTGCTAGCAAGATTACACATTGAGCTAACAATCTGGTGCTCACTTATACCATGGGTCTTGGTCCTAATTGCTTTTTGGTGGTCAATGTAATCAAGAAAATATAAACCTGTTAGGTAGAAGGGAAACAAAATCCCATGGCAGTAAATCAGTTTTTCCCTGTGCACACTTGCAAGGTCTTGGATATATGGCTGCATATAAATGATATATTGTGATGATCTCTGATAATAACAACCTCTTCCTGGAGGAAACCACTGAGCCCTTCTACCTTGCACACTGACCTCTCTCTGATGGACTCCAATAGAATAATGTCTTTTTTAATATGTATCTTCATTAATTCAAATGTATCACTTGTTACAAAACTGGAATCACAAAGACATACTAAGATGTTTTAATAAGATGTTTTAGTTTATGTTGTGAGTTGTGGAAGACATTAAATAAACTAAATATTTAGCAAAAAATTTCTAACCAATATTATCCCATGTTAGTAAACCAACAGGAAGATCAGCAATGTTGTATTAAAGTTTTTTCTTATAGAAAGAATATTTTTCCAGCAGGAAGTATAGCGATAAATGTTGTGAATGTTCTGGATTCTGAGTTGGGGATCCCTCTGGTGGCTGTTGATATTAATGAAGCTGCCTTGACTGACAGAGGCCTTTCAGCTGAGGATCCTGCTGCAGACAATTGGCAATCTGGGAGTGATGACTGGGGAGATTTAAGGGAGTAACTTTCCCATGATCCTCGCCGGTGATTAGTTTTCTCTTCCTGGTCCAATTTGGAAGTCAGCTTGCTGCGGGCTCCTGCAACTTTCAGATAAGCTATTTCTCTCGTTCTGTGGTTTTGTTTTCTTTGGTTTTTCTGCCTTCTGTGTGAGGTCAGCTGGGTCCCCCTGCTGGGGCCTGCGCTGGTCTCTGTTTCTCATTTATTTCGGTTTATTTGTGCAGTCCATGTTATTTCAGTGGCTGCTGGCTAGCTACCTGTTCACACCAGAGTTCTGATCTAACAGGAGGAGATCGTGTTGTCACAGTATTTTTTTGGAATCAGAAGTGTTGGAATTTTTCCTAGGGTTTGCTGGATTGCAGAAAGTATTCTTTTCTGTCCTGTCCTATCTAGACAGTTTTGGGCCCCAGCGTTTGCCTACTCTATTTTCTGCCTGTGTTTGTATTTCATCTTGTCTAACCGCCAATATATGTGTGGGGGCTACCTATTCCTTTGGGGTGCTACTCCGGGGCAGTTAGCTTTCCCCTTTCTGTCTTTAGGCTTAGCTAACTTTCCGGCTGTGTCGAGGCGTCTAGGTCATCGTAGGTACGTCCCACGGCTGCTTCTAGTTGTGCGGTTAGTTTAGGGATCTGCAATCCATTAGTTACCAACCTCTCTGGGTGACTGACTGCCTTGGCTATTTTTTTACTGTCCTCCTCTGCTACCATATCATAACAGGTAAATTTTACAACTTTTGTAATTGGAGGGATAGAACATCTTGGCTATTGACTATGGTACAGAGCTGGTGAGGGAAGGATTGGGCACGTTGAAATGGTGGCTGATAATGTTCTGATCAGACATAGAATAGTGGAAATTTTGGGGTCTACTGCTGAGGAAGATTTATGGGATTAGAGGACTCTTGCACTCTGTTGCAAATAAGGCACTGAACATAGTCGAGAAAGGATTGGGAAATGACAATGTGCTATACTAGGTTGCTGGAAAAGCAGACCTGGAAGAACATTATGAAATGCACTAAAAAATTGGAAATAATGCTCAAAAAGGAGAAAATATTTGATCTGAAAAGGTTGAATGGTCTGGATGTTTATTTGGATTGTGATTGGCTTGGTGCATGGAAAGCTGGGCAGGAATGACTTTCTTCATAAGGGAGACTGGGAAAGGATGATCTGTGATATTGACAAGCTGGTTATGGAAAAATCACAGATAAGAGAGCTGGAAAATTGTTTTTTCTCTCTCATCATGTAACAACATGGAGTAGCTGGAGAAGGAATGGTCTAGCACATAGCAAAAGTGCATATAAGAGAGCTGGAGAGGAGTGGTCTACCACATAAGAGCGCTGAGGAGGAGTAGTCTACCAAATAAGAGAGCTGGGAGAGAGTGGTCTACCAGATAAAAGGAATGGGAAGGAGAGTGCTACCAGATAAGAGAGCTGAGGAGGCGTTGTCTACCAGATAAGAGAGCTAGGGCGAAGTACTCTAGCACAAAAGAGAGTTGGGAAGGAGTAGTCTACCAGATAAGACAGCTGAGGAGTAGTGGTCTACCAGGTAAAAGAGCTGGAAAGGAGTGGTCTGCCAGATAAGAGAGCTTGGGTGGAGTGCTCTACCAAATAAGAGAGCTGGAGAGGAGGAGTTTACCAGATAAAAGAGCTGGGAAAGAGTGAACTACCAAATAAGAGAGATGAGGAGTAGTGGTCTACCAGATAAGAGAGCTAAGAAAGAGTGGCCTACCAGATAAGAGAGCTAGGGAGAAGGTCTCTAGCACAAAAGAGAGTTGGGAAGGAGTGGTCTAACAGATAAGAGAGCTGAGGAGTAGTGGCCTACCAGATAAAAGAGCTAGAAAGGAGTGGTCTGCCAGATAAGAGAGTTTGGTGGAGTGGTTTACCAAATAAGAGAGCTGAGGAGGAGTAGTCTACCACATAAAAGAGCTAGTAAAGAGTGGTCTACCAGATAAGAGAGCTAGGGAGAATTGCTCTAGCACAAATTAGAGTTGGAAGCAGTGGTCTACCTGATAAGAGAGCTGAGGAGTAGTGGTCTACCAGATAAAAGAGCTGGAAAGGAGTGCTTGCCAGATAAGAGAGTTTGGATGGAGTGGCCTTCCAAATAAGACAGCTGAGGAGTGTCTACCAGATAAAAGGGCTGCAGGAGTGGTCTACCAGATAAAAAGCTGGGAGGAGTTATCTGCCATATAAGATAATGGAGAAAGAGGGGTTAGCACATAGCAAAGTTTAATGATAATATCCCACATAAAATCTGGAGTATTGTGGTCTACCACTCAAAAAAGCTGGATGATGTGTGGTCTATGAAACATAAAAGCAAGAGAAGCAGTGACTTATCACATAAGACCACTGGAAAAGCAGTGGTCTACAAGATAAGAAAGCTTGGGTTGAGTTGTCTACCAGAGAGCTGGGAATGAGCTTTCTACCAGATAAGTGATCTGGTGTGGAGTTGACTACCAGATAAGAGAGCTGGGGATGAGTCCTCTGCCAGATAAGAGAGCTGGGGTGGTATGGTCTACCAAATTAGAGACCTGGGGAGGAATGGTTTAGTACAGAACAGAGCTAGGGAGTATCTATCTTGTACCTACCACATAAGAGCTGAAGGAGCAGGGACTAAGAGTAAAGAAAGGGTGGAGGAGAAGTCTCCAGGCACATTGGTCACATATGAGATTTGAGGGAGGAATTGCCTGGAATATGGGCAACCACTGGGAGATCTTTGTAATTTTCTTATCATGCCCTCATTATTTTCAAGAGGTTGCAAAGCTAAAAAATAATCATTGTTAAATGTGGTTAAAATGACAAATTATTAAATTTTATACAATTAAATTATCAAAATTGTATGGATCTGAAGATATCTGCACCGTTCCTAACAGCCTCACTTTTGGCTTGTGCGGTGGACAGAGAGGACAGACATGGAGGCTGGCTTAGCCATTCAAATGAGATAGTCAACCAGCCCAATTAACACACTGCAAGCTCTGATGATGTGCCAACATAGGAAAATCCAAAAAACCTGCTGGGAGCTGTGACTAGAGCAGATATCTCCAGACAGGGGCATAATAGAAGTACAGAAATAAGTCATAGAACTAATTTCTGCTACATTTATTTATAATTACTATTTTCAATGGACAAGTTCTTTAATTCAAGCCTTATACGGACTATGAATGTTCAAGTGAAAATTTCCCTTCAATCTTGATGAATTTTAATGAAAATTTGGTAATAAATAAAGGTGACAGTAATTGTCTGAGAGTGGAAGTAACATAAAAGAAGTGCGGCCGATGAAGGGCAATGATCAGCAAAGTATCTTACATCTTTAATTTGACAGATGAATAAGAAAAAGTTGCAATAAGAGCAAAACGATCAAACAGGACAGTGAAATATTCCTTTTCATGCATCGGGGAAATCATCGCAGTTTAGAAATCAATAGACTGCAAAACATTGCTTCTCCTCCATCTAAAAACCTCATTGCCGTGCTTCCTTCAGTGAGCACACTTATGTGAACTGAGCCGAGCGCGGACGGTAAAAAACAGTCAGACTAATAATCTCGGCCACTGGCATTTATGTGTGACCAATATACTTGTGGCTCGTGCGGCATTCATCTCACTTACCTAGTTATTTCCTTTGGGAAAGGGTTAAATGCTGGAAAAGGTGAATTCTCCTTCTCAAGGTTGTTGACTGTTTCTATCCCGATTGATACATTGTAAAGTTTAGGTACTTGTTGTAGATAAATAAAAGACAATAGAATAAACTAAATTCAATTTTTTTTGTATGATTTGAGGTTGTAATAAAACATTTTCAATAGTAACTTAGCGGATAACAATAAGGAATCCAAGTCCTGGGTCATAGTAAACCCATAGGTCTTGTATCATATTCGCTAATTGGTTCTATTAGCGGCAAATTACATGTGCTGAGCTGGGTGATGTAGTGACAAGGGTGAGCGACACACGAGCAGAGGTGAAGAAAAATGAAGAATTATATTTTGACAACCGCAGTGTAACAAAGTGACGAGAACCTATAATAACCGTATGCACATTCAGCTGTTTACCGCCTCACCAGAAACTCTGCTCATACATGTAGGAGTTCAGATCAAACGCTGACAATATAAATTGTATGCAGCCGAAAATAGCAGAATATTAACAATGTATATGGCTACAACACAATGAGTTTATATATTCACTACAGTATAATAGTCAAGAATGATAGCACAGAAGAAAATGGTGAACCAGCAACAGCCGTCTCCATATAAACGAGGTATAAAAACAGTTCACATGTTCTGTACATATAATACATTAAGTTATTAAACTCATTCTGAATTACATTCTTCATTGTGCTCCAGAGCTGCACTCAGTATCCTGCTGGTACATACAATACATTACAGCAATTTTTTAGCTGCACTACACCAGCAGAATAGTGAGTGCAGCTCTGGAGTATAATACAGGATGTAACTCAGGATCAGTAATGTAATGTATGTACACAGTGACTGTACCAGCAGAATAGTGAGTGCAGCTCAGGAGTATAATACAGGATGTAACTCAGGATCAGTAATGTAATGTATGTACACAGTGACTGCACCAGCAGAATAGTGAGTGCAGCTCTGGAGTATAATATAGGATGTAACTCAGGATCAGTAATGTAATGTATGTACACAGTGACCGCACCAGCAGAATAGTGAGTGCAGCTCTAGAGTATAATACAGGATTAACTCAGGATCAGTAATGTAATGTATGTACACACTGACTGTACCAGCAGAATAATGAGTGCAGCTCTGGAGGATAATAGAGGATGTAACTCAGGATCAGTAATGTAATGTATGTACACAGTGACTGCACCAGCAGAATAGTGAGTGCAGCTCTGGAGTACAATACAGGATGTAACTCAGGATCAGTAATGTAATGTATGTACACAGTGACTGCACCAGCAGAAAAGTGAGTGCAGCTCTGGAGTATAATACAGGATGTAACTCAGGATCAGTAATGTAATGTATGTACACAGTGACTGCACCAGCAGAATAGTGAGTGCAGCTCTGGGTATAATACAGGAGGTAACTCAGGATCAGTAATGTAATATATGTACACAGTGACTGCACCAGCAGAATAGTGAGTGCAGCTCTGGGGTATAATACAGGAGGTAACTCAGGATCAGTAATGTTATGTATGTACACAGTGACTGCACCAGCAGAATAGTCAGTGCAGCTCTGGAGTATAATACAGGATGTAGCTCAGGATCAGTAATGTAATGTATGTACACAGTGACTGCACCAGCAGAATAGTGAGTGCAGCTCTGGGTATAATACAGGATGTAACTCAGGATCAGTAATGTAATGTATGTACACAGTGACTGCACCAGCAGAATAGTGAGTGCAGCTCTGGGGTATAATACAGGATGTAGCTCAGGATCAGTAATGTAATGTATGTACACAGTGACTGCACCAGCAGAATAGTGAGTGCAGCTTGTAGCATAATACAGGATGTAACTCAGGATCAGTAATGTAATGTATGTACACAGTGACTGCACCAGCAGAATAGTGAGTGCAGCTCTGGAGTATAATAATAATCTTTATTTAAATTTTAGCGCCATCATATTCCGCAGCGCTTTACAGTTTAACAGTTCAAAACAAGTCATAAGTAACAACGTTAACAATACAATAATTAATGCAAAATAAGACAACCCTGCTCGTGAGAGCTTACAATCTACAATGAGGTGGGGGAATACAAAGTACAGGTGTGTATATACAATGGTGCATATAGTATAATACAGGATGTAACTCAGGATAAGTAATGTAATGTATGTACACAGTGACTGCACCAGCAGAATAGTGAGTGCAGCTCTGGAGTATAATACAGGAGGTAACTCAGGATGAGTAATGTAATGTATGTACACAGTGACTGCACCAGCAGAATAGTGAGTGCAGCTTTGGAGTATAATACAGGAGTAACTCAGGATCAGTAATTAATGTATGTACACAATGACTGCACCAGCAGAATAGTGAGTGCAGCTCTGGAGTAAAATACAGGAGATAACTCAGGATCAGTACAGGATAAGTTATGTAATGTATGTACACAGAGACTGCACCAGCAGAATAGTGACTGCAGCTCTGGAGTATTATACAGGATGTAACTCAGGATCAGTAATGTAATGTATGTACACAGTGACTGCACCAGCAGAATAGTGTCTGCAGCTCTGGAGTATAATACAGGATGTAACTCAGGATCAGTAATGTAATGTATGTACACAGTGACTGCACCAGCAGAATAGTGAGTGCAGCTCTGGAGTATAATACAGGAGGTAACTCAGGATGAGTAATGTAATGTATGTACACAGTGACTGCACCAGCAGAATAGTGAGTGCAGCTTTGGAGTATAATACAGGATGTAACTCAGGATCAGTAATTTAATGTATGTACACAATGACTGCACCAGCAGAATAGTGAGTGCAGCTCTGGAGTATAATACAGGAGATAACTCAGGATCAGTACAGGATAAGTTATGTAATGTATGTACACAGAGACTGCACCAGCAGAATAGTGACTGCAGCTCTGGAGTATTATACAGGATGTAACTCAGGATCAGTAATGTAATGTATGTACACAGTGACTGCACCAGCAGAATAGTGACTGCAGCTCTGGAGTATAATACAGGATGTAACTCAGGATCAGCAATGTAATGTATGTACACAGTGACTGCACCAACAGAATAGTGACTGCAGCTCTGGGATATAATACAGGATGTAACTCATGATCAGTAATGTAATGTATGTACATAGTGACTGCACCAGCAGAATAGTGAGTGCAGCTCTGGAGTATAATACAGAATGTATCTCAGGATCAGTAATGTTATGTATGTACATAGTGACTGCACCAGCAGAATAGTGAGTGCAGCTCTGGAGTATAATACAGAATGTAACTCAGGATCAGTAATGTTATGTATGTACACAGTGACTGCACCAGCAGAATAGGAGTGCAGCTCTGGAGTATAATACAGATGTAACTCAGGATCAGTAATGTAATGTATGTACACAGTGACTGCACCAGCAGAATAGTGAGTGCAGCTCTGGAGTATAATACAGGATGTAACTCAGGATCATACAGGATCAGTAATGTAATGTATGTACACAGTGACTGCACCAGCAGAATAGTGAGTGCAGCTCTGGAGTATAATACAGGAGGTAACTCAGGATCAGTACAGGATCAGTAATGTAATGTATGTACACAGTGACTGCACCAGCAGAATAGTGAGTGCAGCTCTGGAGTATAATACAATATGTAACTCAGGATCAGTAATGTAATGTATGTACACAGTGACTGCACCAGCAGAATAGTGAGTGCAGCTCTGGAGTATAATACAGGATGTAACTCAGGATCAGTACAGGATCAGTAATGTAATGTATGTACACAGTGACTGCACCAGCAGAATAGTGAGTGCAGCTCTGGGGTATAATACAGGATGTAACTCAGGATCAGTAATGTAATGTATGTACACAGTGACTGCACCAGCAGAATAGTGAGTGCAGCTCTGGAGTATAATACAAGATGTAACTCAGGATCAGCAATGTAATGTATGTACACAGTGACTCAACTTGTTATGTAAATTAATTCTCTGTATGTGGTTACATGATATTTTGCATTAATGTATCTAGAAGCTTATTATCTCTCGCTGAAAGGCTTCTTTGTCACTGTGCAGTGTGTTGTCAAGGTTGTCAGTAGTGATCTGGTCTATACATTCTTGTGTTCCAGGATTTCTTGTTCCCTGACAATTCTCCTCGGCTGCACTGAGTAGACAGTCGCTGCTTCTTCCTCTGACTTTTGCTGATCCAGTCAAATTTATCATACTTTGTAAATCAGTAATGAAGCCATGTGTGCCGCCTGGTGCGGGAATCTGCTTGCTGTGCACTGTTCCATATGCACGTTTCCTATTTTTGTTGCAGATATCATTTTAGAAATCACCATCCTACAAAGTGCAGAAATAAAATGTGGTCTGGGATACAATGAGGGAAATCTATAGGACCAGTTACTGCAATCTAATTATACAAAGTGCATGACTATAGAAAACTCTGCCTGTTCTCCATCCATCATACATAGCTTAAGGACTGTAATTTTTCATGATACAATTCAGTAGTTTCACAATAAATCCCAACAAACCCTGTGGTAGGCTGCAGTTGCTATCACAACCACTGGGTGGCCACATACAGACACAAGGGCCCAGTTCTTCAGGCTGCTTTGCCAGAATTTTGAAAAAACACTTTGCGCACAAAATTTGCATTTTTTTTCAATTTGAAGTTACAGATTTCTTTTCACCTTTTGCTTTTTACTCCACATTTGGCTAGCTCTGCCTACTTTTAGAAAAGTGTGTGGAGCTGGTGCAGAATAGGGCGTGGTCAAGTGCGCTCGTCTAATTTACATCTTTAAAGTGGCGTAATTTCTTAGGGAATGTAATCTAGCCCCTGTGCCAAATTCATTAAGAGGCGTATACTTTTAATTACGTGCATCTCAATGTAGTGCAGCCATCATTAAGATGAATATGCAAAATGCCAGTTAATGAACTGAGCCTATAGGAGCCTGATACATTCTGGCATTTGCACCTCATTTTGTCTTTTTTAATGTTTCTCACCTATTTTTCATTTGCACCTTATTGTTCTTTCATTTTCTTCCTTTCTTATATTTAAAGTCTTATTATTTCCTGGTTCAGCTATATT
>JARQOD010000001.1:383688220-383750845 GCA_033576555.1 Oophaga sylvatica | reverse complement strand
AAAAAAAAGATAATTATTATCCTGAATCCAAACATGATTGCAATTTGTTCAATGTAAATGCAGCTGAGTGCCCATTTTGCTGAATTGTAGAAGGGTTGGAAAGAAGGTATAAAAAAGTGAGTACTCATGTTGCTGCTCACCGGTCCCACCATCGCTGGAGCCTAATGTACCATCCTTCACTCCATCAGAGCATAATGGGAAACAAAATCAAATTTCTGTGCCAAATCTGTGGATTGTATTTTCTGTATTTTCACTCATCTCTAGTCATCTTGTATCACTTATTCCAAGACCCATCAAGCTAAAAGGAGAGGTAAGGAGGGGCGTATGTGTAGCTATAGTGTAGAGCGTAGAGGTAGTCACGGCCAGCACTTGGTACTTAATGCAACCCGAGGACCCATCTGCCAAAAAACAACACTCCAGTATCATAAGTAGCACATGATATTTGAAGACCCTGTTGCAGACTTTGCTCTGGGGCCAGGAACTTTCAGTTGCACCTCTTACTCCAATCCAGTGTAAGGAGAAGGACATACTGCCCATGTTCACCCTTGAAGACAGGCAGATTATTGTGATGTGTATTGTGATATGTGTGATTAGTGATAGTAATATGTTCTGCCCCACTGTAGGGACAGTTAGGGTTAATGGTTGGGACTAGCCAAGAGTGGGAGTAGCTAGAATGCTGGAATAGAGACAGTTTCCTGCCAGGAAGACAGTTAAGGCCCAGCCTGCAGTAGAAGCAGACCTAAGGTCTAGTTAGTTAGAAGAGCCACGTGATGTAGGTCTTCCTGACGTGAGAGGAGACCAAGCAGTGGATAGCTAGATCCGGTGTGAAGAAGAGGAAAAGCGACAGAAAGACAGAGTGATGCACTGGAGATGGGTACTCAGACAGACGCCTAGCAGTACAGCCCAGAGTTAGCATCTCAGAGAGGTAACGGACTAAATGGAGCAGTGGATGTGATACGAAGCGAGTGTCCCGGGTGGACGTTCCAAGGCATCAGCAAGCTGAGAAGCTAGGTACTGGCCATAGTGATGAACTAGCTCCCCTAGGGGAAAAATGGACGCTGGCTGAAGTATAGGACACTCACTTACTAGACTGTACTATTGTGCTGGGTTGTGGTGTAGATGGAAAAGTTTGGGGACAGAAACAAGTAAGCTTGGAAGAAGTAGAGAGAAAGGTTGCTAGGAGTTCTGTTTGGATATGTGGCACCTGCCCCTGGCATCTAATCCTCTTATTATCTCTGCCCGTTGCATGTCTTGTAGACTAAACTATGAATCTATAAATCTATTAATGTATTTTTAATGGGGATGCATATTTATTCCTTAATTTTTTTTATTGTTCCAATTCAGCTAATATAACAAAAAAAAGCACTGTAAAAAGTCTTAATAAAATAATCACATTTTTTACATCTCCTTGGTAACAGACTAAAAAATAAATTCTGTGTGTAGTCTGATTTCTCAGTTGTATGTTTTTTATTACTTTTGCCCCCACCTCTTGCTAAACCACGGATGTAACAGTCTTAGAATCATAGAATCATAGAATGTTAGTGTTGGAAGGGACCTCCAGTGTCATCGTGTCCAACCCCCTGCTCAATGTGGGATTCATTAAACCATCCCAGACAGATGTCTGTCTAGCCTCTGTTTGAAGACTTCCATTGAAGGAGAACTCACCACTTCTCGTGGCAGTTTGTTCCATTCATTGATCACCCTGTCAAAAAGTTTTGTCCAATATATAATCGGTATCTTTTCACTTTCAGTTTCATTCCATTGCTTCTCGTGTTTCCTTGTGCAAATTAGAACAATGAAGATCTATCTACACTGTAACAGCCCACTGTAACAGCCCTTCAGATATTTGTAGAGAGCTATTAGGTCTCCTCATAGCCTTCCTTTTTGGAAGCTAAACATTCCCAGATCCTTTAACCTGTCCTCGTGGGACATACTTTGCAGTCAGCTCACCATCCTGGTCGCTCTTCTCCGAACTTGCTCCAGTTTTTTAATGTCTTTTTTAAAAAGTGGTGCCCAAAATTTGGCACAATATTCCAGATGAGGCCTGACCAAGGGGGAGTAGATGAGGATAATTACTTTACATGAGCTAGACTTCATGCTTCTCTTAATACATCCGAGAACTGTTTGCCTTTTTTTTCTGCTGCATCATACTGTTGACTCATGTTCAGTCTGTGATCTATTAGTATACCCAAGTATTTTTCACACGTGCTGCTGCTTAGTTCTATGCCTATCATTTTGTAAATGTAATATTTGTTTTTCTTTCCCAGATGTAGAATTTTGCATTTCTCCCTGTTAAATATTATTCTATTATCTGCTGCCCATTTTTCAAGCTTCTATAGATCCTTCTGAACCCTTTCTCGGTCCTAGTGTTAGCAATACCTCCAACTTCATCTACAAATTTGACCAGTTTACCTTCAGTTCCCTGATCTAGATCATTTATAAAAATTTGTTACAACACTGGGGCCAGGACAGAGGCTTCTGGTACCCCACTTGAAACACTCTTCTAATTGGATGTGCAGACATTTATAACCACTCTTTGAGTACGATCACTGAGCCAGTTATGAATCCACGTAACCGTAGCCTTGTCAATCACATACTTGGTCATTTTTTTCAAAAAGGATAGTATGAGATAGTTTATTAAATGCTTTGCTGAATTCGATATACATTATATCTACCGCGTTTTCCTGATCCACCCGATTCCATTGTAGAAGGAAACTAGATTAATATGGCATGACTTGTTTGCTACTAACACATGCTGGCTCTGGTTAATTACTGTATTCTTATCCAAGTACTTACATACATGTTGTTTAATAATTTGTTTAAAGATCTTTCCTGGTATAGAAGCAAGGTTCACTGGCCTGTAATTTCCAGGATCCTGCTTTTTTCCTTTTTTGAAGATTGAGACATTTGCCCTTTTCCAATCTTCTGTGACTTCTGTTCTCCAGAATTTTACAAAGATTCTGGCTAGTGGTTCTGCAAATTCCTCTGCTAAATTTTTCAGTACACTAGGAAGGATGTAATTCATCTGGACCAGGAGATGCAAATTAATGAAAATTAGCTATGTGTTCCCTCACCATCTCTGTTTATGGATAGTGTGGATTCTTTTATTTCTTCGATGGCACTGTGAAGATCAATTGATGTTACAATTTCTTTTTTAGAGAAAACAGATACAAAATATTAATTAAAAAATTTGGCCTGCTTAACACCATTTTAAAAATCCTATAGCATATTTGACTTTTCTTTTCCTTTTGGCATACCCCCAACATCCTTTTTACTGCTTTTGGTCTCCCTTGCAAGCTTTACTTCAATACTGGAGTTAGCTCTTCTAAAGGGTATGCCACACTAAACAAGGTTGCTAACGAGATCGCTAAAAAACGTCACTATTTAGCGATCTCGTTAGTGACGCTGTTGTGTGTGGCATGTAGCAACGACGTGGCCCCTGCTGTGATCTCGCTGATCGTTCACTAGAGTTCTGGACCGTATTTAGATCGTTGGCGTCCCGCTGGTGACGCTATATCGCTGTGTCTGGCACCTTTTGTGAGCGATGTGCGCTGTTTTTTACATCGCAATGACCGTTAAAGTCGTTAATGAGATCGCTAACCGCTTATGAGTCGTTAACGAGATCGCTAAGTGTGGCAGCTACTAGCGACATTAAAACGATCACAAAAACGATCGCATTAGTATGCGTCGTTATTGTGATCATTAGCGGGAGCGTTTAGTGTGGCAGTACCTTAACTCTTTCCCTGCAGACAGCAATATATTCTTCTTTAGATATGCCTTCTCTTTCCATTTAATATAGATTTCTTTTTTCCTATTTAACAAGTGTTTAAGTTCTGTGTTTATCCACCCTGGTCTGTTTAAATGCTTCCAATTCTTCCTTCTTTTCGGGATTGTTACAGATTGTGCAGTGAGAATTTAATTTAGCAAAATCTCTTATCCTTCTTGGACATTTCTGTTCTTTAGAACATCCAGCCATTGGACCTTTCCTACCCTCTTTCTGAGTCGACTAAAATCTGCCTTTCTGAAGTCCAATCTTATAGTCTGAGTCCCCGCTGGTCTTCCTCCTCTTGTAATCCAAAATAGAAGGATGGCATGATTGCTGGCTCCTAAATTCCCAGCCATCTTTACTTCCTCAACCATTTCCTCCCTGTTGGTATGAACTAGGTCCAAGATTGCAGATCCCCTTGTTCTGTTTTCTGTGTTTTGAAAGATAAAGTTGTCAGCAAGAGAAGATAAAAACTTTCTATACCCATTACTTTTGCCTGAGAGAGATTCCCAACAAATATCTGGATAGTTAAAATCTCCCATGACCACTATGTCACACTTTTTTGAGAACGGAGAAATCTGATGTAAAAAGAGTTCATCACTATCTTCAGTCTGTCCAGATGGCCTGTAGTAAACTTCTACAATAGAGTCCTTTCTGTTCTTCTCTCCTTGTATTCTTACCCAAACAGTGTCTACATTTTCCCAACATGCAATTCAACACCTCCTCCATGCTTGCTTATCCTGTCTCTAATAAATGAGTTGTAGTTTTCAAGATTTGTATTCCAATCATGGGTATCATCCCACCAAGTTTCAGTGATGACTATGATGTCATATCTCTATTCCTATGTTAGCAACTCCAATTCCCTTGTTTGTTTCCCATGCTCTGTGCATTTGTATAGACACATTTTAGTTTGTAGACGGTTACTCTTGCTCCTCTATTTTCATTCAGAGTTTGTAGTTTTTGCTCTTTCTTTCCACTTCTATTAGTAGGATTCTCAGAAGAATTCATTAACTGTATACTTTTTCCTGACAACATTTTTCCCACCCCATAGCACTCTACTTTAAAGCTCTCCTGAGGAGTGTATCAAGGCATCTACCAAATATGTGTTTTCCTGTTTTCATAAGATGCAACCCATCTTTAGTCCATCATATAGGCATTCACTCCATGGTCAAGAATCTCAAAACATTGCTCAAGGCACCATCATGGTAGCCAGTTGTTCACCTCTAGAATCCTGTTCAATCTCCTTGGTCCATATCCATCCACTGGGAGGATGGATGAGAAGACGACCTGTGCTCCCAGTTCCATGACTTTCCGACCTAGGTCTTCAAAGTCTCTGCATATAGTTTCCAGGTTCTTTTTTTGCTGGATCATTTGTTCCTACCTGCGTTAATATCCTTGGGTGGTCGTTTTTAGCACTGAGGAGTCTTGATACTCTATCAGGGAAATCTTTGATTTGGGCACCTGAAAGACAGCACATTTCTCGCAGAGTAATGTCCAATTGGCAAATAGTGGCTTCTGTTCTTCTCCATAGGGAATCACCCACGACTTCCACTCTCCTTTTCTTCTTCACCACAGCTCTTTTTTTTCTCCCTCCAAGAGGCTTCTGATTTCTTGCTCGGTGTTCCTTGTGGGTAAAGCACTTTTTGATGTACATCTTACAGTTCTTCAGTGGTATTGGTGCTGACTGCCTCCTCAACCTCCTGCTTCTTTGGGTCACATGCTTCAATTTCTCTTCTTCAGCAGGCACTTTGAAAGGTGCTTCATTTGAACATTCTGAAGATATTCTTCTGCTCTATCAGCAAATCCTCATCTTCTGTCATGAGCTTCAGTGCACCTCTTCTCTCCTGAAGACTTTGCACTTTTTCATCTAACAGAGTTACAAGTTTGCATTTCTGGCACGTAAAATTTGTCTTTTTCTCAGGCAAGTCTGTAAACATATAGCACACATTGCAGCACAGCATATGGGTCATCTCCTTCTCAATTTTGAATAAAACGAATTTCCGTGGAATCACCGTAAAGATTCTAACAGCACGCGGTTTGACGATTTCCTTCAAGCAGCTCAATCCAGCTACACTCAAAAATCCTCAGACTCGTGGCAACTCTTCACTCAGAATGCACCAGGAATATGCAAATTATCTCCCTGGAGCTTCAATTCCTGGTTTGACAATTTACTCTCACTTCATCCCATCTAACTCCTTGCTAAAGTATAACTCCTGACTTGCCTTTACAGTCTACATGGATCTAAGAGAAATTAAAAAACACATTTCAAGAAAATTTCTTTCATTTTGACCTGCAAATTGCCTCTTAAGAGGAAAAGAGGACTTGAACTCTATAGCGCCACCTATTGGAAGTAGCGATCCTACAAGTCACAATTAACCCTTTAACGAGTCTTGTAATGTGACTTAGGATAAAAGCCAAATCAGTATCTCAATTTGCAGACACAGTGTTTCGGACTATTGGTCCTCGTCAGTGCAAAGTATGAGATCTGATTTGGCTAGCTGAAGGCTCTGGACTGAGGTCAAAGGGGTAAGGTTTCTCCTTGTGGAGAGTGACATACCAGCTCTGGCTTGTCAAAGTAAGGAGGCTTATTCGCCGTGCAATGCTCCTCTGGGAAATTTAAAGGGAATCTGTCACCCTAAATTGGCGGGATATTTAAGTGATGGCAGTCAGGTCAGATGGGCGGTGTTTTGGGTACTTGCCTTAACATGTTGTTCGCCGCTGTCTCCATTATTTCTGGAATTGTAGTCATTGCCCTCCATATAACGCGCCTGCGCATTGCAATCTGCGGGCAAAGCATACTGCGCATGCGCAATTCAAGATTGCAATGTGCACGAGCGTTATATGGAGGGCAACGAATACAATTCCCAGAAATAATGGAGACAGCCGCGAACAACATGTTAAGGCAAGTACCCAAAACACCGCCCAGCTGACCTGACTGCCATCATTTAAATATCCCACCAATTTAGGGTGACAGATTCCCTTTAATATGCAAATTGCCTCTTAAGAGGAAAAGAGGACTTGAACTCTATAGCGCCACCTGTTGGAAGTAGCGATCATACAAGTCACAATCAACCTTTTAACGAGTCTTGCAATATGACTTAGGATAAAAGCCAAATCAGTATCTCAATTTGCAGACACGGTGTTTAGGACTATTGGTCCTCGTCAGTGCAAAATATGAGATATAATTTGGCTAGCTGAGAGGCTCTCAGTCACATTACAAGACTCGTTAAAGGGTTGATTGTGACTTGTAGGATCGCTACTTCCAATAGGTGGCGCTATAGAGTTCAAGTCCTCTTTTCCTTTTAAGAGGCAATTTGCATATTAAATTTCCAAGAGGAGCATTGCACGGCGAATAAGCCTCCTTACCTTGGCAAGCCAGAGCTGGTATGTCACTCTCCACAACGAGAAACCTTACCCCTTAGATTTCATTTTGACCATAATTTTACATTTTGTGATTAGCAGGAAATCTGCTTTTGTGCAGCTGGTCATGTTGATTTTCAATGCCCTTTGTCTAGAATTGCAGTTGTGTAAACCAGCAGAGTGGAACGAAGCATCAGTACCTGGTATGTGAGGAGCATCACTTGAGGTAATGTAGCAGAGCTTGGAGGCACAGCAGAGCCAGATATGCCTGGAGAATAGCGTTTGTTGATGTAGTAAAGTCCAGCAATACAGCAAGCCTATGTTGTTTTGGACTAATTTGTGTTGATGTTGCATTACTCAATGGTATAACAGAGCTTGCAATGTCAAAAAGTATGCTTGTGGTGATACAGCAGAGACCAGCAGTGTAACAGAGCTGACTATGTCAGGAGACTCACTTGTGGTAATCTCGCAGA
Source organism: Oophaga sylvatica (assembly GCA_033576555.1). Taxonomy (NCBI): domain Eukaryota; kingdom Metazoa; phylum Chordata; class Amphibia; order Anura; family Dendrobatidae; genus Oophaga; species Oophaga sylvatica. The sequence goes on along the minus strand of JARQOD010000001.1, from coordinate 383,743,246 downwards.
TCCCAGTGGCACAGGACAGCTGAGTTTTTTGGGAGACTGAGTTGTGGTGATGTAGCAGATTCCAGTCGCACAGCTGGGCTGAGTATATCATGAGACTCGGTTGTGGTAATGTAGCAGAGCCCAGAGGCATAGTGGAGCTGAGTATATCAGGAGACTCAGTTGTGTTAATGTTGCAGAGCCCAGCAGCCGGGCAGAGCTCAGCATATCAGGAGCCTCAGTTATGATGATGTAGCAGAATCCAGCGGCACAGCATGGCTGATCATATCAAGAGACTCATTTGAGGTGATGTAACAGAGCACAGCCATATAGCAGAGATGAGAATATCAGGATACTCAGTTGTGGTGATGTAACAGAACTCAGTGGCTTGGCAAACCTGAGTATGTTAGGTGGAACAGTAATTAAGCAGTCCAAAAGAGTGGTAGAACTGATGTTTTTATCTCCACCTAACAGCCTATAAGGCCAAAATGCGTGACCTCAGATGTGTGCCCTAGTTATCGTGGTAACCCATCAAACACAGGAGCAGAAGAAGCCGACCACTGAGGAAGAAGGATGGGGAGAACAGCACTACAGCTGGGACAGGTAAGAAACATCTATCTGTGTTGATCCAGAAGAAGAGAAAAAGTAACCATTGCGGCAGAAGCCAACTGTCTTAACCCCTTAACGACCAAGCCATTTTGTAGGTTAAAGACCAGGGCAATTTTTACATTTCTGACCACTGTCTCTTTATGAGGTTATAACTCTGGAACGGTTCAACGGATCTTGGCGATTTTGAGATTGTTTTCTCGAGACATATTGTACTTCATGATAGTGGTAAAATTTCTTCAATATAACTTGCGTTTATTTATGAAAAAAATGGAAATATGGCAAAAATTTTGAAAATTTTGCAATTTTCAAACTTTTAATTTTTATGCCATTAAATCAGAGAGATATGTCACAAAAATTAGTTAATAAATAACATTTCCCACATGTCTACTTTACATCAGCACAATTTTGGAACCAAAATTTTTTTTGTTAGGAAGTTATAAGTGTTAAAAGTTGACCAGCAATTTCTCATTTTTCCAACAAAATTTACAAAATCATTTTTTTTAGGGGCCACCCACATTTGAAGTGAATTTGAGGGTCAATATGACAGAAAATACCCAAAAGTGACACCATTCTAAAAACTGCACCCCTCAACGTGTTCAAAGCCACATTCAAGAAGTTTATTAACCCTTTAGGTACTTCACAAGAATTGAAGCAATGTGGAAGGAAAAAATTAACATTTAACTTTTTTTCCCAAAATGTTTCTTTCAACACAATTTTTTAAAATTTTGTCAAGAGTATCAGTAGAAAATGAACCACAATATTTGTTGTACAATTTCTCCTGAGTACAGCGATACCCCATGTGTGGGGGTAAACCACTATTTGGGGGCATGGCAGAGCTCGGAAGCGAAGCAGCGCCATTTGACTTTTTTGGCTGGAATTGAGATTGGACGCCATGTCGCATTTGGAGAGTCCCTGTGTGCCTAAACAGTGGAAACCCCCCACAAGTGACCCCATTTTGGAAACTAGACCCCCCAAGTAATTTATCTAAATGTGTAGTGAGAGCTTTGAACCCCCAAGGGCTTCACAGAAGGTTATAACATAGAGCCGTAAAATTAAAAAATCATATTTTTTCCACAAAAATTATCTTTTCATCCCAATTTTTATTTTCCAAAGGATAAAAGGACCCCAAAAGTTATTGTGCAATTAGTCCTGAGTACGCTGATACCCCATATGTGGGGGTAAACCACTATTTGGGTGCATGGCAGAGCTCGGAAGGGAAGCAGCGCCATTTGACTTTTTTGGCTGGAATTGAGATTGGACGCCATGTCGCATTTGGAGAGCCCCTGTGTGCCTAAACAGTGGAAACCCCCCACAAGTAACCCCATTTTGGAAACTAGACCCCCCAAGGAACTTATCTAGATGTGTAGTGAGAGCTTTGAACCCCCAAGGGCTTCACAGAAGGTTATAACGTAGAGCCGCAAAATTAAAAAATCATATTTTTTCCACAAAAATTATCTTTTCATCCCAATTTTTATTTTCCAAAGGATAAAAGGACCCCAAAAGTTATTGTGCAATTAGTCCTGAGTACGCTGATACCCCATATGTGGGGGTAAACCACTATTTGGGTGCATGGCAGAGCTCGGAAGGGAAGCAGCGCCATTTGACTTTTTTGGCTGGAATTGAGATTGGACGCCATGTCGTATTTGGAGAGCCCCTGTGTGCCTAAACAGTGGAAACCCCCCACAGGTAACCCCATTTTGGAAACTAGACCCCCAAGGAACTTATCTAGATGTGTGGTGAGAGCTTTGAACCCCCAAGGGCTTCACAGAAGGTTATAACGTAGAGCTGTAAAATTAAAAAATCATATCTTTTCCACTAAAATGATCTTTCCACCCCCAATTTTTATTTTCCAAAGGGTAAAAGGACCCCAAAAGTTATTGTGCAATTTGTCCTGAGTACGCTTATACCGCATATGTGGGGGTAAACCACTATTTGGGCGCATGGCAGAGCTTGGAAGGGAAGCAGCGCCATTTGACTTTTTTGGCTGGAATTGAGATTGGACGCCATGTCGCATTTGGAGAGTCCCTGTGTGCCTAAACAGTGGAAACCCCCCACAAGTGACCCCATTTTGGAAACTAGACCCCCCAAGGAACTTATCTAGATGTGTGGTGAAAGCTTTGAACCCCCAAGGGCTTCACAGAAGGTTATAACGTAAAGCAGTAAAATTAAAAAATCATATCTTTTCCACAAAAATGATCTTTCCACCCCCAATTGTTATTTTCCAAAGGGTAACAGGACCCCAAAAGTTATTGTGCAATTTGTCCTGAGTACGCTGATACCCCATATGTGGGGTAAACCACTATTTTGACGCATGGCAGAGCTGGAAAGGGAAGGAGCGCCTTTTTCAAATGCAGATTTTGATGGAATTGTCTGCTGGTGTCATGTCACGTTTGGAAAGCCCCTGATGTGCCTAAACAGTAGAAACCCCCCACAAGTGACTCCATTTTGGAAACTAGACCCCCCAAGGAACTTATCTAGATGTGTGGTGAGCACTTTGAACCCCCAAGTGCTTCACAGAAGTTTATAACGTAGAGCCGTGAAAATAAAAATATCATATTTTTTTCCACAAAAATAATCTTTTTGCCCCCAAATTTTTATTTTTATAAGGGTAACAGGAGAAATAGGACCCCAAAAGCTATTGTTCAATTTGTCCTGAGTACGCTGATATCCCATATGTGGGGGGAACCACTATTTTGACGCATGGCAGAGCTCGGAAGGGAAGGAGCACCGTTTTTAAATGCAGATTTTGATGGAATGGTCTGCGGGTGTCATGTCACATTTGGAAAGCCCCTGATCTGCCTAAACAGTAGAAACCCCCCACACGTGACTCCATTTTGGAAACTAGACCCCCCAAGGAACTTATCTAGATGTGTGGTGAGCACTTTGAACCCCCAAGTGCTTCACAGAAGTTTATAACGTAGAGCCGTGAAAATAAAAATATCATATTTTTTTCCAAAAAAATAATCTTTTTGCCCCCAAATTTTTATTTTTATAAGGGTAACAGGAGAAATAGGACCCCAAATGCTATTGTGCAATTTGTCCTGAGTACGCTGATATCCCATATGTGGGGGGGAACCACTATTTTGACGCATGGCAGAGCTCGGAAGGGAAGGAGCACCGTTTTTAAATGCAGATTTTGATGGAATGGTCTGCGGGTGTCATGTCACGTTTGGAAAGCCCCTGATGTGCCTAAACAGTAGAAACCCCCCACAAGTGACTCCATTTTGTAAACTAGACACCCCCAAGGAACTTATCTAGATGTGTGGTGAGCACTTTGAACCCCCAAGTGCTTCACAGAAGTTTATAACGTAGAGCCGTGAAAATAAAAATATCATATTTTTTTCCACAAAAATAATCTTTTTGCCCCAAATTTTTATTTTTATAAGGGTAACAGGAGAAATAGGACCCCAAAAGCTATTGTGCATTTTGTCCTGAGTACGCTGATACCCCATATGTGGGGGGGAACCACTGTGATCGCCTTACTGCGATCTTTGGGAGGCACAATGAACAAATCCACAAAAGGTGAAGAATTGGTTTTCTTTTTTGCGCCGTTTCTCGTGAGGTATTAGTGATTAGGCGACTTTATTCCTCGGATCGGTGTAATTACAGCGATACCAGATTTACACCCTTTTTTCATGTTTAGCTTCTGTCACACACTAAAAGATGCTTTTTTTTGGAATAATTTTTTGTAAGAAATTTTTGCATCGCCGTATTTTGAGAGCTATAATTTTTCCATATTTCGGCCGACAGAGTTATCTATGGGCTTATTTTTTGCGGGACGAGCTGACGTCTTTATTGGTACCATATTCAGGCACATAACGTTTTTTGATCGTTTCCTATTCCAATTTTTGTGGAATCAGAATGAACAAAAACCAGCAATTCAGGAATTGTTTTTTTTTTCCTCCGTTCCGTGTGTGGTAAAATTGATAAAGCAGCTTTATTCTTCGGGTCACTACGGTTACGGCGATTCCTCATTTATATATTTTTTTTTATGTTTTGGCGTTTTTTACACAATAAAAAATTTTATAGAAAAAATAATTATTTTTGCATCAGTTTATTCCGCGAGCTATAACTTTTATTTTTTCGCTGATGATGCTGTATAGTGGCTTGTTTTTTGCGGGACAAGATGACGTTTTCAGCGGTACCATGATTATTTATATCTGACTTTTTGATCGCGTGTTATTGCACTTTTTCCAAGCGGTATAATGATACCGCTTGGAAAAAGTATAATTTACTACTTTTTTTGTGTTTTTTTTTACGGCTTTCACTGAAGGGGTTAACTATGGTTACGCTTTTATAGATGGGATTTTTACGGACGTGGCGATACCTAACATGTGTATGTTTTTTGTTTTTTATTTTTTTTATTACATAAAAATGTGTATTTTTTAGGGGATTTTTTTTAAATTATTTTTTAATATTTTTTTTACAATTTTTTTTAACTTGTCCCTTTATGGGACTTTCACTTTTTTTACTTTTTATTGCAGTTACAATGCATTGCAATGCTCTGGCATTGCAATGCATTGTACCTATGGGGAAAGCTGCTGTGACATGATCACAGCAGCTTCCCGTACCTAAATGACCCGGAGGTTGTCATGACAACCCCTGGGTCATCAAGGCAGAGATCGGCCCCTGCAAATACATTGCAGGGTGCTGATCTGAGGCAGAGGGAGCTCCCGACCCTCTGCCTCCCCCCCTGAGCTCTGCGATCGCGCTCGATCGCAGCAGTCAGGGGGTTAACAGCCAGGGGCGGTGGGGGCTCCGCTCCTGGCTGTCAGTGCAGGAAGCCTGGCCACTGCAGCGCCGGCTCCTGCACTGATCGCGCTGGGGAAGCTGAAATTTCAGCTTCTCCTGCACGATCGCTGCTGTGTTTGGTCAGTCAGATTGACTGACCAATCACAGCGCTGTGGGTGCGGGGACCGACGGCAAAGGTCCCCGCACCGCTTGCCGTGCCTGTCAGCTGTCTGTGACAGCTGTCGGCACTGATCTACCACTGCGTGTTTACACGCAGTGGTAGATCAAAGCCATGACGTGCAGAGTCCGTCCTGGTGCCGGAACTGGCACCTTGCCATGACGGACTCTGCACGTCAGTGGACATTAAGGGGTTAAGCCAAAGGCAGTTTTTTTCTTCAAAATTTGCATATTAGATTATCTTCTGAACATTTTACATGTAGAATTAATACTTGAAGCCCTAAAGCAAATTATTTTTTATAGAAAACTTCAGTGGGAAAAGTTTTGTAAATCCTGAAACATTTCTTGGATCCGTTGGCTGAATGTGGACCTCAAACTGTTACAGTAAGTGTAACCAGTGAGACTGCGAACCAGCTGTGCGCTGCGACACAGGGACAGGAGTGACAGGCAATAGAGGCCTCTTTGATAAATAGAAAATCTGTGGTTTGACATTGGAGAGGAGTAAATCAAATATTTATTTGTTTTCGCATTTGAGGAATGGGCTGAAAATAGACGTTGTAAATGCAAAATAAATCAGAAGAGATGAAAACAAACGTACGTGGGTTGAATATCAGTTTTAAGTACTATAGAGTAAAGCAAGTTTGTATCAAAAGTTTGCACTAAAAGATACATAAAATATACAAAAACAGAAACGTGGGAACGTCTAAGGGTCACATTTATCATTTCTTCTTCACTTCTTCAAAGGATGTGAAAGAGGAGAATATGGACGGAAAAGTACAAGCCCAGAGAGGCCATTACACATTTTGTATGTGTATGACAGAGATGTTGGGAGAGAAGAGGTGACTAGTGATGAGCGAAAACATTGTTCACTATTTGTTACTTGCACAAATAGTGCGCTATTCGGGCTATTCATTACTCTCGGTATATTCAAGTGACCGGCCCAGAATGTTTGGCACTTTATTTACAGTCAATGAACATGCTGGGCTGGCTTGCTAATCACAGTTATGCTGGCACCATCTTTGGTGTGGCATTACTGTAATTGGCTGGCCTTACAGTGTCATAGGGGAAATTTAAAGGTTGCTGGTGCCATCTTACGTACATTGCAGCTGGAAACAGCGTAGGGAGAGCGTAGTGTGAGTGTAGGGAGATTGATAGGAGCATATAGGGAGAGTTACTAATTCTGAAAAAGCTCTTTTCAGAGATGAAGATTGTGAAGATTATTTCTTTATTAGGTGGGGATTTAAGTAAGGAGAAATTTAATAGGAGGGAGGGTAAAAGGCAGGCACCTGTGTGCTATCATTGCAAGTACATGCTGCAGATCTATGCTATTTTCCATTGTGTTGTATAGTTTAATATTAGGAACAGACTGTGGGTTTAGGGGGAAATGGGCAGGGTTTCATCAACTATTATAACATAATAATCAGCTATTTTTATAGGCAAATAATATTAGGCAGTACCAGCATATACAAAACCATTTTTTTGGAGCTACATAAAATTCCTGTTTAGCAGCCTATAAAAAATAATTTTTTACAGCTAAATAATACTCCTCAGTGCCAGCATTTAGTAACATCCATTTTAAGATCTAATTGCTAAATAATATTCCTTGTCTATTGGACTATTGCTTAAATAGCTAATACTTATCTAGCAGTTGTGCGACTGGCTCAAAACCTGCTGAGCTGCGGAAACGTCACTATTTACACGGAATTTCACTGAGTCTGCTGTTGGTGTGTCTCATTAAGGCGATATAAAAAAAATTCTATTGCTTAAATAAATAGCATATTTTTATCTTGCAGTTATGTGACTGGCACAATCCATGCAGAGATAAGCAAACATCAAAATTTACCAGTGGCAATAATTTTCATTAGTCCGCTGTTGCAATGTGTCAGAAAGGCGATCTAAAAATGAAAATAATTTTCTATTGGTTTAATAAATAGCTTATCTTTATCTAGCAGTTGTGCGTCTGGTGCAATCCGGGCAAAGATAAGCAAAACATCACAATTTAACAATTGTAATAATTTTCATTAGTCCACTGTTGCAGTGTGTCAGCAAGGCAATATAAAAATAAAAATAATTTTCTATTGTTTAATAAATAGCTTATCTTTATCTAGAAGTTGTGCGACTGGTGCAAAACCTGCTGAGATACATAAACTTGACAATTTACCTCTAAGATTCAAGAGTCTGCTGTTGCCATGTGTAATAAAGCTGATATCTTTAAAAATTGCCAAACATTGCTTGATACAATGAATTTGCACATAACACCTCTGTGAGGGTACTTGTGAAAAATAAACCCAGGATTTTTTTTTTCATAAGCATAGCATATTTAATATGAGAAAGGGTGAAATTAAAGGACGTGGATGTGGTGGTTCCTGCCAAGGCCGTGTGACAGATCAGAAGGTGACTGCATCTCATTGTAGATTCCTGTCAAAATTTGGTCAGCGTGCTACATCACTGATGAACCCAGACAATTGCTAGGATGTTGTGGGTTAGATGGCAGACAAAGACTCCAGTGTGTTGACAAGCAGCACCACCAAGTCTTTCACATGGTCCAGTCTCAGTAGCCAAGAGGCTCGGCCACTGAATCTTCAACCTGGTTCTCCTTCTTCCCACCATCAGGAGACATGTGACCCCAACACTGGCCACTCTGAAGAACTGTTTATGTTCCCTTGTAATTTGTCAGGCCTCTCAACGTGCACTATTAAAGAGGTGAAATGCAGCGATGCCCAAACATTTGAGCACCCACAGCCAGGAGAAAGCCATGTTGGGGAAGGTCAATTCATGTTTGAAGAGGTGGAAGATAATCATGACGCACAGTTGCTATCAAGTCAGCCTAAAATTGCAACTCAAAAGGAGGATCAGATAGATGAATTGGAAGATGACATGGTCGATGATGAGGCCACTGATCCAACCTGGAATGGTGGCACACCTAGTGAGGACAGCAGTGCAGAGAGGGATGGATCCATAGCGCAAAAACAAGCAAGAAGAGGTAGTGGTTTGACCAGAGGGAGAACTTTGTCTAATATTCCACAGAGCTACACATTCGGCTAGATAACAGGCCAAGGGTGCATTGTTCCCCTGTATGGCAGGTTTTTTTCTGAAATTCCTTCAAACAAAACAACTGTAATTTGCAGCATCTGCCCAACCAAGCTAAGAAGAGGCAAGAACACTGCCAACCTGAGCACCACCAGCATGCAAAAGCACATGGCAGCCAAGTACCCCAGTAGGTGATTGGAACGCCTGGGTACAAAATCTATGTCTGAGGGTGAAACCACTGGACCTTCCCCTGTGGTATGTCCTTCCAACTCTGCTGTCCAGTAAGGAGCTGTGGAGCTCACAAAACTCAGGTTTCACAGCACCTGGTGGCCCTCTGAAAATGTGAAGAGAGGGCTGCATAATGACATGGCAGAGGACGTGGTAGTGGTGGTGGTGGGCAAAGCCCAAAATTCAAATGGGCATGTTTTAGCTGGCATTGTAAAGAGATGGGGAATATGTATTCCACTATCTGGCTAATTATTTGGCATGAGGGAGTGTCCTCCCAAATGTAGGAGTGAGAGCCCTCAACTAAAGCCAAAACGCTCCGTGTGAACATATGCTAAAGGGGAGGTATCATGTTTTTTGTGTTATATACATGTAATTATGAATAAATTATGTTTCTTAGCATTTTTCCTGTAAAAAAAACTATTTTGGCTTGGTTTATTGAGTCTTTTTATAAATCCATAAAACTGGCGTAATAGTCTGACAACTTTATTCCCAGTTACCATATGCGAGTCAGAAAGGCATGTAGGCATCTTCTCCATGCTGTTCCCATTTAGTTTTAGCTCTTTCCTATCCATTTCAGCTTTTTTTTCAGTCCCCCAGACCAGTTTGTTGGGTCCAGCAGAAAAATATTCGGCTTTCCCATTGACTTGCATTGGATTTGTTATTCGGTACAAATACATGGATATTAGAAATTATTCTGACTATTTTCCTGGATCCAAATATTTCACTATTTGGTCCTCACTAGAGGTGACTCTATAGAAAACAGATGAGGTGAGAGATGGATCTACAAGGAACACAAGGATCTGGAGGGAGTGGCGGTATGGAGGGGACAAAAAGATCTGAAGAAAAAAAACAGGATTGGAAGGTCTGAAATGGAAATATGAGTTTGAAAGGGACAAAGGAGTCAGGAATGGAACATATGAGCTTGTAGGACGGAAATTGATTTAAGGATATATAAAGGGGTCTAAAGAGTCGAGATAAATTTGGAGAGGACAAAAAGGGTCTAGATGAAACAGCTGGGTCTAGAGAGTACTGAGAAGTTTGTAGGGAAGAGACGGATCTGGAGCAAACAGACACATGTGAAGGCTGACAAGGGTGTCTAGAGGGGACAGTGGATTGGAAAGAGGAGTTTGGAGGAGTGAAATGGCTCTAAAGGGGACAGAAAGTTCTGGGCAGAAGAGATGACTCTGTAGAGGACAGATGAGGAGAGATATGTGTGGCGCCCCTGAGGGTCCAGTCACCACAGATGTACTGCATCTCAAACAGAGGTGTGGTATCCCATCATTCAGGTAAGATGGAGGCATTTAACCTGGCTCTGACACAATAAGCTGCCTGCCTTCACTGTCTCCCAAAGCGACGTGAGAAGACAGTTTAGCAGACTTGTTATTGGCAAAGCAGCTGGGCCTGATGGCCTCAGCCCATGTGTCCTCAGAGCATGTGCCAACCAACTGTGTACTGTCTTCCAGCACCTGTTTAACTGGAGCCTTCAATCACAGGGGGTACCAGAACTGTGGAAGACCACCTGCCTGGTGCCGGTTCCTAAGACCACTTTTCCAACTTCCCTACACGACTATCGTCCAGTGGCCTTAACATCGCATGCTATGAAGTCCTTGGAGAGAATAATACTCGCTTACTTGAGCCCGAGGGTGAGGGCCTACACTGACCCCCTGCAGTTTGCGTACCAGCAGAGATTGGGGGTGGATGATGCTGTAGTGTCTCTGCTACATACAATGCATTCGTTCTTGGACAATGATGGAACTGCAGTGCGCACCATGTTCTTTGACTTCTCTAGTGCTTTCAATACCCTACAGCCGCTCTTACTACGTAATAAGTTGACTGATATGGAGGTAGATGAGGGGATGGTGAACTGGATAAGTGACTACCTGACAGACAGCTGCAGTTTGTAAGGATGGGGGAGGTGGTATCTGGCAGTGTTGGAGCCCCTCAGGGTACAGTGCTGTCACCCTTCCTCTTCTCATTGTATACAGCTGACTTTCAGTATAAATCTGATTTTTGTCACCTCCAAAAATTCTCAGATGACTCCGTGATTGTAGGGGCATTGTGGGGGGCCGGGGGGAGGAGGAATATAGAAGGGTGGTTTCTGACTTTGTGGATTGGTGTCAGACTAACTGTCTAGAACTAAATGTAAAGAAAACCAAGGAGATGGTGGTGAGTTATAGAAGGAAAAAGGAGGATTACTTACCGATCACCATTGCTGGCCAGGAGGTTGAGATTGTTGAGAGCTACAAATATTTGGGGTTCACCTTGACAGTAAACTTGATTGGAGGTGTCATACAGAAAAGGTTTACAAGAAGGGAATGAGCAGACTGTACTTTCTGAAGGGGGACAGAGGTATTCAGAGTGGACAGAGAAGCCTGGAGAGGAAATATGGATGGGACTGAGGTGGTTGGAGAAAGAAAATAAAAGTCGGTTTTGGGCTGTGCAGCATGGGGTAGAGAAATGGGGCCAGGGAGGACAAAGTGATCTACAGAACACAAAGATGTCTGTAAGGCACAAAGGGGTCTGTAGTGGACAGGGGTCAGGAGAAGGGGACAGAGAGATCTAGATTAGAATGTACAGGTATGTAGGGGAAAAATATGTTTATAGGAAACAGAAATGGGATGGGGGTTAGGAGAGAAAAGTCTGGAGGAGACAGAATGTGGAACTGACAGTGGAATAAAGAGGTGATAGAGGTGTCTGAATTAAAACAAACAGGTCTCGAAAGGAGAGAGAGTTCTATAAGGACAGAGTGTTTGGTTTCTTCTCCTTTTTTAATTGAAATCACCCTACAATTTATTTATTTTCCATAGGGTTTGGGCTTCAGATGTAGTAGTAAATGATGTAAATAAAAAATGGTCCACTTGACGGATAAATCAGGGCTGTTGGATTTTACATTTGTTGAATGGAATGATTTTACATAACATGTATGAAGTTGTCCTTGTCCCTAAAGACGTATTGGGTAAGCTGGATTTGAATGTGCCTACTCATTTATAAGCCCCCACAGGAGGAGTCTTGACATAGTTGAGCCCAAGCTCATGTACAGTGCAAGGGGAAGTCATGAAAAATAGCTTCTGGTCGAGGTATTGAGGGTTCTCTAAAGTGTATGGATAGCTTAAGTGCAAAACCAGCCTGGGGGGAGGGGAGTGGGTAAATGAGAGAATATTACATTGTTTACAGGACCATATCAGCACAAAAACAGCAACCAATCAATGTATCAATGATTAGCTTTCCACTGTCTCATACAAGTTAGATAATTAAAGTTTAACGAGTAATTACTCGGAATGACTTCACTGAAGGTTCGTTCTTTTGAGTAATGTCAGTAAATGTTATTTTAACGACTTGTTACATTTCCTATTTTAAAGATTTATTGGTTAAACATTCGTTGGGAGCAGACATGAAAACATCTCATTTCATTCTGGTTGTTATTGTTATCATTTCTACGCTCTTTATAATTTTATTTTGTTTTTTTTTTATTATTATTCTTTGCTTTTACCAAAATAAATTTTCTTCTTCACATCATCAAAATATAATTGCAACAGTAACGGAAATACAAGAGACTTCTGACCTCGGTGAGAAACCTTGGCTTTTCAGGGTCAAACTCTTTACAGTAATTATTATTACTTATGGTTGCCCTTATTGTTTTTCCTGCCAAAATCAGCAATTAAATATCTATTCCATGAGCCCCTATTGAGGTTCCTGACGATGGTACAAACCTTCTATGGCTTTCTACATCCACAGAACTTTGGGGGCTGGGAGTTCAGGAGTCCATGAACCAATGTATAACTTACCACGCGATTTAGGAATCTACAAGTAGAGCAGTAAATTATGGGGAAGGTTTCTTTGACTTGTCTTTTTTTGTTTTTTTAATTCAAATTTTTGTAAATTTTGGGAACACAATAGCCCTGATTCATCAAAGCTTTCACGTGAAAACTCTGTGCTTTGCAAAGTTAGTATTTGTTTGCTAATTTTAGAGTTTATAAGATTTTTGGAAAAACCGTCCAACACAAACACACAACCTGAGGAACGAGAAGTAAAGTATATTATGAGCAATTTCTCCGCTCTTGAGAAGAAGGAGGATTTTTAATAATAGGTACATTAGAAAGTTGGCAGTTTTACATATAACCCTTTTAAGCAGATGAAAAAATCTCTTTAATTCCACTAAAAATGTAAAAGAGATGTAACTATCAGAAAATAATTTCTTGTTTATATCAAGTTTTTATGTTTAATATACTTTTAAATATTGCTGCCAATGTTAATTTAATTTTAAAAATAAAAATCTAGCAATGTTCACAAAGATCAATGCAGGATTTCTTAAGACTAATTTCTTATTGTTTCAGGAAGCAACAAATGTGCAAAGCCACAATGGTAAAACTATGACCCTATCTTTTGTACTGAAGTATCTAATGAGCTGAAGTTACATACTGTATATAGAGGTGTTATCAGTCATTGTACAGGAGGAGGAGGTGAGCTGTGACATCCCTATTGTGAATGGTGGATCCTGTGTTATCTACTGTATATAGAGGTGATATCAGTCATTGTACAGGAGGAGGAGGTGAGCTGTGACATCACCTATTGTGAATGGTGGATCCTGTGTTATATACTGTATATAGAGGTGTTATCAGTCATTGTACAGGAGGAGGAGGTGAGCTGTGATATCACCTATTGTGAATGGTGGATCCTGTGTTATCTACTGTATATAGAGGTGTTATCAGTCATTATACAGGAGGAGGAGGTGAGCTGTGACATCATCTATTGTGAATGGTGGATCCTGTGTTATGTACTTTATATAGAGGTGTTATCAGTCATTGTACAGGAGGAGGAGGTGAGCTGTGACATCACCTATTGTGAATGGTGGATCCTGTGTTATGTACTTTATATAGAGGTGTTATCAGTCATTGTACAGGAGGAGGAGGTGAGCTGTGACATCACCTATTGTGAATGGTGGATCCTGTGTTATCTACTGTATATAGAGGTGTTATCAGTCATTATACAGGAGAAGGAGGTGATCTGTGACATCACCTATTGTGAATGGTGGATCCTGTGTTATCTCCTGTATATAGAGGTGTTATCAGTCATTATACAGGAGGAGGAGGTGAGCTGTGACAACGCCTATTGTGAATGGTGGATCCTGTGTTATCTACTGTATATAGAGGTGATATCAGTCATTGTACAGGAGGAGGAGGTGAGCTGTGACATCATCTATTGTGAATGGTGGATCCTGTGTTATCTCCTGTATATAGAGGTGATATCAGTCATTGTACAGGAGGAGGAGGTGAGCTGTGACATCACCTATTGTGAATGGTGGATCCTGTGTTATCTCCTGTATATAGAGGTGTTATCAGTCATTATACAGAAGGAGGAGTGAGCTGTGACAACGCCTATTGTGAATGGTGGATCCTGTGTTATCTACTGTATATAGAGGTGATATCAGTCATTGTACAGGAGGAGGAGGTGAGCTGTGACATCACTTATTGTGAATGGTGGATCCTGTGTTATCTACTGTATATAGAGGTGTTATCAGTCATTGTACAGGAGGAGGAGGTGAGCTGTGACATCACCTATTGTGAATGGTGGATCCTGTGTTATCTACTTTATATAGAGGTGTTACCAGTCATTGTACAGGAGGAGGAGGTGAGCTGTGACATCACCTATTGTGAATGGTGGATCCTGTGTTATCTCCTGTATATAGAGGTGCTATCAGTCATTATACAGGAGGAGGAGGTGAGCTGTGACATCACCTATTGTGAATGGTGGATCCTGTGTTATCTCCTGTATATAGAGGTGCTATCAGTCATTATACAGGAGGAGGAGGTGAGCTGTGACATCACTTATTGTGAATGGTGGATCTTGTGTTATCTGCTGTATATAGAGGTGTTTATCAGTCATTGTACAGGAGGAGGAGGTGAGCTGTGACATCACCTATTGTGAATGGTGGATCCTGTGTTATCTACTGTATATAGAGGTGTTATAAGTCATTGTACAGGAGGAGGAGGTGAGCTGTGATATCACCTATTGTGAATGGTGCATCCTGTGTTATCTACTGTATATAGAGGTGTTATCAGTCATTGTACAGGAGGAGGAGGTGAGCTGTAACATCACCTATTGTGAATGGTGGATCCTGTGTTATCTACTGTATATAGAGGTGTTATCAGTTATTGTACAGGAGGAGGAGGTGAGCTGTGACATCACTATTGTGAATGGTGGAATCCTGTGTTTATCTACTGTATATAGAGGTGTTATCAGTCATTGTACAGGAGGAGGAGGTGAGCTGTGATATGATCTATTGTGAAGGTGGATCCTGTGTTATCTACTGTATATAGAGGTGATATCAGTCATTGTACAGGAGGAGATGAGCTGTGACATCACCTATTATGAATGGTGGATCCTGTGTTATATACTTATATAGAGGTGTTATCAGTCATTGTACAGGAGGAGGAGGTGAGCTGTGACATCACCTATTGGAATGGTGGTATCCTGTGTTATCTACTGTATATAGAGGTGTTATCAGTCATTATACAGGAGGAGGAGGTGAGCTGTGACATCACCTATCTGAATGGGGCATCCTGTGTTATCTACTGTATATAGAGGTGTTATCAGTCATTGTACAGGAGGAGGAGGAGTGAGCTGTGACATCACCTATTGTGAATGGTGGATACTGTGTTATCTCCTGTATATAGAGGGGTTATCAGTAATTGTACAGGAGGAGGTGGTGAGCTGTGACATTACCTATTGTGAATGGTGGATCCTGTGTTATCTACTGTATATAGAGGTATTATCAGTCATTGTACAGGAGAGTAGGTGAGCTGTGACATCACTATCATGAATGGTGGATCCTGTGTTATCTATGTAAATAGAGGTGTTATCAGTCATTGTACAGGAGGAGGAGGTGAGCTGTGACAAACGCTATTGTGAAATGGTGGATCCTGTGTTATATACTGTATATAGAGGTGTTATCAGTCATGTACAGGAGCAGGTTGTGAGCTGTGACATCACCTATCATGAATGGGGGATCCTGTGTTATCTGCTGTATATAGAGGTGTTATCAGTCATTGTACAGGAGGAGGAGGTGAGCTGTGACATCACCTATTGTGAATGGTGGATCCTGTGTTATCTACTGTATATAGAGGTGTTATCAGTCATTGTACAGGAGGAGGAGGTGAGCTGTGACATCACTATTGTGAATGGTGGAATCCTGTGTTATCTACTGTATATAGAGGTGTTATCAGTCATTGTACAGGAGGAGGAGGTGATCTGTGACATCACCTATTGTGAATGGTGGATCCTGTGTTATATACTTATAGAGGTGCTATCAGTCATTATACAGGAGGAGGAGGTGAGCTGTGACATCACCTATTGTGAATGGTGGTTCCTGTGTTATCTCCTGTATATAGAGGTGCTATCAGTCATTTACAGGAGGAGGAGGTGAGCTGTGACATCACTATTGTGAATGGTGGATCTTGTGTTATCTGCTGTATATAGAGGTGTTATCAGTCATTGTACAGGAGGAGGAGGTGAGCTGTGACATCACCTATTGTGAATGGTGGATCCTGTGTTATCTACTGTATATAGAGGTGTTATCAGTCATTGTACAGGAGGGGAGGTGAGCTGTGACATCACCTATTGTGAATGGTGAATCCTGTGTTATATACTGTATAAGAGTGTTATCAGTCATTGTACAGGAGGAGGAGGTGAGCTGTGACATCACCTATTGTGAATGGTGGATCCTGTGTTATATACTGTATATAGAGGTGGTTATCAGTCATTATACAGGAGGAGGAGGTGAGCTGTGACATCACCTATTGTGAATGGTGGATCCTGTGTTATCTCCTGTATATAGAGGTGCTATCAGTCATTATACAGGAGGAGGAGGTGAGCTGTGACATCACCTATTGTGAATGGTGGATTCCTGTGTTATCTCCTGTATATAGAGGTGCTATCAGTCATTATACAGGAGGAGGAGGTGAGCTGTGACATCACTTATTGTGAATGGTGGATCTTGTGTTATCTGCTGTATATAGAGGTGTTATCAGTCATTGTACAGGAGGAGGAGGTGAGCTGTGACATCACCTATTGTGAATGGTGGATCCTGTGTTATCTACTGTATATAGAGGTGTTATCAGTCATTGTACAGGAGGAGGAGGTGAGCTGTGACATCACCTATTGTGAATGGTGAATCCTGTGTTATCTACTGTATAGAGGTGTTATCAGTCATTATACAGGAGGAGGAGGTGAGCTGTACATCACCTATTGTGAATGGTGGATCCTGTGTTATCTACTGTATATAGAGGTGTTATCAGTCATTGTACAGGAGGAGGAGGTGAGCTGTGACATCACTATTGTGAATGGTGGATCCTGTGTTATCTCCTGTATATAGAGGTGTTATCAGTCATTGTACAGGAGGAGGAGGTGAGCTGTGACATCACCTATTGTGAATGGTGGATCCTGTGTTATATACTGTATAGAGGTGTTATCAGTCATTATACAGGAGGAGGAGGTGAGCTGTGACATCACTATTGTGAATGGTGGATCTGTGTTATACTGTATATAGAGGTGTTATCAGTCATTATACAGGAGGAGGAGGTGAGCTGTGACATCACCTATTGTGAATGGTGGATCCTGTGTTATTACTGTATATAGAGGGTGTTATCAGTCATTGTACAGGAGGAGGGTGAGCTGTGACATCACCTATTGTGAATGGTGAATCCTGTGTTATCTACTGTATATAGAGGTGTTATCAGTCATTGTACAGGAGGGGAGGTGAGCTGTGACATCACCTATTGTGAATGGTGGATCCTGTGTTATTACTGTATATAGAGGTGTTATCAGTCATTGTACAGGAGGAGGAGGTGACTGTGACATCACTATTGTGAATGGTGATCCTGTGTTATATACTGTATTAGAGGTGTTATCAGTCATTGTACAGGAGAGGAGGTGAGCTGTGACATCACCTATTGTGAATGGTGGATCCTGTGTTATATACTGTATATAGAGGTGTTATCAGTCATTATACAGGAGGAGGAGGTGAGCTGTGACATCACCTATTGTGAATGGTGGAATCCTGTGTTATCTACTGTATATAGAGGTGTTTATCAGTCATTAGTACAGGAGGAGGAGGTGAGTCTGTGACATCACCTATTGTGAATGGTGGATCCTGTGTTATTACTGTATATAGAGGTGTTATCAGTCATTATACAGGAGGAGGAGTGAGCTGTGACATCACCTATTGTGAATGGTGGATCCTGTGTTATCTACTGTATAGAGGTGTTATCAGTCATTGTACAGGAGGAGGAGGTGAGCTGTGACATCACCTATTGTGAATGGTGGATCCTGTGTTATTACTGTATATAGAGGTGTTATCAGTCATTGTACAGGAGGAGGAGGTGAGCTGTGACATCACCTATTGTGAATGGTGGATCCTGTGTTATCTACTGTATAAGAGGTGTTATCAGTCATTGTACAGGAGGAGGAGGTGAGCTGTGACATCACCTATTGTGAATGGTGGATCCTGTGTTATCTACTGTATATAGAGGTGTTATCAGTCATTGTACAGGAGGAGGAGGTGAGCTGTGACATCACCTATTGTGAATGGTGAATCCTGTGTTATCTGCTGCATACAGAGGTGTTATCAGTCA
The DNA here is from genome assembly GCA_033576555.1 of Oophaga sylvatica. Lineage (NCBI taxonomy): Eukaryota > Metazoa > Chordata > Amphibia > Anura > Dendrobatidae > Oophaga > Oophaga sylvatica. The sequence goes on along the minus strand of JARQOD010000001.1, from coordinate 383,724,866 downwards.
TTATACAGGAGGAGGAGGTGATCTGTGACATTACCTATTGTGAATGGTGCATCCTGTGTTATCTACTGTATATAGAGGTGTTATCATTCATTGTACAGGAGGAGGAGGTGAGCTGTGACATCACCTATTATGAATGGTGGATCCTGTGTTATATACTGTATATAGAGATGTTATCAGTCATTGTACAGGAGGAGGAGGTGAGCTGTGACATCATCTATTGTGAATGGTGGATCCTGTGTTATCTACTGTATATAGAGGTGTTATCAGTCATTGTACAGGAGGGGGAGATGAGCTGTGACATCACCTATTGTGAATGGTGGATCCTGTGTTATCTACTGTATATAGAGGTGTTATCAGTCATTGTACAGGAGGAGGTGAGCTGTGATATCACCTATTGTGAATGGTGCATCCTGTGTTATCTACTGTATATAGAGGTGTTATCAGTCATTGTACAGGAGGAGGAGGTGAGCTGTAACATCACCTATTGTGAATGGTGGATCCTGTGTTATCTCCTGTACATCAGTACCATCTTTATGCTGATGACACACAACTATACACGTCATCCCCTGACCTTACCCCCGCTGTTCTACAGAACGCCAGTGACTGTCTGTCTGCAGTCTCCAACATCATGTCTGCTCTCTATCTGAAACTCAACCTCTCCAAAACTGAACTTCTTCTGCTCCCGCCGTCTACTAACCTCCCTAAATTTGACATTTCCCTCTCTGTGGGCAGCACCATAATAACACCCCGGCAGCAGGCTCGCTGTCTGGGTGTTATGTTTGACACCAATCTCTCCTTCACCTCCCATATACAATCTCTTACCCGCTCTTGCCGCCTACACCTAAAGAACATCTCTAGAATCCGCCCTTTTCTCACCATGGAAACAACAAAAACCCTCACTGTAGCATTGATCCACTCCCGCCTGGACTACTGCAACGCTCTATTACTTGGCCTCCCCATTACTCGACTATCCCCTCTCCAGTCCATCCTTAATGCAGCAGCCAGGGTCATTTATCTGGCTAATCGGTACTCGGACGCGTCCGCTCTTCGCCAGTCCTTACACTGGCTGCCCATTCATTATAGGATCCAATTCAAAGTACTTGTTCTCACCCACAAAGCTCTCCACAGTGCAGCACCCCCCTACATCTCCTCCCTCATTTCTATCTATCGGCCTAACCGACTGCTGCGCTCTGCAAACGACTTTCGACTAACCTCTGCACTAATCCGTACCTCCCACTCCCGACTCCAAGAATTCTCCCGCGCTGCGCCAATCCTCTGGAATGCTCTACCCCAAGAAATTAGGACTATCCACAATTTGCATGATTTCAGACGCTCCCTCAAAACACATTTGTTCAGAGCGGCCTATCACATTCACTAATCAAAGTCATTCTAGGTGTAAGTGTGTATGTGTAGCCCATTCACTATCTCCATCCATCCCTCACTCCCTCAAGATGGCTGGACCATCATTGTAAATGCACCATTGTATATACACACCTGTACTTTGTATCTCCCCCACCTCATTGTAGATTGTAAGCTCTCACGAGCAGGGGCAGCTTATTTTGCTTTAATTATTGTATTGTTAACTTATGACTTGTGTTTTGAAACTGTTAAACTGTAAAGCGCTGCGGAATATGATGGCGCTATATAAATAAAGATTATTATTATTATTATATAGAGGTGTTATCAGTCTTTTTACAGGAGGTGAAGAAGGTGAGCTTTGACATCACAGAATTGTTTCTTGATGAATACAAAAAGTATGGGTTTATAATCGCCCCAGGGACCAGTTTAAAAAATTTTAGATTGATATTTTATTTTTTAATAAAGATCATGTTATGAAAAATTTAAAACCCTTGCCATTTTTTAAAAAAATATCTAGCACAAAAGCCATCTTTAAGCAATAGGTCATTTTCTGATTATCGCTTCCCATTAAATATTGGTTATCACAAGGTATTTTATTGAACAGAGTTAGATAAAAAGTATTATAAATAGATATATTTTTTAATTTTACGTTTTCTCCTCGCATACATCAATTAGTAGCTTGTGCTGATATAAAATGCAGTTTAGGTGTCATATGACTGTGCACCTGGTAAATAATAACAGTGCAGGAATAATATTTAACACTTAATCATCACAGTTAAGTTGAGGAAACTATGTAAAGCGGGGAGCACAGGTGATACAAGGTGTCCAGTTATTCCACAATCCCTGCAGTTCTTTTTCCACATTCTTATTATTTTTAAGCCCATTTTGCAAATATAGGAAAATTATACACGAGCCGGAGAAAAGAAGGTAATGGAAATAAATATTAAAATCAACTTTGTGTGTCTGCGTTACCAGATCTAGTATCGTGCAGTCCAATTGTTAGTTTTCTGATCGGGGCCCGAGTTTGTCTGGCAGAGACTGATAGTGAGTATATTAATCTCTGCACCGCTATAAATCTTTAAGCTGGATGTATCTGCTTCAGAATGTGACAGGAATGCAGCGGCCTGAATTCTCCTGTTTTGCTGCCGATGTGTTTCTAGAACTTTTTAAAACTGATTTAATCTTTCTTTCCAGTCTTTTTTTCCAATAAGAAATTACAACACCGAGGAAAGATTAAAAGACAGCTCCCATCAATTGTGATCATTGGTTATGTCCCAGTTACCTATTATCTAGCAATGGAAACAAAAAATAAAATAATAAATGAATGAAAAATTTTGTTTTTCAGGGTGTCATATCATCAGTCACATTGTTTGGGAAATCGTCATGTCATAATAATAGTATAAAGCGCAAACTGAAAAAAAAAATTGAAAGCGATCTAGTAATGTAACAAGGATCCTGGGACGGCATCATCACATTTCTACTTGACTGGACTAAATATATGGAAAGCAAAGATTTACTAAAAACTAAATACAAGGTTTTTTTTTAAAAAAAAAAACTAAAAACATGAAAATAATAGGAATAAGTGAATCTTTTGAAATTCTAATTCAGCTCTTTGACAAATTTTGCCAAGAAATTTGTTTTGCAACTAAGTGATTTACTCCAAAAAAAAAGTACTTCAAAGCCTCCAATTTCACTGAAGAAAATACTTGTACTATAACCACAATGATCGAGCAAGCAGCAGCTGCCAGGTATGTTTTCCTCTCTGGACACAGTGACTCTCCTTCCTCAGAGATGCAGTGACTCTCCTATCTCACTCTTCCTATAAATTAAATATATTCCCTTTTCCTTACACACTAACTTTTTTCACTGTTTTGCCACCTCACATTACCTGTAATGTTTAATGGAGTGTTTTATTGCTTTTTTCTACTTAAGAGCTGTGGAGATCCGGGTGTCGATGAGCGCCCAGGTCCACTAGCCGAAACTGCATGGACCAGGGATTGTTCCGCCGAACGTCCACTCTCCTTTTAACGTGGGTGTAATGTTACTCAGACAACACACGGTGAGGGTAAAACAGTGTGTGCAATGCTTTATTGAACCACAAAACAGGCAGATAACACATAGAACAGTCCCAGCAAAATACCCCAAGATGATGCACATTACAGAGTTTCACCCTTCTGCTGACCTGCTGGGATAATTATTATTATTTATTTCTATAGCACCATTGATTCCATGGTGCTGTACATGAGAAGGGGTTACATACAAATTACAGGTATCACTTACAGTAAACAAACTAACAATTTCAGACTGATACAGAGGGGCGATGGCCCTGCCCTTTCGGGCTTACATTCTACAGGATGGTGGGGACGAGACAGGAGGTTGGTGGGTCGCAGCAGCTCTGGTGTTGGTTGAGGCGATATCACCGGTAGTGGTGAGGAGGTAGCAGGGTCATTGCAGGCTGTAAGGTTTCCTGAAGAGGTGGGTTTTCAGGTTCCTTCTGAAGGATCCGAGTGTGGTTGATAGTCAGACGCGTTGAGGCAAAGAATTCCAGAGGATGGGGAATATTCGGGAGAAGTCTTGGAGGCAGTTGGGTGAGGAGAAAATAAGTGTGGAGGAGAGAAGGAGGTCTTGGGAGGATCGGAGATTACGTGAGGGAAGATATCGCGAGATTAGTTTAGAGACATATGGAGGAGACAGGTTATAGATGGCCTTGTAAGTCAGTATTAATAGTTTGAACTGGATACGCTGAGGGAATGGGAGCCAGTGAAGAGATTTGCAGAGGGGAGAAGCGGAGGGATAACGAGGAGAGAGATGAATTAGTCGGGCAGCAGAGTTAAGGATGGACTGGAGAGGTGCGAGAGTGTTAGCAGGGAGGCCAGAGAAAAGGATGTTGCAGTAGTCGAGGTGGAAGATGATGAGGGCGTGCACAATCATTTTAGTAGATTGAGGGTTGAGGAAAGGACGGATTCTGGAAATTTTTTTGATCTGAAGGTGACAGGAGGTAGAAAGAGCTTGGATGTGCGGATTGAAGGACAGGGCAGAGTCAAGGGTTACTCCGAGGCAGCGGATTTCCGGTACGGGGGAAAGCATGATGTCGTTAATTGTGATAGATAGGTCAGGTAAGGAAGATGTGTGAGATGGGGGAAAGATAATGAGTTCAGATTTGTCCACATTGAGTTTGAGGAAGTGGGAGAAGAAGAAGGAGGATATGGCTGATAGACACTCCAGGATTCTGGACAGCAGAGAGGTGATGTCTGGGCCAGAAAGGTAGATCTGAGTGTCATCAGCATAAAGGTGGTACTGGAATCCGTGGGACTTTATGAGTTGCCCCAGGCCAAGTGTATAGATTGAGAAGAGTAGGGGTCCTAGAACAGAGCCTTGGGGACTCCAACAGAGAGAGGGTGGGACGAGGAGGTAGTGTTGGAGTGGGAGACGCTGAATGTGCAGTTGGAAAGGTATGAGGAGATCCAGGATAGGGCGAGGTCCTTGACGCCAAAGGAGGAGAGAATCTGCAGTAGAAGGCAGTGGTCAACTGTATCAAAAGCAGAGGACAGGTCAAGAAGCAGGAGTATAGAGTATTGTCCGTTCGCTTTGGCTGTAAGTAGGTCATTAGTAATTTTGGTCAGGGCTGTCCCAGTGGAGTGATGGGGCAGAAACCAGATTGAAGAGTGTCAAAGAGCAAATTAGATGAGAGGTGTTAGGAAAGCTCAGCTTGGACGTACAGCTCCAGGAGTTTGGAAGCAGCGATATTGGGCGATAGCTAGACATAGCTGTTGGGTCGAGGGTTGGCTTTTTAAGGATAGGCGTGATTGTGGTATGTTTGAAAGCAGAAGGGAAAATAATGGCAACTGTTAATTCAGAGCTCTCAGGGTCGACTACCCCACCTGTGGTACGCACAAAGAGAGGAGGTAACAACAAGCTTAGGAAGATGACAGTCCATTCAAGTGCAAGGCCAGTTGACCGGAGGGTCACAACCTGGCTTGGTCGTCCAGGGTCGACTACCCCACCTGTGACACACACACACACAGAGGAGGCAACGACAAGCTTAGGAAGAGGACAGTCCATTCAGGTACAAGGCCAGTTGACCGGAGGGTCACAACCTGGCTTCATCTTCCAGGGTCGAATACCCCACCGGTGACACACACACAGAGAGGAGTTAATGACAAACATAGGAAAATGACAGTCCATTCAGGTACAAGACCAGTTGACCAGAAGATCACAACCTGGCTTCATTTTCCAAGGTCGACCACCCCACCTGTGGCACGTACGCAGAGAGGAGGTAATGACAAGCTTAGGAAGATGACAGTCCATTAAGGTACAAGGCCAGTTGACCCGAGGGTCACAACCTGGCTTCATCTTTCAGGGTGGACTACCCCACCTCTAACACACACACACACAGAGGAGTTAATGACAAACATAGGAAGATGACAGTCCATTGCGATACAATGTCAGTTGACCCGAGAGTCACAACCTGGCTTCTCTGAACATCTCCATGGAGCCAGGTGACTGGTAGGTCGCATTCCTGGCTTTCTCCAAATGTATCCATGGTTCAGCGATGGTCAGTGGAGCAGATCTGTATTCTTCCAACCGGGGCCGAGGATCCCTAGGTTGTTTAGAATGAGGGATCTGTGTTCCTTGTGATGGAGCCATGATGTATTGGCAGCAGTCCTATAGGGTCCCCTGGATGTTTGATGTCTTGGCAGAATCTCAGGCTGTCTCTCTCTGTCTCACCTATAGAGGAATGTAACCTCGTTTTCTACTTAACAAATGTCCTTCTTACAGTATTAACATAAAGGGTAAGAATGAAGATGAGATCAAGTAGCATTTTTTGAGTATTAAATCTATTTTCATAATTTTCCTCCTCTGTTTTCAAAGTCACCAAACTATCTGCCTACACAATGCATAATTAGCATATCAGTAAACTTTACTAGTCATCAAAGATAAAAGCACAATATGTTATATAATAGGTCAATATTACAGGCTTAAGGCCCCGTCTCACATAGCGACACACCAACGATCCCGACAACAATCAGGATCCTGGTGTGTCACTACATGATCGCTGCTGAGCTGCCAAACAGGCAGCTCAGGCAGCGATCAGGACAGCGACACTGCGGGTAACGTCGCATAGTTACCTGCAGTGTACGTTGGATACCAACCCGCTGATGCAGGGAGCTGGTAACCAAGGTACACTTCGGGTTTCCAGGAGCTGCGCGGTGCCTGGAAACCCGATGTGTACCTTGGTTATCAGCTCCCCTGCAGCAGCGCACTGGTATCCAACGTACACATGGTGTTTCCAGGCACAGCCCCGTGCCTGGAAACCTTAAGTGTACCTTGGTTACCAGCTGATCGCTGGTCTCCTGTCTGCTACACGCAGCGATGCGTGCTGGCCAACGGGAGACCAGTGATCAAAAAAAAGTCCAGGCATTTCTGACAGACCAGCGATTCACAGCAGGGGCCTGATCGCTGGTACGTGTCAGACATAGCGAGATCGCTGCTGAGATCGCTGTTTAGCAGCGATCTCGCTAGCGATCTCGCTATGTGAGACGGGGCCTTTACACAAGTACAAGTCTGTTTTCTTGAACAACACATAAATTCAAAACACAAAAAACACATAGCTAACTGTTATGATTTGGTAGCTGAAGAGAGCAGGCAAAAAAGGAAATACACCAGAGAGGTTGGAATCTATGGGATTGCAGTACCCTGACTAACCACAACAACTAAAGGCAGCCATGGAGCGTACCTACGTTGGTCCTAGACGCCTCGTCACAGCCTGAGAAGCTAACTACACCTAAAGACAGAAAGAGGAAAACTATCTGCCCCGAAGCAGATCCCCAAAGAACATAGAAAGCCCCCAAACATGTAATGGCGGTTAGACAAGGGAAATACAGACACAGACAGAAAATAGTATGAGCAAACGTTGGGGCCCAAACTTCCTAAATAGAAAAGGATAGGAAGGACACTTACTGCAATCCCAAAAAACCCTGAAAAGTACCAACTCTACTAATTACAAAAACACCTGAGATCACACGACCTCTACGACCTAAATTAGTTCTCTGGTGTAACAAAAACTAAACAGCAGCCACTGAAAAAACTGGAAAAGGCAAATGAACAAACAACAGTGGCCGAACTAAACTGAGAGGAGCACAAGCCCCCGGAGGGGACCCGGCAGACCCCCACAGAAGTGCAGGACAAAATGCAAAAAGCAAGCACAAAAAACTAAAAGAAGAAAATGTCTTATCTGTTAGCAGAAGATGCAGGCAAGAAACAGCAAGCCACAAAGTGAACAGGAATCAAAGATGAGACCAGAAAAATTGATCACCGGCAACCCTGATGGGAGGGAACCTCCCTTATATAAGACCAGTCAGTAACACCTGATTGCCAATCTTCACAATCTTCATTGGATAGTTCAGTACTGTTTGTAACCACCAGAGGGAGCTTCTGCTCAGAATTCATTTCTAGCACATTCACAACAGCTAACCGTCTATTCTTGGTTTACTAAAAATAGTAATCTGGTTAATTAAGATACAATGCTGTGTCTCCACAAGAGCTGTGATATCATTTTACTTTCCAAATTTAATGAGAGAAAAGCTGCTTCATTCCCTGCCTCAGCTTTTAAAAAGATTTTTCAGTACTATTACATGTGATGTGATGTGATGAAAACAATTATAGTGAAGCCACTCAGTCATTTCCATGATCAAGTTATCCTTCTCTGGCTGAAACAATCTTCTAATGTGTAAAATAGAGGTGACAAATGAAGGAAATTTGCACAAACTGAAACACATACTGTTTAAACTGGCCGACTTAAAAAAATTCCAAAAATGTGTTATAAATTGAATTTGCAACAATTCAATGTACTCATCTGTAATAAATATGTATAGAAATTTACAGACAGATAGGTAGATGGAAAAAAGAGAGATGAAGGGAAAAGGGATTAAAGAAAGGAAGGTAGGAAGGAATGAAGGAAGAAAAGGAAGTAAAAAGGAATGAAGAAGGAGAAAAGGAAGGAAAATAAAAAAGGATTAAAGTAAGGAAGGTAGGAAGGAATGAAGGAGAAAAAGGAAGTAAAAATGAATGAAGAAGGAGAAAAGGAAGGAAAAATAGGAAATAAGGGGAAGGAAGGAAAGATAGAAAGGAGAAGGGAGAAAGGAAGTAAGGAAGGTTTGAAGAAAGGAAGGAAAGAAAGAAAAAGCAAGGAAGGAAATAAGGAGAAATGGAAGGAAAATATGAAGGAAGGGAAGAAGGAAGGAAGGAAAAAAGGAAGGAAAGAAAGCAAAAACAAAGAGGTAAGGTAGGAAAAAAGAAGAAAGATAAAAAGAATGAAGGAAGGTAGGAACAAAGAAGGAAGGATAAAGCGAAGGAAAGAAGATAGAGAGGGAGGAAGGAAGGAAAAAAGGAAGTATAGGGAGAATAAATGAAAAACAGAAAAATATCCTGAAAAAAGAGAGAAAAAAGAAAGAAAGAAAGAGAAAAAGAAAGTAAGGAAGACAAAAAGAAAAAGAAAGAAGATAATAAAAGAAAGATAGAAATCTTATTCCTCTCAATAGTAAATGGCATGCCCTTGAGTCAAAAAAAAAAAAATTGAACATTTCCTTTAAATACCAAGTGCAGAGAGAAACTACCATGTAATTTATGTAATACATTAAAAACAATTTAAAGACCTTTAGCCAGAAACTTTGCTGGACAAGAAAGATCAAACATCTACAGTAATAGAGAATGATAAATAATTCACATTTGTTATTAGCATTTCCAAAGTATATAGTGTATAGGATATCTGCAGAGCTGTTAACATGCGCAGCCCAGCTAATGGCGAGAGAGAACATTGTGTCTATAGTTAAAGTATTGTTATGAAATGTGGTCCCAAGAGCTCTACCATCTGTGTATGGGAATCATTTATTGACCTTTTTATATTGTACATCTCCTAATCTAGAAACTGCGACATGAATAAACCCCAGGAGATAACACTTTATATCACATATCAGAGGGTATATATAGTATTACATAAAAAGAACTTGCAAAATGTATACTAATAGCATTAAAGTAATAATGTGCATGTTATAGTAGTTATATTCTTGTAAAAAGAGGAAGTATTATAGTAGTTATATTCCTGTACATAGGGGGCAGTATTATAGTAGTTATATTCTTGTAAAAAGAGGAAGTATTATAGTAGTTATATTCCTGTACATAGGGGGCAGTATTATAGTAGTTATATTCTTGTACATAGGAGAAGTGTTATAGTAGTTTTATTCTTGTACATATGCAACAATATTATAGTAGTTATATACTTGTACATAGGGGCAGTATTATAGTAGAGATATTCTTGTACATAGGGAGCAGTATTATAGTAGTTATATTCTTGTACATAGGAGCAGTATTATAGTAGTTATATTCTTGTACATAGGAGCAGTATTATAGTAGTTATATTCTTGTACATAGAAGAAGTAATAGTAGTTATATTCTTGTACATAGGAGCAGTATTACAGTAGTTATATTCTTGTACATAGAATAAGTATTATAGTAGTTATATTCTTGTACATAGGGGCAGTATTATAGTAGTAATATATCTTGTACATAAGGGCCAGTATTATAGTAGTTATATTCTTGTATATAGGAGCAGTATTATAGTAGTTATATTCTTGTACATAGAAGCAGTATTATAGTAGTTATATTCTTCTATATATGGGGCAGTATTATAGTACAGTAGATATATTCTTATACATAGGGGCAGAATTAGAGTAGTTACATTCTTGTAAATAGGTGGCAGTATTATAGAGTTATATTCTTGTACATAGGGGCAGTATTATAGAAGTTATATTCTTGTACATAGGCACTGTATTATAGTATTTATGTTCTTGTACACAGGAGCAGTATTATATTTTTATTCTTATACATAGTGGACAGTATTATAGTAGTTGTATTCTTGTACATAAGAGCAGTATTATAGTAGTTATATTCTTCTACAAATGGGGAAGTATTATAGTAGTTATATTCTGTATAAAGGAGCAATATTATAGTAGTTATATTCTTGTAAATAGGGAGCCGTGTTATAATAGTTATATTCTTGTACATAGGATCAGTATTATAGTAGTTATATTTTCATGTACATAGAAGCAGTATATATATAGTAGTTATATTCTTGTACTTAGGGGCAGTATTATAGTAGTTATTTCTTGTATATAGAGCAGTATTATAGTAGTTATATTTTGTACATAGGGGTAGCATATATAGTAGTCATATTCTTGTACATAGGGCAGTATTATCGTAGTTATATGCTTGTAATAGAGAGCAGTATTATAGTATTTATATTCTCTGCACATAGGGGCAGTATTATAGTAGTTATATTCTTGTATATAGAGCAGTATTATAGTAGTTATATTTTGTACATAGGGGTCAGATTATAGTAGTTATATTCTTGTACATGGAGCAGTATTATAGTAGTTATATTTTTGTACATAGGGGTCAGTATTACAGTAGTTATATTCTTGTATATGGAGCAGTATTATAGTAGTTATATTCTTGTACATAGGAGCAGTATTAGCGTAGTTATATCTTGTATATAGAAGCAGTATTATAGTATTTATATTTTGTACATAGGGACAGTATTATAGTAGTTATATTCTTGTTCATAGAGCAGTATTATAGTATTTATATTCTTGTACATAGGGACAGTATTATAGTAGTTATATTCTTGTATAGGGGCAGTATTATAGTAGTTATATTCCTGTACATAGGAGCAGTATTATAGTAGTTATATTCTTGTACATAGTGGGCAGTATTATAGTAGTTATATTCTTGTTCATAGGAGGCAGTATTATAGATCATAGTGGTTTCATATGAAACCATTGTATTATCCAGAGAGAGAATTCATTACTATCTTCTTTCCTAGTTAGTAATCTCCTTTCTGCTATTCCATGCAGTGTTGATGTTTCTGAGTTGATGAAGATACATAATTCAGCCACTTAATCACTGTGTTTATTTGTCATCAATGTGTTTTTTAAATTTGCTCCATTTATATGAATTTCCCAGTTTGCCTTCAGTTAAAAAAAATCTGCATGATGCAATTTGTATTTTGTCTTTTTTCATTCGGAGCTGCAGCTGCAGAAAATGTCATCATTACGCTGGAGATCCTTTCGCTTCTTCACATGATATGAATTTGGCAAGCGTCTCCTCTCAGTTAATGAAAGGCTTAGAAATTTGGACGAAATGGGAGAACAATTGGCCTCTAAAAAAATACAATTAGAAAAAGCTCTACTTTATAAATGCTGTGGCAGAGACATTGTGTGGAAGACTCCGGGCCAAGTAAACAGTCATTAACTTCTTAACATTTCAGCTTTGGTGGAAACGTGGATGCACTGGAGAAAGAAAGGAAAAGGAAAAAAAATAGTTAAAGGGTATTTCCATCTTATCCCTATTGCACTTTAATTATATATTGTCCGTGGTCTGACCCCTATATCCCCCATTAGGGGGCGCAGTAATAATAATCTAGAGTTGGGACTTGTAGTTTTTTGACTCCCTGCTCAAATTTCGGCAACTGAGCGTCATTTTATTTAGAACGGTGGCCAAAAATATATTGTATTGCACATATCAGGAGACTTTTTGGAGTTTTTTTCACAAGGGTAATTTGCAATACCAGGCATACTGTAACTCATGAGCAAAAGTGGGTGGCACGGTGGCTCAGTGGTTAGCGCTGCAGCCTTGCAGCGCTGGAATCCTAGGTTCAAATCCCACCAAGGACAATATCTGCAAGGAATTTGTATGTTCTCCCTGTGTTTGCGTGGGTTTCCTCAGGGTTCTCCAGTTTCCTCCCACATTCCAAAGACATACTGATAGGGAAATTAGATTGTGAGCCTCGTCTGGGACAGCGACGATAATGTGTGCAAACTGTAAAGTGCTGTGGAATATGTTAGCGCTATATAAAAATAAAGATTATTAAAAATAAAGATTATTAAAAGTGGTGGTTTTTATAGGGAAAAAAGGTCCAAACCTCATCGTAAGGAGCATGATGTCTCAGTCTCCAGGGGTGACATTATGGCGGTATCTATCCTCTCCCCAGATCTTATGGGTCAAGCCTCGGTTCTTCCTGTCTAGTTCTGGTAATGTCGACTCTAAGTCCTTCGTGGGTCGTAAACCTACTGCGACTGCACAGAAAGAACATGTATATGTAAAACATTGCTGGTAGTATCCCCTCCAGATGGCAAGTCCTCTCCAACCTCAGCTCATGACTGATCTCCGCTACCCCGTGCCATCATGCACCACTGAACACCAGGAGCACAATTTGTGAGACCTATGGACCGTGACCACACAAGATGCTCCAAATAAGACAAGAAGAGGGTTATCCCATCTTATCCTAATGCAGCATAACTTTTTTTATTTTCTAGACATTAGCGTAGACCAATTCCAGTCGGCAGTCATGGCAAAATGGTGCTCGTGTCTAGGATGGCATCCCACATCAAAATTAACAGAAACGACTGCCATTCATTTGTGGACGTAATTTATAGAATTTATTCCATAACCTTTAGCATATATAATCGAATGTGATGTGTTTCGGCTTAGGCACAAGCCTTTTTCAAACTTTTTCAATCTTATAATCTTCATTGGGGCAGGGATCTATATGAGAAATGGTCTTTTTTGTGCTGCAAGGAATATGTTGGTGTGCGCCACGTTCACATCTTCAGTATTTTCCATCAGTATTTGTAAGGTAAAACCAGGAGAGGTACAATCAGAGGAAAAGTATAATTGAAATTCGTCACCACTTCTGCATGTATCAGCCACTCCTGGTTTTGGCTACAAATACTGATGTAAAATATTGACCAAATGCTGAACGTTTGAACATGGCCTTATATAAAAATATGGAAAAAGTAAGATAATGATAATGTGCTTCCTATGATATCACCATGCCTGGATTCGCCTATAGGCACCATATGCACAGTGGGATTTAGTGTAGAGATGACCTTAATTCTTTTTTCCAACGGAATGGTTGTGCACGGCAAAGGGTAAAACTCGCACCTATATCCACACTATAGATTGAAGTGCTGCAGATTATACATTTACGACTCTTGTCAATTTATATTGTGGATATTTTTGGCAGATTGTGCATGAGATTTCTGAATATTTTCTGCCCTGTGCTGGCAATGAAAAATGGAGATTTTCCGTAAGCAAACTCACAGCAAAAAAAATCTGCTGCCCCTCCTCCTGTTTCCAGATCACACTTTTGGGCTTTTTGAATGGTGCCGATTCATCAAAGCTTTTACACCAGATTCCTTCCTTAAAGAACTTTGAAAACTGTCAAAATTCTACTGTAAAGTTTTGTGACTTTTGGCATTTTCGCACAATTTTGAGGAAATCTGCAGAGTTGCTGAGGACGGGGGAAGTGATGGGGCATCACAACACTGCTTGTAAAATTCATAACTAGTGGCAGCGTTTCTTACACCACAAATCTTACACCAGTCCGTAACTGGAGTAAGAAGGTGAGCTGACACGGCTGGAACGACGCTGGCACCAGTGGTGAGTAAAAGTGTTATCATTTTACTGGGGGGTGCACTAGTAGAGGACAACACCATTAATCTTTGCATTGACTCCTTTCTGCACTACCTCTTTTCTGCCTCCAATGCACCTTGGACCATGTATACCTGGGGGGGGGACGCCATATTGGTTCCTTTCCCTTGATATTAATTTTCAAGTCAGTGCTTAGCAATGCATGAGTTAAAAACTTCAGAAAGGTAAATTATATTATAAAATCCAGCACTGACATGGCTGAGGAGCGCAAACCTCCTTAGTTCTCGGCATTCATCTCAGCTGATTATTTGTGCTTTTAGAAATGCTCAAAAAAGTTTTCATTTTGAGTTTCCCGCTGATCCTTATTCAATTGTTACTCGGCATGAACACACGGAAAATAGGTCCGCTCGCAATTCTACAGCCGATGATTCCTTTCTGCAGAAAGTATTTAATGTCATTTCCATTTTAACCGTTTCACTTTATTGCCCCCTCGTCTCCCCCGCGGATCTGATTTCTCACTGTAAAAAATATGTTTGATGGAATAACAGCAAATTTCTATAATTCTTATAAAGTGGAGAAATACGGCACAAGGTGCATAAAGGAAAGAGTACAAACATTGTAGAAATGTCAAACTTCACTTGCAAGCCGCTTCAAAAGGCTCAACCTGCGGCAATTTAGTGGAGGCTTTTATCGAAATTTTTCAACTTTTTCAAATTGTACATTTGACCCTTATCCACAATCTACACTAATAACAAGTTTGTGGACAGTGGTCACCAGTGTGCATGGTGATCAATATGTTATTTCTGTGCCAGGAAGTGTTGTTATAGGTACACAAGAGTAGACATGTATGTTTATCTATCCACGACAAATCAGAACGGAAATCCAAACATTGAGGAACGTTGAAATGGTGCAAGATTGCTATAAATTTTGAAATAAAGTTATTTTTAGTGATGTGCGAGCACGCTCGGTACTGCGCCATACTGGCTCGAGTATCTTAGGTGCAGGAGCGCCAAGCTTGAGGCCCCGCATGTCTCGCGCCTGTTAGACAGCCAATAAAAATGCGAGGATTGCCCGCCATAAATGGTAAAGCCGTAATCATGTTGGCTGTTGGCATTGCTCTGATTGGCTGGCCACATCGAGACACTGGGTCTTAAAGACCGGGTAACTTGATGCTCAGCACACTGTCCTCTGGAAGCAGATCATAGAGAGTTGGTATTGGAGGAATAGCTTAGATTAATGTCCGCCCTCCCCCTAAATATTATAACGTTGCTTTTTCTGTGGCACCAAAAGGGTCTTTTGAACCTTTTTTAATGTATTAAATAATTAATTTTTTTAAAAATGATGTTGGGTCCCCCCTATATTGGCCTCTTCCCAGCTGTAAAATAGCAGCCCGCAGCCACCCCAGTATTGGTGAATCACATTAGATGCCCAATTCTTCCACTTTGCTCGGCTCTTCCTGATTGTCCTGGTGCGGTGGCAATTGGAGTAATATTTTTGAGGGTGATGTCAGCTGTGTAATGTCAGCTGACATCAGGCCCAGGGGTTAGTAATGGATAAAGGTCTATCAAACGCCCTCATTACTAACCCAGCAAGTTAAAAGAAAAAAAACCACAAATATTATTCTACAACAAACTCCCCGACTCACTCGTTCAACTATTTATTAATTCAAATAAAAGCCAGGTTGGTTCAAAAGGATTCCAACATAGTCTATAAATGGCAACCGAAAGACATAAAAAGAGAGATAAATAAAGACAAGAGACCGTCCTTCGGTCACCAATTTATTAACCGCGCAGCTCCGACGTAGTCCATGGCGTTCCCACAATATCCACCAATTCTGCACTGCAACCCATGAAGCCTCGTTCTGAGAATGACGCTTCATTGGTCGTTCCCGGTCAAGTAAAAATAGATAGAAATAAATAAACAGTGATGAGCGAGTGTGCTCGGCCCTGCTTGATCCTCGATCCCTTGCACCCTACACCTTTCAAGAGGGACATGAAGAAATCATGAGCAGTGATGGCCAAATATTGGAGCAACAATGGTCAGAAGAAGACGACGACAGTAGGAAATGGCAATTAGTGTCTTAAGAGGTGGATGAAGATGAGACACAGGGTGTATCGGCGTTCATGTATTTTTGTCAGTTCTTGCATTGTCCCCATAGGGTTTGTGACTCTCAGAATCCCTCCTATATAAATTTCACAGGATGTGACTGACCATGTCACACACACCACATGCCCAGATAAGGTAGGAAAATGTTACAATACAATTTCTGGTGACTAGCGGTGAGTGTATTCCCCTCTACTATGTCATATAATGTAGTCATAGGTGATGGGGAGTTACAATGAGAGATGTCCAGGATATTAAAGGGTAGATGAGGCAATTAATGGATGGAGGAGAGTTTTTTTTCTTTTTTCTTTTGCCTTATATACAAGTCATTATCCTGGAAAGAATGTTTCCTAACACTTTTTTTTCTGTAAAATCCATTATATCTTTGTTTTGTATGTTTTATTGTCAGTCTGTAAAAGTTGCGTAATACACTGACAACATTGTTCCCAGCAGTGACCTGGGAGTCAGAGATGCGTCCAGGCGTCTTCCCTCTGCTGTTCCCATGCCATTTGAGCACTGTTTCCATCCATTTCAGAGATTTTCCTGCCCACGTGGTAGGGTCTACCGGAAAAATGCTCGAGTTTCCCATTGACTTCCATTATACTCTATACTCGAGTTGAGTTCGTCCGAGCATCTGACCTTCTTGATTAAAGTACGGCGCATTTGAGCATTTTAGTGCTCGATCATCACCAGTCTTTGTCTTTCTGGCCACTTTGGTGTCTACTCTCTTCTTGTGCAGCCACTGATTAGTCCCCACAGAGTCATATGGAGCACAACACAAATCACTGGTGCCAAGGATGTATGTGATACCCTACTCCCCTGTGGCCTAATCAATAGCATCATCAAAAGAGAGAAGACTCAAAAGTCGTTGCAAGGAAACGAATGCCAAAGAGTAACACGAGACCTGAGTATCAGAATTTCTCTTTTAATGTCTTTCCCAGCCGTCAGAATCCAGCAAATTGGCGGCACAAATTAAATTGAAATTTGTAACTAAATTGATTCCTTTAGAATCGATTCGCTCATCTCTACTATTGATTTATGCAAAGTGTTTTGAAGTGACAGTGACCGTGTTTGACATTCATACACTTTAGATGTAGCTTTAGATGTTTGGTGGCAGTGCGATGTTTATCTTTCTATGGTTTCTATTAGGACCAATTCTTTCTAGTTGAATGCTTTTTCTTACTGTAGAAGATTATCTAAACATCCCAAAAGACCACATACAGCAAGAAATACAAAGAGAAAGATGGGTAGATTGTGAGCCCTTGGGGCAGGGTCCTCTCTCCTCCTGTACCAGTCGTGACTTATATTGATTAAGATTATTATACTTGTTTTTTATTATGTATGCCCCTTTTCACATGTAAAGAGCCATGGAATAAATGACGCCATAATAATAAATAATAATAAAAATGTAGAGAGAAGCTGCAGCTCCATCCCCCTCCCATCCTCTCCTCACCTGCAGTCAAGCAACACAATTCTTGACTTTGTCTCCAAAATGCAATTCTTTCCAATGAGGTTCTATGGCTTTGTTGCAACCTGAAAGAAAGTAAAAATTTGGGATCATGGCCAAGAGATGTTACCAACCTACTAAACAATTTATATGTTTAAGATGAGTTCTAGCCAATTTCCAAATATAAAAAGTTTCCTTATAAATCAACGATCTACAGAATGAAAGTCTGTGAGTGGGAAGGAGATTACACAGCGAGAGATGGATCCTCCATAGGTGTCTCTTTATGTGAGTGATGGCCAGCTATCTATCTCTCTATCTTTCATCATCTCAGATCTATATGTGTTGATGTGCAGCACAGCCCATAGACATTGATGCAGCAAGTTAGATGTAACAGAGACAGTGGAAGATGGATAGCAGCTGGAGGAACCAGAAGTGAGCCTGAAGTGAGGCTGTACTGGACCACAGAGAAGCAAGAGGTTCCAAAAAAGAGCACGGTTTTGGGATATAGAAGAGCCCAGCAGAATAGCAGAGCTGGGCGTGTCAGGGGACTCACTTGTAGCAATGTAGTAGAGACCAGCCAGAGGCCTACATTTCTCAGGGGACTCACTTGGAGTGTCATAGTTTCATCATTTTTAAGGTTGCAATTTAATCCATCAAGTTCAATCTATAGTCTAACATATTGATCCTTAGGAAGGCAAAAATTCCATGGGGCAGATGCTAATAGCTGCTGTGAGGAAGGAACAGCCACCATCTTGGATATGGCCTGCTCCAGCCGCCATTTTGTCTGAATTCACAGATTCACAGCATCTAATTGCTGTAATTTCCCATGGCCTGTGGGCATATTCAATACAATAGGGTTTAGTCTCCACTGTGAATGAAAAGGTCTATTAGTATGCTGAGTAGATTCGGCTCAAGACAGGATTTACTGCTCAATGTGAATAGCCAGGCCTGTTAGTATGCTAAGTAGGCCAGGCCAAAACAGTACTTCAAAGCTGGGTGCTTCAATTAGATTATACCTGCCAGCTAGACACAGAAAACACATCTATTGCATCTCCCAGCCATTTCGGCTCCGTTCTAGGATTATAAATTATGAGCACATCTTTGTAAGTACATTCTCATAAAAAATATCTGCGTGATCCTGCGAACCTCGGGCATCCAACAGTGCAACTCCTGAGTCGGTGATGGCTCGGGGGTCTGAGATATAGAGACTGGCCCTCCACAGAGACCCAATCGGGCCAGGTTTGATCTCCATGCGACAGGCAAAACATACTGCATCCGCTGGTACCTCTTGTGTCCTGATCCGATCGTCCTGGAGAAAGTTAACCCCTTTGCTAGATATTGGGAATAAATTCTGCAGGGAGCTAAGGGTGGAGATTATCAGCCCACCCTCGGACACCGAGGGGAGGGACCTAGCAGGTTTAAGAACTGTGAGCTATGGGCAGACTGGATCCATTCTCACAGAAGCCAAGACAATGAAGAACTAAGGACCAAGGGACAGATCTGCCAAGGGAGCAGTGGAACACGTTTTGGGGGACTGTCCAGCAACTAAGACTTTCACCTGTGGATCACAGAGCTCCCTGCCTCCACATGCCCCTACAACCTGGTAATATTGACCTCTAGCTAATACCTCTAAGCCTTGTACCATTATTGTTGTATTTTACTCTGACTGCAAATCCACTGTAATTCCATTGTATAGCTTACTGTATACTTCTGTAATTATCTAGTGCGCCCTTAAGGCAATTAAACCATAAAATTAATCTTGGGCTGATGCTTTTACTCTGATCACGAATCTTAGAATACCAAGTGGGTAACAGGACACCCTCCCCGGTGGCCATTTGCTCTAGGTGCAGTTCCCTTACTGACCTGAGAGACAAAGGGGGCGCTAGAGAGCTGTGCCTGTGTAGTTACGTCACATTGGTGACGTGGAAGAAAGGGGGTTTCCTTCACAGCTGCATATTAGGGGAAAAAATTGTTCCAAACTCCACATACAGCAATCAGACTAGTTCTCTGGATCAACACCCATCACAGAATCTAGTGCTCATAAACTCTAATGATGTGGCGGAGCAGCAGACCCAAATATCTCAGGAGACTCATTTGTATCAATGTAGCAGAGCAAAGCAGAACAGAAGACATTAATACATCAAGGAGACTCACTTGTAGTGCTGTAGCAAAGCCCAGCGAAGCATCTGACTTCAATATGTCACTTGTAACAGTGTAGTACAGCCCAACAGACCAGAAGAGCTGCATATGTCAGGATATTCACTGAAGAAGATGAAGTAGAGAGAAGAAAAGTACTAAGATATGTTAGCAGCCATGAATCTACCAACTACCTGAATACTCAGATGGCAAAGTGCAGCTTGACTCAACATATAAGATGGTAGAGTGTAGCGTCAGAGATTTGAACTTGGTTACCATAGACACATGCAGGAGCAGGGAGACACATGCCGGAGCAGGGAGAGTCAGCCAGGGTAGGGGGAGCCAGCTGGAGCAGGGAGGGCCATCCGGAGTAGGAAGGGCCAGCTGGAATAGAAAGGGCCAGCCGGAGCATGGAGGGCCAGCTGAAGCAGCGAGGGCATGCCAAAGCAGGGAGGGTCAACCAGAGGAGGAAAGGCCAGTCAGAGCAAATTGGAAAGCCCAATGCTACAGTAAACATCAGAGTAAGGTGCAGTAGCTAGTCACTGTGCTAGTCCACAGTGATGATTTTTTTTTTTAAGTATGAGTGTCCTCCAAGATGTCAGCCACAGGTTTACAATAGAGTATGGAGTCCATCACCACCACACAACCCGCCTTATCAGATTGTTTAAATGTAAGGCTAGTATTATGTGTAATTTTATGCAATGCCCTGCGTTGATTGAATGTTAAATAGTTTCTATGTCCGGAATAGGGTACAGATTCTTGTAAGATCTTAAGGTCACGTTCCACTAGTGTCTGAAAAGTATCCAATGATGGTGCCCTTGATTGAATTGGATAATACGAAGCATTTCTTGGAGTGACAGAAATATCATGATCCTGGATTGAATCCAGTGCATCAGAAGAACTTTGCAGGGAAGATAAAGTGACCAGTGCATTCTGTTCAGCAAAAGAAAGAGCTGCATTAGATTCCAAGGTTTCAACGTCACATGCATTAGAAACGTGTGGTTTGTTTGTCATAAAAAAAATACTTTTTAACAGTTAAAAGTCTTGTAAACTTATTAACGTCTTTAATGGTATTGAAGAGATTGAAGTTGCTCTTAGGTACAAAATTAAGACCCTTTGCAAGTACTTCAATATGGGTAGTTGTCAGAACTGTAGGAGTAAGTACAATGACACTGCGTAAAGAGTTTTCTAAAATCGTCGCATTTTGTTCTTTGTGCGTTAAGGGTATCTTCTCCATGCGTCATCTCTTGATCCTGAAGCCTCCCCTCCTCCTACTCTGTTTTTTGGCTGTTAGATTGGGCGATCATTGGTAGTATGAGAACTATGCCCAGAAGTGTCAGTATCATAATCCGTAGAATTGAAATCCGATTAGAAAAATGAGACATATTTATTTCTGTCAGTTGTATCAGGTTGTTTCGGTGTGCGATTCTTCAAAATAGATTTTACACCAGGTGAACCAGTAGGCTTGGTGGACCAATTAAAACCTACAAGGATCCCAAACAGTGGACACCAGTCTGGAGAAGATGGGATGGCTTCTATGGTATTTTTGATCAAAAACAGTATTACTAAGAACTCTGTGTTATTTTAGTGCACTTTTGAGCTGGAAATTGTATTTAAAAGCTTCTCCAGACTGTTGTCCACTGTTTGGGATCTGGTCCTTTTGTCTGCCGTTATTCACACACTGAGGTCAACTTTGAGACATTGTAAGGTTTTTAATATTAGACAGTGTAGGGCTGTCCTGATCAGGGTCAGTTTGTCGAGGTGGGATGGCTTTTATGCTATTTTTGATCAAAAACAGTATTGCTAAGAACTCTGTGTTATTTTAGTGCACTTTTGCCTATTACGTGTTTAGTTACAGCAGGGTTTTTTTGCTCATTTTGTCTCTTGTAGCTTTTATATGTTTTGTGGCCAATGTGAACATGCGTTTATGTACTGCATGATACCAACTAGACCAAGCTCAATTTTTGTGTTTTTCTTTGCATTTTTGCATTCTGTGCAAGCCAGGGTGTGGCCTCCCTCTCCTGAGCTAGAAATTGTATTTAAAAACTTCTCCAGACTGGTGTCCACTGTTTGGGATCAGGTCCATTTTTCTGCCCTTATTCGCACACTGAGGTCAACTTTGACACATGGTAAGGCTTTTAATATTAGACAGTGTATGACTATCCCAATCAGAGTCACCTTGTCGAGGTGGAATGGCTTTTATGCTATTTTTGATCAAAAACAGTATTACTAAGTACCTTGTGTTTTTTAGTGCACTTTTACTCACTTACTTTTACGTGTTTAGTTACAACAGGGTTTTTGCTCATTTTGTCTCTTGTACATTTTATATGTTTTATGGCCACTGTGAACATGTGTTTATGTACTGCATGCATACCAACTAGACCAAGCTCAATTTTTGTGTTTTTTCTTGGTGGACCAATTGCAGACATTATAGTTTTTGTAATCATAGGAATCTCTGAGAAATTTGGACTTTTTTATCTTAATAATCACATTTTGCATGTTATTGAGGTTATCATCCAATTTCTTCTTTAGTTTAAGTTTATAGGACTCCTTAAATTTATTAATCTCATCATTAATTTTGTCGATGTCTATTTTCGAGGTTTGTAGTCTTAGTTCCTCTTGAACTGTAATCAGCTCTATCAATTTCAATGAACATTCAGCCAAAATTTTGTTCCATGATTGTGAAGAAACAGATTGAATCTTAATTTCTCAGACAACCATGTTTTTGTAAACCCACAAGAATTGAATTTTATCTGTATATTGGCTTGTGCATTTAAGTGTTTATGACTGGTTGGGTCAAGAAGACAATCTTGCAAGCTGATATACTATTTAACATACTGTGTAAGTCTGTAATAGTTACTTGTACATAGTGGGTGTTTATCTGTATTTATTGCGAGCTGATATGCTAATTGTGCATTGTATTATAAACATAGTTTGTTTGACTTCTAAACCAGTTTGAGCTATGAGGCTGAACGAAGGACACTGGGTAAATATAAAAATAGATCACCTGCCTTGGGTATAAAAAGACTCCAGAGACAGAGAGAGCTGTTTAGTTCAGACCTCATCTCATCACACAGAGCTACCAGTCGGCCATTCTGCTCAAGACTCAAGGACCAGAGACAGGACTGCAGCTAATTCATCATGGCACCATCACGAGTGACACAGATCTATAATTCTAAGGGAAACAACCTAGGAGTTTTCGGCTCCAGTTGGAAGGACACAGATCTGATCCAGTGACCATCTCTGAACCATGGAAATGTTTGGAGAAAGCCAGGTTTTGGGACCCGCTGGTCGCCTGGTTCCATGGAGGTGGTCGGATAAGCCAGATGGTGACTCTAGTGTCAACCAGCTTTGGACCTTGTATGGACAGTATGGACTGTCACCTCCCTATGCTTGTCGTTATCTCTTCTCTGTGTGTATATCACAGGTGGAATAGCGACCCTGGGAGCTGTGATGTAGTGTCAACTGGCTTTGGGCCTTCTACGGACTCTATGGACTGTTCTCGGTCATCTCCCTACGCTTGTCAATATATCTTCTCTGTGTGTATATCACAGGTGGAATATCGACCCTGGGAGCTCTGACGTAACATCTACCGTTACCCAGGCGAGTCAGCGGAAGGGTTGGGCCCTGTAATGTGCACCATGTTGGGGGTAATTGCTGGGAATGTTCTGTTTGCTATAGGGTGTTGTGGTTCAATAAAGCATTGTCACACTGTTGTACCCTAACCCTGCATTGTCTGTGTAGTATGTTGCCCACGGGGAGATAGAGCGGGCGTTCAGTGGTATGAGCCCTGGCCCATACAGTCCTTCTAAAGGCAGCCAGGCCAGCGGTCGAGAGCACCCACTGACCCGTTTCTCCACAATGATGATAGGAATTCTTCTGAGATGTATGTGGGGATTTTTTTAATCCGTAGTCCACGTGGAATCTGCTTCTTAAGATATTTCTTGAGAGGATAATGGTCCCACCAAGTTCTCAATTCCTGAACAGAAAGCTTATCCAATTTCTGAAAAAGTTCTTTTAATCCTGGTGCATCAGGAATAGTACCGTATATACTCATGTATAAGCCGACCCGTGTATAAGCCGACCCCCCTAATTTTGCCACAAAAAACTTGGAAAACTTATTGACTTGCGTATAAGCCGGGTGTATAAGTTGCCGTCCTGCTCTCTGCTCCCCCATCCAGCTCTGTGCGCCCCCATTCTCCTCTGTGCTCCCCTCCTCCTGCTCCATTATCCTGTCCTGCTCCGTGCTTTCCATCCTCCCCCGTCCTGCTCCGTGCTACCCCATCCAGCTCTGCACTCCCCCATTCTCCTCTGTGCTCACCCCCGTCCTGCTCCGTGCTCTCCGTCCTCCCCCCGTTCTGCTCCATGCTCTCCGTCCTCCCCCCGTCCTGCTCCGTGCTCTCCGTCCTCCCCCCATTCTGCTCCGTGCTCTCCGTCCTCCCCCCGTTCTGCTCAGTGCTCTCCGTCCTCCCCCCGTCCTGCTCCGTGCTCTCCTTCCTCCCCCCGTCCTGCTCCGTGCTCTCCGTCCTCCCCCGTTCTGCTCCGTGCTCTCCGTCCTCCCCCCCGTTCTGCTCCGTGCTCTCCGTCCCTCCCCGCTCCTGCCCCCGTGCTCTCCGTCCTCCCCCGTTCTGCTCCATGCTCTCCGTCCTCCCCCGTCTGCTCCGTGCTCTCGTCTCCCCGCGTCCTGCTCCGTCCTCCTCCGTCTCCCCTGCTCCGTGCTCTTCGTCCTCCCCCGTTCTGCTCCGTGCCTGCTCCCGTCTCCTGCCCCCCCCGTCCGTGCTCTCCGCTCCCCATCGCTCCGTGCCCTTGTCCTCCTCCATGCTCCCCCCATCCTCCTCCATCATACTCACCCTCCCCGTGCCATCGCTGAACGTCCCGGCCGGCAATCCTGCGTTCTCCCCGGCTTCCTGCAGCTCTCCAGCGCTGAGCGGTGACGTAATACCGCTCATTAAGGCCATGAATATGGAGGCCAGCGCCATGGGAGTGGCGTTGCGTCCATATTACATGACCTTAATGAGCGGTATTACGTCACCGCTCAGCGCTGGAGAGCAGCAGGAAGCCGGGGAGAATGCAGGATTGCAGGGACGTTCAGCGATGGCACGGGGAGGGTGAGTATGATGTCCCAGCCACGGCTCCTGCCACCTCATCCCCTCCCCCGCTGGTTTCTGCCCTATGACTCGTGTATAAGCCGAGGGGGAGCACAAAAAAAGGTGCTGAAAATCTCGGCTAATACACGAGTATATACGGTATATATATCATAATTGAACACTTGGGCTAGTTTTGCCATGCGTAAATCCATGGCTGCTAGTATACAATGACAGATGAGATCAGTAAACAGAGAAGAAAAAAATATATATATATATTTGGAACCTCAAAGGAAAAACTGTAATGCAAGAAGCAAACAGTCCAACAACCATGTCACATGTACTGGGTAAAAAACCATGGACATATAAAAGTTCATCTCTAGTTTTCATTAAATCCAAAATAATGATGATTTTCATATATGAAAAAACTGTGGAGCTATATCAGTCACTGAGGCAGTAGTATAGGAAGAAAAAACAGCTTACCACACCGTGCAATGTGAAGTCCTGGTTGATAGGTTCCTAGAAGGAGCTAGTCCAGCCGGTGATTGCGGCAATGTAGAACAGGAGGGAAAGATAAAGCTCAGCACAAACTTCCAGTAAATAAAATTAAATATTTATTAAGTGCAAAACATGATTAAAAGCAAAACCTGACTCGTTTCTGGCACGTCAGTGCCCTTAGTCACAGGATAAATATTAATGCTAATATGGTCATATATGTATTGCAGCATGGCTAAGTTTTGTATAGTAGATGGGAGTTACAGAGATGGCTTGTCTCTGTGATGTAACCCGGAGTGTTTTCTTTAGTGCACGTTAGCACTAAGGGGTCAGTTGCTACACTTGGGTCCAGGTTACAGGCAGCACTGAGAGAAGGGAGGGTCTAGTTTCCAAAATGGGGTCACTTGTGGGGGGTTTCCACTGTTTAGACACATCAGGGGGTCTCCAAACACGACGTGGCTTTCAAAAAGTCAAATGTCGCTCCCTCCCTTCAGAGCCCTGCCGTGCGCCCAAACAGTGGTTTACCCCAACATATGGGGTATCAGCGTACTCAGGACAAATTGCACACCAATTTTTGGATTCTAATTTCTCCTGTTACCCTTGGGAAAATAAAAAATAGCTGGCTAAAAAAAACATTTTTGAGAAAAAAAATGATTTTTCATTTTCACGGCTCTGCGTTTATAAATTTCTGTGAAGCACTTGGGGGTTCAAAGTGCTCACCACACATCTAGATAAGCTCCTTGGGGGGTCTAGTTTCCAAAATGGTGTCACGTGCAGGGGGTTTCTACTGTTTAGGTACATCAAGGGCTCTGCAAACACAACATGACGCCCGCAGAACATTCCATCAAAGTCTGCATTACAAAATGGTGCTCCTTCCCTTCCAAGCACTCCCATGCGCCCAAACAGTGGTTTCACCCCACATATGGGGTATCAGCGTACTCAGGAAAAATTGCACAACAACTTTTTGGGTCCAATTTCTCCTGTTACCCTTGGGAAAATAAAAAAAATAGCGGGCTAAAGAATCATTTTTGAGGAAAAAAATGATTTTTTATTTTCACGGCTCTACGTTTATTAATTTCTGTGAAGCACTTGGGAGTTCAAAGTGCTCACCACACATCTAGATAAGTTCCTTAAGGGGTCTAGTTTCCAAAATGGTGTGATTTGTGGGGGGTTTCGACTGTTTAGGCGTATCAGGGGCTCTCCAAACGCGACATGGCGTCCAATTTCAATTCCAGCCAATTTTGGTTTGAAACAGTCAAACGGCGCTCCTTCACTTCCAAGCCCTGCCGTGCGCCCAAACAGTGGTTTACCCCCACATATGGGGTATCGGCATGCTCAGGACAAATTGCACAAAAACTTTTGGGGTCTTGTTACCCTTGGGAAAATAAAAATTGGGGTAAACAGATCGTTTTTGTGGAAAAAATATGATTTTTTATTTTCACGGTTCTATGTTATAAACTTCTGTGAAGCACTTGGAGGTTCAAAATGCTCACCACACATCTAGATAAGTTCCTTAGGGGGTCTAATTTCCAAAATGGGGTCACTTGTGGGGGGTTTCCACTGTTTAGACACATCAGGACCTCTACAAACACGACATGACGTCCAGACAATTCTGCGCTGAAAAAGTCAAACGGCGCTCCTTCACTTCCAAGCCCTGCCGTGCGCCCAAACAGTGGTTTACCCCCACATATGGGGTATCAGAATGCTCAGGACAAATTGCACAAAAACTTTTGGGGTCTTGTTACCCTTGGGAAAATAAAAATTGGGGTGAAAAGATTGTTTTTGTGGAAAAAATATGATTTTTTATTTTCACTGTTCTATGTTATAAACTTCTGTGAAGCACTTGGAGGTTCAAAGTGCTCACCACACATCTAGATAAGTTCCTTAGGGGGTCTAGTTTCCAAAATGGGGTCACTTGTGATGGGTTTCCACTGTTTAGACACATCAGGGCCTCTACAAACGCGACATGGCGTCCAGCCAATTCTGCGTTGAAAAAGTCAAATGTCGCTCCTTCCCTTGCAACCTCTGCCGTGCGCCCAAAAAGTGGTTTACCCCCACATATGGGGTATCGGCTTAATCAGGAGAAATTGCACAACAAATTTTGTGGTTCATTTTTTCTTTTAACAGTTGTGAAAATAAAAAAAATAGGTTCCGAATTAAAGTTTTTGCAAAAAAAGTTAAATGTTAATTTTTTCCTTCCACATTGCTTCAGTTCCTGTGAAGCACGTAAAGGGTTAATAAACTTCTTGAATGTGGTTTTGAGCACCTTGAGGGGTGCAGTTTTTAGAATGGTGTCACTTTTGGCTATTTTATATCATATAGACCCCTCAAAGTGACTTCAAATGTGAGGTGGTCCCTAAAATAAAAATGGTGTTGTAAGAATGAGAAATCGCTGGTCAACTTTTAACCCTTATAACTTCGTAACAAAAAAAAATTTTGGTCCCAAAATTGTGCTGATGTAAAGTAGACATGTGGGAAATGTTATTTATTAAGAAATTTGTGTGACATATCTCTCTGATTTAAGGGCATAAAAATTAAAAGTTTGAAAATTGTTAAATTTTCAAAATTTTCGCCATATTTCCGTTTTTTTCATAAATAAACACAAGTCATATCAAAGAAATTTTATGACTAACGTGAAGTACAATATGTCACGAAAAAACAATCTCAGAATCAGCGGGATTCGTTAAAGCGTTCCAGAGTTATAACCTCATAAAGTGACAGTGGTCAGAATTGTAAAAATTGGCCCGGTCATTAAGCTGCAAAATGGCTCTGTCACTAAGGGGTTAAAGACCTGTGGTGATGTCACTACCACATGACCAGTCATGTCATATGTGTTAGCTGTGGGTGTCAGCTATATAAAGTAGACTACTGCTGGCCACAGGGTCTGTATGTGGGGAGGTGAAAGCCTCCTGTGTATGTTGAGGCTCCAGGACTGAGCCTGCAGTATTGGACCTTTTGTACTTTGTTTTGCCTGAGTTAAAGGCTATTTATTTTCTGTTTAACTTAGTGAGTTTGAAAGGCAATAAACCCCATGGACTTTTTTTTTTTAAGGAACGTGTCTCCTGTTTGCCTCCCGTGGCACCTGAGTCCAATTTCTACAATTGGTGCTAGATGTACGGGCAGCGTTCCCAGCGTTCCCAGCAGAGAAGTGAGACTGTTACTGCATGTCCTGGGTCAAGTCTGTAGCAAGACTGCAAGCATTGCCAGGGAAAATGGAGGACCTGCTGAAACACTTGGTCCAGTAGTAGTCACAGCAGCAAGAGACCAACAGGATGTTGTTGCAGCAGATACAACAGAACCAGCAGGAGCAACGGCAGCAGATGCAGCTTCTGGCAACCGCAATCCAGGGCAGGACGAGCGCCCCAACCCCAGGTCTGGTTAATGACGCCCACGTCAGGAAGGCAGTAAGACACGCATTGCAGAAAATGACCCCTGGGGATGATGTTGAGGCCTTTCTGATGGTATTTGAGAGGGTTGCTGAGAGGGAAAAATTTCCGCCAGAGCAGTGGGCAGAGGTACTGGCGCCGTACCTGAAGGGGGAGCCCCAGAAGGCATACTATGACTTGACTTTGCAGGACACCAAGGAGTATCATAAACTGGAGGCTGAGATTCTCGCACGTTTGGGGGTGACAATGACTGTCAGGGCACAGCGAGTTCACCGCTGGGCCTATCACCGGGACAAACCGCCTTGCTCCCAAATGTTTGACCTGTTGCACCTGGTCCAGAAATGGCTGCAGCAAGAGTCCACTACGCCTGCGCAGATGGTAGAAAGAGTGGTGATGGATCGGTTTATGCACTCCCTGCCAAAGCCCATACAGACTTGGGTTGCCCAGGGTGATCCCCGGAATGTCGATGAACTGGTCGGACTGGTCGAGAGATACCAGGGGATTGAAGGTTCCTTGGCGGGGCAGCCCATTCCATAATGGGGGTCCAAGCAGGGGGCGGAGTCCCAAAAAGGGGTGGGGTGTCCAAGGTCAAAAGGGGTTGGGGAGGTGGTGCCCAAGGTCCCTACCGGTGATGCTATTTGTTGGAGGTGCCACGGGCCATGACATATAGCTGCCCGGTGTAAGGTTCTTTGTCTCTGTTGACATGTTCCTTGAAACTCAGTTTTCCGTCGGCCATTTTGCTTTCTGTCTTTCTGCAGCTCTTGCCCTCAGTTAATATGGAGTTTCCAGTTTTCATGTTCCCGCCCTGATTCTTCCCTCTTGCTTCTTAAGCAGCCTCAGCTGAACAATCAGTGCTCCTGAATCAAGCCTCAGTCAGTCTGTGACCTGACTCCTGGAAGCCTTGGACTTGTACTCCAGCTATTCCCTACTGAGGAACCTTGGAACACTTTTGGACTCTGGAAACCTGCTGTTTGGTGAATCCATGTTTGCAGAGGAATTACGGTACAGAGAAGAGATCCTGAACCTGCTTTGGAGAGTTATTGTAGAGCTTGAAGTTACTCTGGCCTGCTGTGTCTCCTGTCGCTGTTCCTGCAAACTGTGTGAACTTTTCAGCATGCTTGTATGAAGTAATACAAGTCATTTCATTTCAACCTATGTCTCCTGTGTTTTCCTTGCACCCAAGCACAAGACGCTATAGGAACTGTACACTATACATGACAAGATTCAGGAGCCAATGTTTAGTGTCTGCTGTGTCTGGGAAAGCCGTGTCTGCTGTGACTGTGGATATCAGATGTCCGTTTAATACCTTATGTGATGACAGTGGTTGTGACTTCTCACAACCATTCCAGGTGAGCGCATTCCCTTAAAATTTTACTCTGGAGTGTTACCACAGGTAAACACTATTGTTTTTTCCTCTTCTCCTTCCAGCACCTCTGCCTTAAAAGATCTGGAAGATGGAGGCCCGCATAAAGGAACTTTGCGGAGTGACTGATACAATCCTTTCGAATGTACAGACTTTAAAAACCCGTTTTGCAAGCCTACAGGACCTCACTAATCATAATTTGCAAGTGTTTGGACAGACTACCCAGGAATTGCGAGCCAGGATTGAGGCTCTAGAGGAACGAGCCCAGGCTCCTGCCATAACCCCAAGTTCTGGGATCCCCAAATTACCTCCTTTTCGTTTTGGCGGTGAACGTGAGAAATTCAGGGGATTTATTAATCAATGCAATTTATTTTTCTCTGCACATGCTTCACAATTTCCCACTGAACGATCCAAAGTGCTTACTATAATCATGTTGCTTACCAATAAGGCTTTGATGTGGGCAAACCCTCTGATTGAGACTGAGGATGATTGTTTGAATCACCTTGATGCTTTTATTTCAGCCATGGGGCAGGTGTTTGATGACCCCAATCGAGGTGCAACAGCTGAAGCAGCCATGTTAACTTTGCGCCAAGGTAAGCGTTCAGTAGCCGAATATGCCCTGGATTTCAGGAGATGGGCTCTTGATACCACTTGGGACACTTCCGCTAAAAAATCTATTTTTTTCGGAAAGGGTTGTCTCCACTGATTAAGGATGAACTTGCTCGTGCCGACCCTCCCACTGCGTTAGGTGACTTTATTAACTATTGTATCCGTATTGATGCTCGTCTGACTGAACGCAGACAAGAGAGATGGTTCGAAAATAATCGCACTAACCTTTTACTACCTCCCTCCTCAGCTAAGGAACCTTTGAGTAGGATCACAAGGGAACCAGAACCTGAACCCATGCAGGTGGACTCTTTACAAAGACGGGTTAGTGATGCACGCAAAGAACATCGTATAAAGGAAAATCTATGTTTCTACTGTGGTAAGTCAGGGCACTTCATTATAAACTGCCCCAGCCGTTCTCGTAAGACTACTGCAGCAGTCATTCACTGTGAGTGTTGCGAGAGGAGCTCTGTCATGTCCGAGCCTCAGGCTCCAGAGAGATCTGCTGCAAGAGATCTTGATTTCTCGGACTTAAACTCTGTTAGTTCTGGGGACGATGACGGTATAAACGCTGCAATTTTTCAAGTTTCCTCAGCGGTGTCCCAGCTGAGTTGTAAAAGAAACAATTCTCATTGCTTCCTTTCCATCAAACTCTGGGTTGACTCAGTCTGGGTGTCTAGCTCTGCTATGATCGACTCAGGAGCAAGTGGAAATTTTATGGATATCTCCTTTGCTCTGAAACAGGGGATACGTTCAGTGAAGAAGGCTACTCCAGTACAGATGGAGACTGTGGATGGCTCTCTACTGACTTCTGGACCAGTGGATCAAGAAACAGAGCCTTTGAGGGTCCTTATGGGTAAAGATCATCAGGAGAAAATGTCTTTTTTGCTTATCTCTTCTCCCCACTTTCCCATCATTCTAGGGCTACCATGGCTGCAGGCGCAGAATCCTACGATTAACTGGGAGACCAAGGAATTACACTTTCCGGAGAAACAGATGAGTCAAGGAGTTTCAGCTTGCTCTGTTCCTAAAGGAACCATGTCAGTCCCTGAACTACCAGCTGTATACCAGGACTATGACGATTTATGTGACAAGAAGAACGCTGATCAGCTTCCTCCTCACCGTCCATATGATTGTCCAATTGAATTATTACCCGGAGCCGAGATACCTTTTGGTAAGATCTACCCCCTAGCGGGGCCCGAGCTAAAAGCTTTGAAGGATTATATAGGCGAAAATTTAGCCAAGGGCTTCATACGCCCCTCTTCATCTCCCGCAGGTGCACCCATCTTCTTTGTGAAGAAGAAAGATGGATCTCTGAGACCCTGCATAGACTATAGGGAACTCAATAAGGTTACTATTAGAAACCGTTATCCATTGCCTTTAATCCCTAAGTTGTTGGAGAGAGTGTGGCATGCCAAAATTTTCTCTAAACTGGATCTCCGTGGGGCCTATAACTTGGTCCGTATCAGACCTGGGGATGAATGGAAGACTGCTTTCAGGTCACGCTATGGACACTTTGAATATCTAGTTATGCCTTTTGGTCTGAGTACCGCCCCAGCCACTTTCCAACACTTCGTGAATGATATCTTCAGGGATCTCCTAGATACATTTGTGGTGATTTATCTGGATGATATTCTAATTTTTTCTAGCTCCACAGAGGAACATCATGGACATGTGAGAATGGTCTTAGAACGCCTAAGACAAAACCATCTCTACATCAAACTTGAAAAATGTGAATTCCATAGGACCGAAATTCAATTTCTGGGGTATGTACTATCTACGCAAGGGATTAGTATGGATGGAAGCAAGACCCAAGCCATCAAGGATTGGCCAATTCCTAGAAATGTGAAGGAGGTGCAGCGTTTCATCGGGTTTGCCAACTTCTATAGACGTTTCATTAAGAATTTTTCTGAGGTAGTGTCACCTATCACCCAACTTACCCGGAAACAGTCTAGGTTCTCCTGGACCCCGCAAGCTCAGGAAGCATTTTCCTGTTTAAAGGATAAATTTACCACCGCACCTATCTTAGTACATCCCAACCCCGAGCTTGCCTTCATAATAGAGGTGGATGCTTCAGACTGTGCCGTTGGAGCTATACTCTCTCAGAGAACAGGTGAGAAGAATGTCTTGCATCCCTGTGCCTTCTTTTCCCAGCAGTTGTCTTCGGCTGAGAGGAACTACGATGTGGGCAATAGAGAATTGTTGGCCATTATTGCCGCCTTCAAGGAATGGAGACACCTTCTTCAGGGAGCTGCACAGCAAATAGTCGTCCTGACAGACCATCGTAACCTTGAATTTATCAGGTCGGCTAAGTGCCTGACTCCTCGCCAGGCTCGCTGGAATCTTTTCCTAAACCAATTTAATTTTGTCATTTCTTATAGACCAGGATCGCGCAATGGAAAGGCTGATGCACTCTCTAGGATTCATTCAGCAGAGACACGTCCACTTACTCCTCCTAAGACTATTCTTCCTGACTCTAGATTCCTGGGAGTGATTCATAATCAAGACCTACTTAAGGACATCAAGGAAGCATACCATGCGGATTCTTTGTTGGCTCAACCCCCAAGGGACGTAAGTCTTGTCTTTAAGAATGGTGTGTGGATTCAGGGACAACGTCTGTATATACCTGAAACAGTCAGATTGAGAGTATTGCAACTCATCCACGATTCCAAGATAGCCGGGCATAGGGGAATTCTAAAGACACAAGAATTTCTTTCTCGTTTCTTTTGGTGGCCCACTTACAGGAAAGATGTCTTAAACTATGTCACTTCATGTGAAGTCTGTGCAAGATGCAAAACACCTCGCTCCTCACCAACTGGTCTGTTGCAACCTCTTCCCACCCCGTCCCGCCCGTGGGGATCCATTTCTATGGACTTCATTGTGGAGTTACCAACCTCTCAAGGGAAGAACACCATTCTAGTGGTGGTTGACCGTCTAACAATGGCAGCTCATTTTATCCCTTGTGTCGGCTTACCCACTGCAAAACAGACATAAGACTTGATGATTAAGAATGTGTTTCGCTTACATGGAGTACCGGATGAGGTCATTTCGGATCGAGGGGTGCAATTCACTTCAAGGTTTTGGCAAAATTTCTGTGCAGCATTGGACATTAAAGTAAACCTTTCTTCTGCTTTTCATCCCCAGACTAATGGACAGACAGAACGAACCAATCAGACCCTGGAGCAGTATCTCCGCTGTTTTATCTGCCACCTACAGGATGATTGGGTGGATCTACTTCCACTGGCTGAGTTCTCTTATAACAACTCTCAGAGCGCCTCCACTAAGAAGTCTCCTTTTTACTCCAATCTAGGTTATCATCCTAACATTCTTCCTCGATTTCCCATAGATACGCCCTTGCCGGCAGTGGCTGAAAGAATCACTTCTTTACAAAAGAATATGGATCTTCTAAAGGAAAATCTAGAATTGGCTCAGGAAAGGTACAAGAAAGCAGCAGATAAATTTCGTAAACCTGCACCAGCTTTCAAGGTAGGAGATTTGGTCTGGCTGTCAACCAGAAATCTTAAATTAAAGATTCCATCGTCTAAATTGGGATATAAGTACATTGGACCTTATAAGATCAATAAGATTATAAGTGCTGTTGCTTGTCGTCTTCAACTACCCCGAACTATGAGAATCCACCCTGCCTTTCATGTATCCCTACTAAAGGCTGCAACACCCAATACGTTTCCTGGACGTTCTTCTCCTTGCCCTGACCCAGTGCTGGTCGATGGTCAGGAAGAATTTATGGTGGAAAGGATTCTAGATTCCAGGTTGTACAGAAATCAGTTGCAATATTTGATTAAATGGCAGGGCTACCCAGTGGAGGACAACTCATGGGAACCAGTCAATAATGTAAATGCTCCTCGCCTGCTCCGCCAGTTTCATCAGAGGTACCCTGACAAGCCTGGTCTGAGGTCATCCGGAGGTTGTCCCTAAGGGGGGAGTAATGTAAGGTTCTTTGTCTCTTTTGACATGTTCCTTGAAACTCAGTT
The DNA here is from genome assembly GCA_033576555.1 of Oophaga sylvatica. NCBI lineage: Eukaryota > Metazoa > Chordata > Amphibia > Anura > Dendrobatidae > Oophaga > Oophaga sylvatica. The sequence continues at coordinate 383,690,406 of JARQOD010000001.1, read as the reverse complement.
TTCCGTCGGCCATTTTGCTTTCTGTCGTTCTGCAGCTCTTGCCCTCAGTTAATATGGAGTTTCCAGTTTTCATGTTCCCGCCCTGATTCTTCCCTCTTGCTTCTTAAGCAGCCTCAGCTGAACAATCAGTGCTCCTGAATCAAGCCTCAGTCAGTCTGTGACCTGACTCTTGGAAGCCTTGGACTTGTACTCCAGCTATTCCCTACTGAGGAACCTTGGAACACTTTTGGACTCTGGAAACCTGCTGTTTGGTGAATCCATGTTTGCAGAGGAATTACGGTACAGAGAAGAGATCCTGAACCTGCTTTGGAGAGTTATTGTAGAGCTTGAAGTTACTCTGGCCTGCTGTGTCTCCTGTCGCTGTTCCTGCAAACTGTGTGAACTTTTCAGCATGCTTGTATGAAGTAATACAAGTCATTTCATTTCAACCTATGTCTCCTGTGTTTTCCTCGCACCCAAGCACAAGACGCTATAGGAACTGTACACTATACATGACACCCGGTGTCCCCAGATCACCGAGCAGATGGACTGCAGCATGGGACGCCGTACTTCATACTATGCATATCCAGCCTGCAGTGTGAACTCTCCTCCCAGCGAGGGGCCTCAAGCGTGTCCCGTGAAGGTGAATGGTCAAGCAGTAACGGCGCTGCTAGATTCTGGGAGCTTAGTGACCCTGGTGAGGGCCACTTTTCCTCTCAACCTACTCCCGGGGAAAAAGGTCGGCATTTGATGTATACATGGTGATGCAAAGGACTACCCTATGGCCAGAGTGGACATTGAAACTGCGCATGGCACTGAGTCCCATGAAGTCGGCGTCGTTCGGGACTTGTTGCCAGGGCCGGCGTCAGCACCGGGCAAGTACCGGGGCCCTGAGCAGGCGGGGGGGCCCACTTGCCGTTGGGCACCCGGCGCCCGTTAGCGGTGCCAGCGCTGCCACTGGGCCCCCCGTTTGCTCAGGGCCCTGGCAGCAGCCGGCGTAATACTTACCTCTGAGCCCCGTGCCTCCGCTGCCGCAGCTCTGGTCTCCAGGGGGCGCCTGCGCTTCCTTTCACAGCAGTGCCGCTGAATGATGTCATCATTCAGCGGCCGGCTGTGGCAGAGAGCGCGCGGACGCCGGACAGGTGAGATGTGATGTGTCTGTGTGTGTGTTTGTGTGTGTGTGTGTCTGTGTGTATCAGTGTGTGTTTATGTAGTGCGGTGCTTTGTGTATGTGTGTGTATGTATGTATGTATGTGAGAGAGTGCTTGTGTGCTGCGGTGCTGTCTGTGTGATGGTGGTGGGGGGAGGGCAGTGATGATGATGATGGGGAGGCATTGATGATGATGGGGAGGCGATGATGATAATGGGCAGGCATTGATGATGATGGGAGGCAATCATGATGATGGGGTGGCGATGATGATGATGGGCAGGCATTGATGATGATGGGGAGGCCATGATGATGATGGGCAGGCATTGATGATAATGGGGAGGCCATGATGATAATGGGCAGGCATTGATGATTATGGGAGGCATTGATGATAATGGGCAGGCATTGATGATGATGGGGAGGCATTGATGATAATGGGCAGGCATTGATGATGATGGGGAGGCAATGATGATGATGGGGAGACATTGATGATAATGGGCAGGCATTGATGATGATGGGGAGGCATTGATGATAATGGGCAGGCATTGATGATGATGGGGAGGCCATGATGATGATGGGCAGGCATTGATGATAATGGGGAGGCCATGATGATAATGGGCAGGCATTGATGATTATGGGGAGGAGATGATGATGATGATGGGCAGGCTTTGATAATGATGGGGAGGAGATGATGATGATGGGCAGGCATTGATGATAATGGAAGGCGATGATGATGATGGGCAGGCATTGATGATAATGGGGAGGCCATGATGATGATGGGCAGGCATTGATGATAATGGGGAGACAATGATGATGATGGGCAGGCATTGATGATGATGGGGAGGCAATGATGATGATGGGGAGGCAATGATGATGAGGAGGCAATGATGATGATGGCAGGCATTGATGATAATGAGGAGGCCATGATGATGATAAGGAGGCGATGATGATGGGGAGGCAATGATGATGATAATGGGGAGTCTTTCCACAGTGCCCTTTTCTGAGCCGTAACAGTGCAGAACGCAGCACAGCGCAGAGGAGAGTTCCATATTTTGTATGG
>JARQOD010000001.1:383630841-383688120 GCA_033576555.1 Oophaga sylvatica | reverse complement strand
ATCTTATGCGCTAAGATTTCTCAATTTTTCATATTTCTAAGGTAATGATGCAATTCATTTTTCATATTTTTCATATTTCGTGTTTGCAAGCTATAGCGCTACAGTGTGCTACCTTTTCTTCTTGTATGTATATGAGTTGGTGACTCTAGGTTTAGCACCTGTTCACACTGAATCTATGTTTGGATGTGCTGGTCAGTTTTTTGATATGTATTCATTTACCTTCTGCCTGAGCACTCCACCTGGTGGTCACAGGCTTTTTAATTACAACAGGTTCATCACCCCTCCACAGAGATGTAGATTTTAGTCTGAAGAGAGGATTCATAGGTTCCCATGCAGACAGACTTTTCTAAGCGAGGATAGGCATTAGTTAGGACCTGATATACGAGAAGAGCCTTGACGTGGCTATCAGGCTCACATAATTTGGCCATCTTATGCGCTAAGATTTCTCAATTTTTCATATTTCTAAGGTAATGATGCAATTCATTTTTCATATTTCGTGTTTGCAAGCTATAGCGCTACAGTGTGCTACCTTTTCTTCTTGTATTTTCTCCACCAGACAGACAAAGCAAGCGAGTGGGGGCAGATAATAATAGCCTAGGGAGGGTACATTTTTTTTTGTGCCCCCCCTGGCTACTAACATCTGCCCCCAGACACCCCAGAAAGGGCAAATCTCTAATTAGATTCGCCCTTTCTGGCACTTTGCCCGTCTATTCCCATTGCCCTGTAGCAGTGGCGAATGGGTTAATAAGGGGTTAAAGCCACCTTGCAATTGAAAGGTGACTTTAAGCCAGGTTAATAATTGAGAGCTGTCAATTAGACAACTATCAATTATTAATCCTATTGAAGTAAATAAAAAAAACACACACACTTTAAGAATAAATAATTTTAATGAAAATAAAAATGCATTTTTTTGACCATCTTTTATTTAACTCTTAATCCCTCGAAGCCCTTCATCTCCTATAATAAAGAAAAAATAATAAAACAACATTATTCTTACCTATCCGGTGATCTGTCACGTCCCACGCTGTAATCCTTCACAAAGGGTTAACTAGCTTTGAGCCAAGCAGCGCAAGTAATGCCTGCTCAGCTGAAAGCTCCTGAATGAATGAGCTTATCTCCTGCCGACAGGAGAGGATGTAATTAATGAATGAAGCTTAATTGATTGCGTCCCACTTTCACTTCAGGTCAGGTCAGGGTGACCTGACCTGAAGTGAAAGTGGCAATAAATCAATTAAGCTCCACTAATTAATCACTTCCTCTCCTTTTGCTGGTAGAGGAACTTATTCATTTGGGGTGTTACAGCTAGCAGGCAGCATTAGCTCACTGCTAGCTGTAACCTGTTAACCCTTTCTGATGGATTACAGCGTGGGACCTGACTGTGCATTGGATTGATAAGAATAATGTTGCTTTTTTATTTTATTTTTATTACAGGAAATGGTTTTAGCAGGAAAATAAAATATGGTCAAAAACTGTTTGATTATTTCATTAAACTTCTTTTTTATTAAAGTGTGTGTGTTTGATTTTTCTTTCATACAATAGGATTAATAATTGATAGTTGTCTATATGACAGCTCTCAATTATTAACCTGGCTTAAAGTGACCTTTCAATTGCAAGGTGGTTTTAACCCCTTATTAACCCATTCACCACCGCTACAGGGCAATGGGAATAGACGGGCAAAGTGCCAGAAAGGGTTAATCTAATTAGAGATTTGCCCTTTCTGGGGTGTCTGGGGGTAGATGTTAGTAGCCAGGGGGGGCACAAAAAAATGTACCCTCCCTAGGCTAATATTATCTGCCCCCACTCGCTTGCTTTGTCTGTCTGGTGGAGAAAATACAGCGGGAGCCCACGCATTTTTTTTCAACGAATTTACACCTTTAATTAACCCCTACATGTCTGAAATTTTGCACACATACACTTATGTAATTGTAAGTTAAAACCATATATCAAAATACATGAAATGACATGGTTAACTGTGTGGAAACAATGTATCATTTCATGTCGGCTCTGTATTTTCACAAAAGCCGGCAATTGAATTAGCGGCTATTACAGTATGTAGAAGTGTATGAACTATAAATATATATATATATGTATGTGTCACAATGACATGTATATATATATATATATATATGTATTCTATGTGTATGTATCTAGTGTTTTGTGAGCTGTCAGTGTGATTTTACAGTAGCCGGGGATGAATTGCCGGCTTTTCAAAGGAGACTGGTGCGTATAAATCGGACAGCACTGGCATTGTGCGAGTGCTGTGCGATGATTTCTCGCACCCATTGACTTGCATTGGCGATTATCATGCCAAAATCACATCAAATCGTAGCATGCTGCGATTTTTTTTCTCACACCAATTTCTGATGAGAAAAAAATCGCAATGAGAAGTCACCTATTGAATAATATTGGTCAGATTTGAATCCGATTTTTTTTCGTCTGATTATCATCCGTTTTCGGCGCCAGTGAGTATGAGCCCTTAGCTGCGTCCTACCACATTGTTTAATCCGCAGCGGTCAGATGTTCCAGCATAGTGGAGGGGATTTTATGAAATCCCGTCTCCACTATGGGTGCGAACACGCATCCGGCGGCCCTCCGTTTCCGGACATGCGGCGCATCTTTTTAGACCGCAGCATGTCTATTGACCTTGCGGCGACGCTCCGTCGCCGGAAGGTAAATAACACAGTTCTATGTATAGGATGCGGTGATTCCAGATGTGTTCATTGAACACATCCGGAATGAGTGCGCGTACAGAAGGGGGCGGGGCTTTGGGCGGAGCGGGGTTTCCGCTCCGTCCAAAGCGCAGAGAATCCGGTATGTGGACACGTACCCTTAAACTCAATTGTTTGTGACTTTTTTTTATAGCCCTGAGCTTATGAAGTAATTTTTTAAACTTTTAATTATCTACTTTTATTGACTAAATTGGGAATGCAGTGGTGTCAATTTTTTTACTATTTTATTTTTGCTATAAACAACATTATAGATACATTAATTACTCATTCAGTATATAAAAGTGCAAGGTATTTTTTTTAAAGGTACGAGTTTTGGCGTTCATTTTTTTTGTGGCGCCATTAACTAAAACATATATGCTTCATTGTGTCTGACTCCATCACTAAAAATGTCAGATGTACAAACCTTCACTAACTCACATAAATGCCCATAACTGCATTGCAGACATACACATTGTAGTTATTTTGTGTATAGGTGTACATTTGTGTATACATTTATACACACAGTCACAGAAATAAGATGGCTGGATCTCTGTCAGCAAGCGCCATGAAGATGAGGACCTCCTGTCACCATCACAGAACAGCAGTGGGGGAGACACTGTGATATCATCAGCTAGAAGGCAGAAAGGAGAGAGGGGGCAGGGTAAGTGAAGCTGTATTGTGCAAACAGGAAAAAGCAGCTTTTTTGGGGGTGGAGGACTGGAGAGAGTCAGGATAGAGGCATAAACAGGAGGCTGTGGTACTCACTTCAGGCCAGCACTGTGTTCCTCTGGAGCCTCCCCTCCCCCTCCTGACAGTGCCGACGACAGAGCTAAGAGCTTGGAGCAGTGCAGTAGATGGCGGACATCTCTTCACTTCCATGAGCACTTTCTTCATGGTTACCTTCAGCAGTGATTGCACAGCTCTCCTGGCCACATGCTGCAGCAGCCTGACCCGGTCCGTGGTGGTGGGCGGGGCTTACTGCTATCAGGCTCCAGGAGTATGGCAGTCAGTGTAGGTCAGGGAAATGGCTGTGCTGAGCCTCCATCCTCCCATCCTAGCCAGAGACTCCCAGGAGGGAGACAAAGATCACACACTGCTCTCTTATGCTGCAGGCTGAGCCTCTTTCCCCGCGCTACAAGCAATGTGAGAGCTCAGCTTTTCTCCCCTCTTCTGTTGAGCAGGGAGGGGCGGGGCTTAAATCAGGGATGCTGAGAAGAGAGAGACTGTCGGAGTCGGGGCCCACGGAGGATCCATCGATTTCCCGGTGGGCCAGTCCGAGCCTGGTTGTCGCCCAAAGACATCATCTTTAAAACAGCCTGCTGACACTTACCACTAGCTGATCGATAGTGGAACACCTCGTGTGCAACACTGGCAGCTGCGGATGGAGTGCTCGAGCGACAGCGCTCTGTTGATGAGCTTTTGCTTCTGGAGGAGGAGGAGGGTTGAATACCTACAGCCAACTGTTACCTATACCGTGGGCTAGGCAGCACTGTCCCACTGCCGCTGTCCCCTGTGGACCCTGCATCCACCACATTAACCCAGTGCACAGTGATGTACACGTAACGGCCCTGGCCATGCCTACTGGCCATGCATCTGTTGTAAGGTGCACCTTTCCACTCACTGATTGTTTGAGTGCATGGACAATGAGATGTTTCACATGCAGGTGGAGGGCAGGGATGGCTTTTTTAGAAAAGAAGTGACGACTGGGTAGGTCATAGCATGGGACAGCGTAGGCCATGAGCTCACGGAACACTGCACTTTCAACCAAACGGAAGGGCATCATCTCTAATGAGATCGGTTTGGCAATGTAGGTGTTCAAAGCCAGTGAAGTTTTGTAGTCCATCCACGCTTGCAAGTGCATGGTGTTTAAATGTCTAAGCATGCAACTGGTATTCAATTTTCAGAGATTTTGCCCTCGGCTAAAGGTCCTTCCGCACTTCTTACAGATAACCTTTGCCTCATCAATAGGATTTTGGTCAAAAAAGTGCCACACTGCACTCTTCCTGCTTTGGGATAAATTTTCAGGGCTTGCACGCAGTGCTTATTTGAACGTCTGGCAAGCTGTCCTGCAACTCTTTTTGCTTTTTTAACACGTTTTTGGACAGCTACGGGCCTGCCAGATAACCACAGCTGCAATGTCGATGCCTGCTGCGGATTCTCCTCCTCTTCTGAGCTATTGCCAGCGGCACCCTCTTCCCCCAATGGATGCCAATCCGGGTCAACAACTGGGTCATCCATCACCTACTCTTCAATTTCATCTGCACCTTCCTCTGTGTCACCGTGTAAGGTGGTAGAGTATGCGGGAAGGGGCAACCTGAGTTTCATCAGGGTCAGATTCTGGCTTAGTAGACTGCCAGGGCAATGCAGTGCTCTGAGTGAATGTACCAGCAGAATCATATAGCAGTGGCTGTGCATCAGTGCACTCCATGTCATATTCATCTTGGACTGGGGAATTCAGGATTTGACTTGATAACCCAGGCATGTTATGTGAAAAGAGCTCCATGGAGTAATCTGAAGTGTGGCCTGCCGCATCCTTCACTTTTGGTGGGGTGAAGGACACAAGGAAAGGTGTTCCTGACCAGGAGCCTGTACTGACGACTCAGTGCTTGCATTTTTTGAAAGTTCAGAAGAGGAGGCGATAGAGCTGGAGGCTGTTTCGGCAATGTAAGCCAAAACCTGTTCCTGATGCTTCGGCTTTAAAAGCGGTTTACCTACTCCCAGAAAAGGGAGCCTTCCAGGCCTTCTGGAGCCAGACGATTATGCAGGCTCAACACCTCCTGCCTTAGGTGCTATTGGGCTTTTGGCACTACCAGCAGATGCACCACCACCATCATTTTCAGCTGCCCCCCCCCCCGCCCACGTCCACGGCCTCTTCCACCATACTTCCTCATGTTTCGGAAAATGTACCAAAAATACCAGCAGATATATGGTACAGTATCAGGAGCGTACAGTTTTATATGGCGTAGGGGAAAATGTAATTCTCCGTATATATTTCCGTAGTCACACACAGACTCTCACTCAGTATGGATTTGACTGTAATACAAAGAGCAGATATACGGTACTGTATCAGAAGCGGACAGCTGTATACGGTGTAGGGGAAAATTGCAATCTCCGTATATATTTCCAGAGTCACACACAGACGCTCACTCAGTATGGATTTGACCGTAATACAAAGAGCAGATATACGGTACTGTCTCAGAAGCATACAGCTGTATACGGTAAAGGGGAAAATTGCAATCTCCGTATATATTTCCGGAGTCACACACAGACACTCCATCCTCCCATCCTAGCCAGAGACTCCCAGGAGGGAGACAAAGATCACACACTGCTCTCTTATGCTGCAGGCTGAGCCTCTTTCCCGCGCTACAAGCAATGTGAGAGCTCAGCTTTTCTCCCCTCTTCTGTTGAGCAGGGAGGGGCGGGGCTTAAATCAGGGATGCTGAGAAGAGAGAGACTGTCGGAGTCGGGGGCCCACCGGAGGATCCATCGATTTCCCGGTGGGCCAGTCCGAGCCTGGTTGTCGCCCAAAGACATCATCTTTAAAACAGCCTGCTGACACTTACCACTAGCTGATCGATAGTGGGACACCTCGTGTGCAACACTGGCAGCTGCGGATGGAGTGCTCGAGCGACAGCGCTCTGTTGATGAGCTTTTGCTTCTGGAGGAGGAGGAGGGTTGAATACCTACAGCCAACTGTTACCTATACCGTGGGCTAGGCAGCACTGTCCCACTGCCGCTGTCCCCTGTGGACCCTGCATCCACCACATTAACCCAGTGCACAGTGATGTACACGTAACGGCCCTGGCCATGCCTACTGGCCATGCATCTGTTGTAAGGTGCACCTTTCCACTCACTGATTGTTTGAGTGCATGGACAATGAGATGTTTCACATGCAGGTGGAGGGCAGGGATGGCTTTTTTTAGAAAAGAAGTGACGACTGGGTAGGTCATAGCATGGGACAGCGTAGGCCATGAGCTCACGGAACACTGCACTTTCAACCAAACGGAAGGGCATCATCTCTAATGAGATCGGTTTGGCAATGTAGGTGTTCAAAGCCAGTGAAGTTTTGTAGTCCATCCACGCTTGCAAGTGCATGGTGTTTAAATGTCTAAGCATGCAACTGGTATTCAATTTTCAGAGATTTTGCCCTCGGCTAAAGGTCCTTCCGCACTTCTTACAGATAACCTTTGCCTCATCAATAGGATTTTGGTCAAAAAAGTGCCACACTGCACTCTTCCTGCTTTGGGATAAATTTTCAGGGCTTGCACGCAGTGCTTATTTGAACGTCTGGCAAGCTGTCCTGCAACTCTTTTTGCTTTTTTAACACGTTTTTGGACAGCTACGGGCCTGCCAGATAACCACAGCTGCAATGTCGATGCCTGCTGCGGATTCTCCTCCTCTTCTGAGCTATTGCCAGCGGCACCCTCTTCCCCCAATGGATGCCAATCCGGGTCAACAACTGGGTCATCCATCACCTACTCTTCAATTTCATCTGCACCTTCCTCTGTGTCACCGTGTAAGGTGGTAGAGTATGCGGGAAGGGGCACCTGAGTTTCATCAGGGTCAGATTCTGGCTTAGTAGACTGCCAGGGCAATGCAGTGCTCTGAGTGAATGTACCAGCAGAATCATATAGCAGTGGCTGTGCATCAGTGCACTCCATGTCATATTCATCTTGGACTGGGGAATTCAGGATTTGACTTGATAACCCAGGCATGTTATGTGAAAAGAGCTCCATGGAGTAATCTGAAGTGTGGCCTGCCGCATCCTTCACTTTTGGTGGGGTGAAGGACACAAGGAAAGGTGTTCCTGACCAGGAGCCTGTACTGACGACTCAGTGCTTGCATTTTTTGAAAGTTCAGAAGAGGAGGCGATAGAGCTGGAGGCTGTTTCGGCAATGTAAGCCAAAACCTGTTCCTGATGCTTCGGCTTTAAAAGCGGTTTACCTACTCCCAGAAAAGGGAGCCTTCCAGGCCTTCTGGAGCCAGACGATTATGCAGGCTCAACACCTCCTGCCTTAGGTGCTATTGGGCTTTTGGCACTACCAGCAGATGCACCACCACCATCATTTTCAGCTGCCCCCCCCCCCGCCCACGTCCACGGCCTCTTCCACCATACTTCCTCATGTTTCGGAAAATGTACCAAAAATACCAGCAGATATATGGTACAGTATCAGGAGCGTACAGTTTTATATGGCGTAGGGGAAAATGTAATTCTCCGTATATATTTCCGTAGTCACACACAGACTCTCACTCAGTATGGATTTGACTGTAATACAAAGAGCAGATATACGGTACTGTATCAGAAGCGGACAGCTGTATACGGTGTAGGGGAAAATTGCAATCTCCGTATATATTTCCAGAGTCACACACAGACGCTCACTCAGTATGGATTTGACCGTAATACAAAGAGCAGATATACGGTACTGTCTCAGAAGCATACAGCTGTATACGGTAAAGGGGAAAATTGCAATCTCCGTATATATTTCCGGAGTCACACACAGACACTCCATCCTCCCATCCTAGCCAGAGACTCCCAGGAGGGAGACAAAGATCACACACTGCTCTCTTATGCTGCAGGCTGAGCCTCTTTCCCCGCGCTACAAGCAATGTGAGAGCTCAGCTTTTCTCCCCTCTTCTGTTGAGCAGGGAGGGGCGGGGCTTAAATCAGGGATGCTGAGAAGAGAGAGACTGTCGGAGTCGGGGCCCACCGGAGGATCCATCGATTTCCCGGTGGGCCAGTCCGAGCCTGGTTGTCGCCCAAAGACATCATCTTTAAAACAGCCTGCTGACACTTACCACTAGCTGATCGATAGTGGGACACCTCGTGTGCAACACTGGCAGCTGCGGATGGAGTGCTCGAGCGACAGCGCTCTGTTGATGAGCTTTTGCTTCTGGAGGAGGAGGGGTTGAATACCTACAGCCAACTGTTACCTATACCGTGGGCTAGGCAGCACTGTCCCACTGCCGCTGTCCCCTGTGGACCCTGCATCCACCACATTAACCCAGTGCACAGTGATGTACACGTAACGGCCCTGGCCATGCCTACTGGCCATGCATCTGTTGTAAGGTGCACCTTTCCACTCACTGATTGTTTGAGTGCATGGACAATGAGATGTTTCACATGCAGGTGGAGGGCAGGGATGGCTTTTTTAGAAAAGAAGTGACGACTGGGTAGGTCATAGCATGGGACAGCGTAGGCCATGAGCTCACGGAACACTGCACTTTCAACCAAACGGAAGGGCATCATCTCTAATGAGATCAGTTTGGCAATGTAGGTGTTCAAAGCCAGTGAAGTTTTGTAGTCCATCCACGCTTGCAAGTGCATGGTGTTTAAATGTCTAAGCATGCAACTGGTATTCAATTTTCAGAGATTTTGCCCTCGGCTAAAGGTCCTTCCGCACTTCTTACAGATAACCTTTGCCTCATCAATAGGATTTTGGTCAAAAAAGTGCCACACTGCACTCTTCCTACTATGGGATAAATTTTCAGGGCTTGCACGCAGTGCTTATTTGAACGTCTGGCAAGCTGTCCTGCAACTCTTTTTGCTTTTTTAACACGTTTTTGGACTGCTACGGGCCTGCCAGATAACCACAGCTGCAATGTCGATGCCTGCTGCGGATTCTCCTCCTCTTCTCAGCTATTGCCAGCGGCACCCTCTTTCCCCAATGGATGCCAATCCGGGTCAACAACTGGGTCATCCATCACCTACTCTTCAATTTCATCTGCACCTTCCTCTGTGTCACCGTGTAAGGTGGTAGAGTATGCAGGAAGGGGAACCTGAGTTTCATCAGGGTCAGATTCTGGCTTAGTAGACTGCGAGGGCAATGCAGTGCTCTGAGTGAATGTACCAGCAGAATCATATAGCAGTGGCTGTGCATCAGTGCACTCCATGTCATATTCATCTTGGACTGGGGAATTCAGGATTTGACTTGATAACCCAGGCATGTTATGTGAAAAGAGCTCCATGGAGTAATCTGAAGTGTGGCCTGCCGCATCCTTCACTTTTGGTGGGGTGAAGGACACAAGGAAAGGTGTTCCTGACCAGGAGCCTGTACTGACGACTCAGTGCTTGCATTTTTTGAAAGTTCAGAAGAGGAGGCGATAGAGCTGGAGGCTGTTTCGGCAATGTAAGCCAAAACCTGTTCCTGATGCTTCGGCTTTAAAAGCGGTTTACCTACTCCCAGAAAAGGGAGCCTTCCAGGCCTTCTGGAGCCAGACGATTATGCAGGCTCAACACCTCCTGCCTTAGGTGCTATTGGGCTTTTGGCACTACCAGCAGATGCACCACCACCATCATTTTCAGCTGGCCCCCCCCGCCCACGTCCACGGCCTCTTCCACCATACTTCCTCATGTTTCGGAAAATGTACCAAAAATACCAGCAGATATATGGTACAGTATCAGGAGCGTACAGTTTTATATGGCGTAGGGGAAAATGTAAATCTCCGTATATATTTCCGTAGTTACACACAGACTCTCACTCAGTATGGATTTGACTGTAATACAAAGAGCAGATATACGGTACTGTATCAGAAGCAGACAGCTGTATACGGTGTAGGGGAAAATTGCAATCTCCGTATATATTTCCAGAGTCACACACAGACGCTCACACAGTATGGATTTGACCGTAATACAAAGAGCAGATATACGGTACTGTCTCAGAAGCATACAGCTGTATACGGTAAAGGGGAAAATTGCAATCTCCGTATATATTTCCGGAGTCACACACAGACACTCACTCAGTATGGATTTGACCGTAATACAAAGAGCAGATATACGGTACTGTATCAGAAGCGGACAGGTGTATACGGTGTACGGGAAAATTTCAATCTCCGTATATATTTCCGGAGTCACACACAGACAGTCAGCATGTATTTGTCCGTGATACCAGCCGGTACACGGTAGTGTGTGAGGAGTGTACTGTTCTATACAGTGTGGGAAAAAAATGAACGGTCGGTAAGTGTGCAGAAAAAAAAGAATAAAAGTATTAGTGCTGTGTAAAAAGCAGTCTGCACAGCAGTGTACACACAGCAATACAGCTATCAGGCAGCCTAATAACCAGCGCTGCTGCACACAAGAAAATCCTCCCCTGTCACTGCAGACTAACTGTACAGCACAATTGCTATCAGCACAAGCACAGAAGAACTTCTCTTTCCTGCCTAACTCTCTCCCTACTGATAAACAGCGTCAGCAACCTCTCCCTACTGTTAATATCGGCAGAAGTAAAATGGAGGTCGGTGCTCAGGGCTTTTATAGACAATATGACACCCCACAAAGCAAGCCAATCAGTGCAATGCCCTTCTCTAAGATGGTGGTGGACGCTGCCCATGTCATCTCGTTGCCCACAGTGTACATCCTTGTTCATTGGCTGAAAAAAGGCGCCTGCAAGTATTATGGAAAAAACCGACTTGGGCGCTGGGGTCGACGACCGCATGGCTGACTGCATGCTATGGTCGGGTTTCGGCCAACAAAACCCAACTTTGGCGAAAGTCGGCGACTTTTGAATCTGACCGACCTGTTTCGCTCAACTCTAGTTGTGGGACACGTGCTTGTGTAATGCCGGGACGTCACATCGAGAGAAATAGTGGCGGCTGGGGACCGAGTACCTTGGGGCGGCTTAGGACCGAGTACCTTGGGATGGCCGCCACCATCAGGTCACGGAAAGCTTCCGACTCCACGAGCCTAAAAGGCAACATTTTGAGCACAAGCAGACGAGAAAGGTGTAGTACTGTGGCCTGTGGGGCGTTGGCTGCGTATTTCCGCTTGCGTTCCAGTGACTGGATGTGCTTGATGATGGTGGTAGTGAGTGTGTGTAATGACAGGTGCAGGGCAGGAGGCATCTTCACAGGCAACATGTACAGGGGACTAGCTTCCATTCATAACAGAGGAAGAAGCAGTGGTGTCACGCGCAGATAGTGTTCCTGGACCCTTGAGTTCGGCCCACAAAGTCGGGTGCTTTGCTGCAATGTGCCTGATCATGCAGGTGGTGGTCAGGCTTGTAGTTTTGCTACCCCTGCTGATGCGGGCATGGCAGGTGGTGCAAATGGCCCATTTGGAGTTATCCGCATGGTTTTTAAAAAACAACCAGACTCGGGAAGACCTAACAGATGCACTGCCAACTTCCATCGTGTTGGTGTTACAAGGAACAGTTGCTCGCCTCCTGTCTGCGGCCACCACACTGCTTCTTCCTCCCTGTTGGGGTGGTACACCTCCCTCCCCCTGTGTGCTGCTGTCCTCGCTCTGCATGTCCTCCTGCCAGATTGGGTCAGTTATTATATCATCCATCACTTTGTCTTCCACTTCCGCACCCTGGTCCTAATCCTGATTTTCTGGCAATTGTGTCTCATCATCACCCACCTCTTGTGACACGTTCCCACTGTCGCCTTCATGTGACCGTGGCTGCTCAAATATTTTGGCATCGCTACATGCAATCTCATCTTGTCCCGCTTCAAGTGGACTGGGCGAGAGGCCCGAATCTATAAATGGAAAAGTAAACAGCTCTTTGGAGTGTCCTAGTGTGGGATCAGTTGTCTCCGGGCAATCGGCATGGTGGGAGGAAGGAGGATCAGGGTGGGGAATATGCAGTCCAGACTCATAGCTACTCAGACTTGACCGTGTGGAAGACAGGGTGGTGGTGGTGGTGGTGGTGGCAGCAAAGTGACTGGAAGCAGTATCCTCTATCCAACCAACAACCTTTTCACACTGCTCTGTGTTCAATAGTGGTGTCCTGCTGCGGTCACCAAGTAAATGGGACAGGAAGGCTGAGCAAGAAGATGTGGGTGTTTGTTGTGGCCCAATTTCAGCTTGCCTATGGCCTCGGCCTCTGCATGCACCATCACCATCACATCCACCTCCCTGTCCCTTGACACGCGCCTTGCTCATTTTAAATGGACTACAAATCTTTGCAACTTAACTACAAATGGCTGACTTGGGAGCAAACATAAAATGTCTGTACTGTAGGTAATTTTTTTTTTAGCAAACTGGTGTCAATAACTAGAGTAAAACACAGCAAAAAAAGTTGAATGGAAGCCTGAAATGCCACAATTTGTAGCCCACAGATAGATGAAGCGTCTGATGGAGACACCACACTGTTCAATATGTGGTCTGTAATTTTTGTTTCACGCAAAATACACTGTGTTCCAAATTATTATGCAAAAATTCTTTAGGAGTGATAGGGTAACAATTTTTTTGTTTGTCAGTTAAACTAATTGATGGTTGTTGTGAATACCTTGGAGGCGACTTCTGAGCTGGGGCTCCCTCCGGTGTTTGCTGAGGGTAATGAACTAATTACTGAATGTCCTTCAGCTGGCTCTGAATGGTATGATATAAGTGACCTGAGTTCCCAGCAGCCTTGCCGGTAATCAATTGTTCCTTCTGCTCTTGCTTGGAGCACAGCTAGCTTTCCTGTTCTCATTCAGATAAGTGTTTTGCTTTTTTTCCTCTGTTGAATTTTCACTGCTGGTTTGCTGCTTGCAGTGGACAGCAGCCTTGCCCCCTTTTGAGGTCTTGCCTGCAATTGTGCTCATTTTTGTTTGCACTTTTGCTTTGTTCCTTTGTCACTTTTTATTTGTTGTGTTGCTGTGTGTTACACCAGAGATCTGATTTAGGTGGTAGAGATCGTGTGATCTCAGGTTTTTTTGTTAATCAGAAGTGTTGGTATTTTTGTCAGGGTTTTTTTGGGTTGCAGTCAGAATTCTTTCCTATACTTTTCTATCTAGACAGATTGGGCCCCAGCGTTTGCTCATTCTATTTTCTGTCTGTGTCCGTGTTTTCTTCTTGTCTAACCGCCATTACATGTTCAGGGGCTTCCTATTTCTTTGGGGATTTGCTCTGGGGCAGATAGCTTTCATCTTTCTGCCTTTAGGTGTAGTTATCTCTCCGGCTGTGACGAGGCGTCTAGGATCACCGTAGGTACGCTCCACGGCTACTTCCAGTGTGGCGGTTAGTTTAGGTTACTGCAATCCAATAGTTTCCAGCCTCTCTGGTGTATTGCTACTTTGGCTATTTTTTGCAGTTTCTCCTCAGCTACCGAAACATAACAGATGGTGATGTGTGTCAGGGCTCTTTATATCACTGTAAGCAATTGCAGACACCTGTGCTAATTAGTTTGGCAGGTGTGTCCAATGAAAGGCAAGACTACTTAAGAAGGCTGTCCAACATTATTAAGCAGCCTACATTTTCTGCCAAAATGGGAAAGAAAAAGGATGTGTCGGCTGCTGAGAAGCAACAAATTGTGGAGTGTTTAGGTCAAGGCATGACTACAATCAACATTGCCAAGACACTTCATCGTGATCATCGCACAATCAAGAAGTATGTAGCTGATTCACAGTACACACATGTGCGTGCTGATAAGGGAAAATTGAGGACTCTTTCTTACAGGCAATTACGTCAGGTTAAAAGAGCAGCAGCAAAAAAGCCTTGTCATAGCAGCAGACAAGTTTTTGAAGCTGCTGGTGCCTCCAACGTCCCCCAAACAACAAGATGCAGGGTCCTTCAGAGGTTTGCAGCTGTGCGTAAGCCATCCTGTCGACCTCCTCTATCCACTGCACACAAGTAGAAACGGCTCCAGTGGGCCGAACAATACATGAAGACTGACTTCAAAACTGTTTTGTTCACCGATGAGTGCCATGCAACGCTCGATGGTCCAGATGGATGGAGTGGAGGATGGCTGGTTGATGTACACCCCATGCAAACACGGCTATGGCGCCAACAAGGAGGAGGTGGAGTAATGTTTTGGGCTGGAATCATGGGGAGTGAGATTGTCGGCCCCTTTAGGATCCCTGAAGGGGTAAAGATGAACTCCATAGTGTATGTTGAGTTTCTCAAACAGCACTTCCTGCCATGGTTCAAGAAGAAGAACCGTGCATTCCGCAGCAAGATCATTTTCATGCATGATAATGCACCGTCTGATGCTGCACATAACACATCTGCATCTCTGGCTGCTATGGGCATAAAAGGGGACAAACTTATGGTGTGGCCCCCATGCTCCCCTGACCTCAACCCCATTGAGAACCTCTGGAGCATCATCAAAAGGCGTGTCTATGATGGCGGGAGGCAGTTCACATCTAAGCAACAGCTCTGGGAGGGTATTCTGTCCTCATGCAAAACAATTGAATCAGAAACCATCCAAAACCTGACAAATTCAATGGATGAGAGAGTTCAGAAGCTCCTTTCGAACAAGGGGTCCTATGTACAAATGTAACATCACCTAGAATAAAGTTTTCAGTTGAAAACTGTTTGATTTCAGTTTGTAATTACCGGCTAATGCTTATAATTTCAAAAATGACCATTTTTTTGTTCTTTATTAAAATGAAAAGGTTGAAAACTCTGCTGTGCATAATAATTTTGAACATGCATTTTGAGTGCAGTTTGAGTGTTTTATTTTTAAAAAATATACTGTTATCATAGGCAGTTTGTACAAAAACCTTTTAATTGTACTCTAATAGTTATTTGACTGGAAAATTACAATGACTGCAATTCATATAGGTAATTTGGGAAAATCTGAGAAAATATTATTTGCATAATAATTTGGAACACAGTGTAGTGTATAGAACAAGGTAACACACAGCCAAAACAGTTGAATGGAGGCCTGAAATGCCACAATTTGTAGCCCACAGATAGATCAGGCGTCTGACGGAAATAGCCCACTTTCAAATATCTGGCCTATATTTTTTGGGTTTTTTTCCCAGCTAAATTGTGTCAACAAGTAGTCTAAGACACAACAAAAAAATTCTATGGAGGCCTGAAATGGCACAATTTTGAGCGCAATAATACGCGATCTGTGTGGTGAACAAAACCCAATGTAAAATATCTGCCCTGTAGCTAAATATTATTTTGGCAGCTAAATATTTTTTTGGGCAGCAAAGTGACATCAAGAAATTTTATAAGACACTCCAAAAAAAATTACAGTACCACAAAAATGTCAGAAATTTCTGCGCACTCAGATGTGATGGCTGGGACAGGCAAATCCGTTTAAAATAGCTGGATTTTCACACTGTACTATGAAAAGGATCTGGCTGTATTTTACAGTGTCAACAAGCAAATGGAGAAAAAAAGGGAGCTCTGGATTGCATTGGAATAAAATAATCAGGATTAAGATGCAAAAAACTTTTTCCTGGCCACTGATACCTAGGGCTATGTATATACTGTCAATATATGTAATAGGCAGCAGCAGACAGTAATGGAATGGACCCTCTTGATGTATGCAATGAAGTATGCCACATACAATGCCTGCCTGCTACTGATATCTATATACCCACATACACTGCCTGCATGCCTTGCACTGATAGGTATATATTCCTATACACTCCCTGCCTACCTAGCGGTACAATCCATATACCCTGTAATTAGTCCTTAGAAGGACTGTTGATTTAGCTGGATTCTGTATTCTATTATGCATACCCCCACTAACTTATAAATCCCCAAATCTGACCTATCTTGGCAGCAACTCTCCATACACTAGCTGATTCCGGAGCAGACTGTGATAGCAGGGCGACGCCAAGTCTCTATAGACCCATGACGCTGTGCGGCCAGCCAATCACTGTAATGCCACAACCAAGATAGCTGCGCATTACAGTGCGTGGCAGACAATCCCTGCATGTTCATTGGCGCTCTAAGAGTGCCAAACATGCAGGATGTGGATCAGAACTCCCACCTAGCAATCCCGAAATGCTCGGGCAAGTACAGTAATGCTCGGGCGAGTACCAAGCATTACCGAGTAAGCTCGCTCATCACTAGTGTCTTCTGTTTTTTTCCACATCTCTCTGGTTGGCTTTCTATTTTAAAGCATTGGAGATTATTTTAGCTGAACAGCCGATCATTGTCTGCACTTCTTTATACGTTTTTACACTTTCCAATCAACTTTTTAATCACAGTATGCTGTTCTTCTGAACAATGTCTCTAACGACCCATATTTCTCAGGCTTTCAAGGAGAAATGCGTGTACATGTCCTGGCTTCACCCTTAGATAAGGGCCCCCTGATTCATACCTGTTTCTTCACAGAATGATTGACCTCACTGATTGATCTCCATGCTGCTGTTATTCTGAACACTTTCCCCTTTCAATTAATTATTCTAATACACAGACTCAGAAACCTGTTGATCATGAATGCAGAGTCTGTTGTTTTCTTACAATCTACTCCACCAACTGATAAATTGTGTGACGTGATATAATTTATACCAAAACGGTGATTAATCTGGTTAGACATATTGGACAGATAGTATTTCCTACACTACTGTAACCCAATCAACGGTTGCCAGTAGGTTTCTCTCATTACTTGTATGTCTGTAGAGTTCCTGGAGGAAAGAAACCCACGTAAACACAGAAGAACATACAAACTCCTAGCAGATCTCATCCATGGTGGGTTTTGAACTCAGAACCTCAATGTTGGTAAAGGTAACTCCTTATATCTTTTATCGATTGCTGCATTACCAAGTTACTAGCATTTTCATTCATATGCAAATGAACATTTAGTGCTGTGGATGTGATGGAGCAATAACAAGCCTTTGCCTCCCGAGTTTGTTTGCTCACCCATCATTGGCCTCTTAGCTTAAATGATAGCTCACTGACTGTGTGAGATCAGACGCCAGACACTGAAATAAAACAATGACATATAAATAAGGCTGCTGCTGGCAGGGAAACTTTTTTGGGAGACAGTGGCTTCTTAAGGTATGCCACACTAAACAATATCGCTAACGGGATCGCTAAAAAACGTCACTATTTAGCGATCCGTAGCGATATTGTTCAGTGCGCAGCTTCCAGCGACGAGCTTCCTGCTGTGATCTCGCTCGTCGCTGGAATCGTTCCGGACCCTATTTTCTCGTCGGCGCTCCCGCTGGTAAGTATATATCGCTAGTGTGGCACCTTTTCTTAGCGATTTAGCGTACTTTTGTACCGCTAAGTCGTTAAGAAGATCGCTAACGCGATAGCGTCGTAACTATATCGCTAAATGCGGCAGCCATTTAGCGATAGAAACAATCCCGCTAGCGATCTCATTAGTATGCAACGCTAACGAGATCGCTAGCGGGATAGCTTAGTGTGGCAGTACCTTTAAGTGCTCTGCCACACCCAGAGCATTTAACGTCTCATTTGAATATCAATGAAATCACTACTTTGTCAGAAATGGAGCAACAGATAAAAGATAAAAAAGTGTCAATGGATTTACATTTCAAAGACCTACATGTTCACCTAAGCGGTTTCAAGTGGATTATTCTTACCAACAGATTTTCTTTAACCTAAGATATTTTCAGAATGATAAATAAAAAAAGACTTTATTGGAGCCATGACTGTATGTGGTAATAAAGGGCCAATGTGAACCCTGAGCTCGCCATCACACACACACATCAAATAGACCGCAGTCTTCTGCGTAACTTACATCTGACATCTTCCAATCCTCATAAATGAGGCCATAGAGGAAGCGAACGGCATTCAGATTCTATTCATTATGCCATGAGTGAATCATAGGGTCATTTTCATTCCTACAGAATCTATAGATTCCCAGATTTTACACTTCTCTACCTTGGAAAATACAATTTTCTCATCTGCTCCGTCCCCATCCTCCATACGGAGCTGCTGCGCAAATGTTTCACCTTCGGATACAAAGAGAATATTAATGGAACATAAAAGGTGCAAGATACGACAGATAGAAAGTTCTGTATTCCTGTCACAGGAGCTGCTTGTGAGCTGTAACAATGATACAAGAGCCGCGGCAGCGCTCCATCACCAGACGAGAAGCAACCGATCAACGTGACTCTTCCTTCACTGTTTTCCTTCAGAAGAGAGCAGCACACGTCGCCGGCTGATTCCACGTCCGACACTAAATGGCTGCAAATTCCCAGGCTCAAATTATATCAGACGGAGATGACCTTTAGGAACAGAGAGACGAGAATATGTTTATGGGAATATCATACGACGGCCGTGGATGGTAATACCATTATCCAATCTGGTACAATGAGATTATGTAGACAAATAATAAACAGTGTGCAAAATTTAGAAAGGCAATGAAACATCCTAGTAATCATAATGTACAAGATACATACTAATACACTACTATTATTATTATATTTAACAATTATTCTGTATTTTGACCATCACTGTGTATTATTATAACTAGTATTATTATTGTAATTCTTACAAAACTAATAAGACTAATATATATTACTGTATTGTAATGTGTTGACACACTCAGCTGCTTTCCCAGGTAGACACAGGAACAGTTGTGGTAAAAGATCACCTGTTGGTTTATTGTGGATAGCATAAACCTGGGCAGGGTTCAGCAAAATAAACAGAGCCATTCCTGCAGTTATCCCGCACAGTCCTTTAGCTCCTCCGGGAGCTATGTGGGAGTTCCTGCTCTCCCAATACACAACACACACTGACTCTCATGGACAGGTAGTTAACACCCATGTGATGGTCACATGACCTTGACATCACACAGGTCCTGTCAGGTCTCTGCATATGGAGATACGGCAGACCTCCTCCCATCCGCTCTATGAAGGTCCACTAAAACCAGCCCAAAACATAGGCTCCTATAAACCCTCTCAGGACTGTGTGCTGGAGGAAAAAACACTCTGGTTTTATATCACTGACACGTATCTCCCTTCACATACTATGCCAGGCACTCTATCACAGTATGTTATTACTGTAATAGTAATAATAATGGACAAAATGCTGAAAAATATTAAAATATAATAGTTATTATTATTATTGTAACAATAGCAACATACAAAAATAATAATATATTTATTAACCCCTTTGCGCCCTCCGCCATACTAGTACTGCGCAGGTCGCTTCCCTCCCTTTGATGTGGGCTCCGGTGGTGGGTCCACATTTTTTCCCGGTACATGTCAGCTGTTTTGAACAGCTGAAATGTGCCCAAAACAGCAGCGGATGGAATTGCGATCCACCCGCGGCTATTAACTGGTTAAATGCCGCTGTTAAACTCTGACAGCGGCATTTAACACATGCTTCCACCTATCGGGCCGGAAATCCACCTAACTGTGACCCCATCACATGATCGCGGGTCACCGGTGGTTTGGCATGACAACCATAAACAGAAAATATATTATTATTTTTGTAACAATAACATACATAAATATAATAATACATTATTACTATAACAAACATATACAAAAATAGCAATAATACCTATAATATTAAAATAAAAACAATAGTGATGGACAAAATATAGAAAAATAATAAAATATAATTTTATTGTAACAATAACATGCATAAATATAATATTAATAACACACATCATAATTATTACATTACTATATATTATAACAATAATGTAAAAAAATTGTAATGCAATAAATATAATAATATAAAACTAATAATAACAGAGACAAGATATATAATAGTGAGCTATAATATTAATTATTACTATATTGTAAAATACATATTAATAACATTAACAAATATGCACAATATCAGAAAAAAATAATACTATTATTGAACAAAATACATAATAGTAAAACATTATAAACACTGCAATGATGACAATAAAAATAAAATCAGCAACAGCAATGACAGTTAATACATTCATAGTCAGTATATAGTAATAATGAACATTATATATACTTAAAGTAAACTTTTAATTTCATAATACTATTCAGTGAGTTGCCCTCTGTATGTACACTATTTCTGGCCATTATATGACTTGTATCCTGCATTTTTCTCCAGTTTTCACCTTTTACGTCTCTCTATCTCTACTTTTCAGTTGTCTCTGAGCTAGTGGGTGCAGACTAGGTGCTGCAATGTCTCCCATAGAAAGCACACTCAGACAAGACAGACATGAGGGATTCCTGCAGTCCTGTCAACATGAAGCACATGTTCAGAAGCAACAGCATGGAGGAGATTATACAGCAGGACAAAGCAGAGTAGCTGTGAATCCAACTCTACAGTCATGGCCAAAAGTTTTGAGAATGACACAAATATTATATTTTCACATGATCTGCTGCCCTCTGGTTTTTATGTGTGTTTGACAGATGTTTTTATCACAGACAGAAGTATAATTGCAAACATATGAGTAACAAAAGCTTATATTGACAGTTAGAATGAGTTAATGCAGCAAGTCAATATTTGCAGTGTTGACCCTTCTTCTTCAGGACCTCTGCAATTCTCCCTGGCATGCTCTCAATCAACTTCTGGACCAAATCCTGACTGATAGCAGTCCATTCTTGCACAATCAATGCTTTCATTTTGTCAGAATTTTTAGGTTTTTGTTTGTCCACCCGTCTCTTGATGATTGACCACAAGTTCTCAATGGGATTAAGATCTGGAGCGTTTCCGGGCCATGGACCCAAAATCTCTATGTTTTGTTCCCTGAGCCATTTAGTTATCACCTTTGCTTTATGGCAAGGTGCTCCATCATGCTGGAAAAGGCATTGTTGATCGCCAAACTGCTCTTGGAGGGTTGGGAGAAGTTGCTCTTGGAGGACATTCTGGTACCATTCGTTATTCATGGCTGTGTTTTTAGGCAAGACTGTGAGAGAGACAATTCCCTTGGCTGAGAAGCAAACCCACACATGAATGGTTTCAGGATGCTTAACAGTTGGCATGAGACAAGACTGGTGGTAGCGCTCACCTTGTCTTCTCCGAATGAGGCGTTTTCCTGATGTCCCAAACAATCGAAAAGGGGATTCATCAGAGAAAATAACTTTACCCCAGTCCTCAGCAGTCCACTGCCTGTACCTTTTGCAGAATATCAGTCTGTCCATGATGTTTTTTCTGGAGAGAAGTGGCTTCTTTGCTGCCCTCCTTGAGACCAGGCCTTGCTCCAAGAGTCTCTGCCTCACAGTGCGTGCAGATGCACTCACACCTGCCCGCTGCCATTCCTGAGCAAGCTCTGCACTGCCGGTAGCCCGATCCCAAAGCTGAAACACTTTTAAGAGATGGTCCTGGCGCTTGCTGGTCTTTCTTGGGCGCCCTGAAGCCTTTTTGGCAACAATGGAACCTCTCTCCTTGAAGTTCTTGATGATGCGATAGATTGTTGACTGAGGTGCAATCTTTCTAGCTGCGATACTCTTCCCTGTTAGGCCATTTTTGTGCATTGCAATGATGACTGCACGTGTTTCTTTAGAGATAACCATGGTTAACAGAAGAGAAGCAATGATGCCAAGCACCAGCCTCCTTTTAAAGTGTCCAGTGGTGCCATTCTTACTTAATCATGACAGATTGATCTCTAGCCATGTCCTCATCAACACCCACACCTGTGTTAATGGAGCAATCACTGAAAAGAGGTTAGCTGGTCCTTTTAAGGCAGGGCTGCAATGATGTTGAAATGTGTTTTGGGGATAAAGTTCGTTTTCTAGCCAAATATTGACTTTGCAAGTAATTGCTGTTAAGCTGATCACTCTTTATAACATTCTGGAGTATATGCAAATTGCCATTAGAAAAAGTAAAGCAGTAGACTTTGTAAAAATTAATATTTGTGTCATTCTCAAAACTTTTGGCCATGACTGTAGTTTGAGATGAGCACTTACTAGAGTGCAGCAGACACATCTCTGTGCTTCTTTCACTCTGCTTTCCTATCCTTGCAATCCTTAGACAAGCAGCTATATTCTGATCGCTTGAGTTTACGTGTGACAGATTTTAGCTGTTTTTCAGAGTGAATGATCAGTTTAAGAGGCAGAGAGACAAGAAGTAGGGTCTCATAGTTGAAGAAAGAAGCATATTTCTCTAATGAGGTATATATTACAAAGTTTCTTATATTTGCTTGTTATGTCCCATGAATGAGACATTTTACAGACTGTCCTGTGTATTTTACATGCTGTATTGCAGTCTCTCATATTGTTTACTGTTGCTATGTGTCCCTGTTTTGCATAGCTGAAATCCTCCCTTTACATCAAGTTTGTCCCTTCTGTCTCTCTGTCTCCCTCTTCTGGTATGATGTCATTTCCTTCTTCTTTCTCCTGTGTTTCATTCTCCATCTTGATTTTATCAGAATCACATGTGTTTTCAGTCTGTCTGAAGAAAGTCTTTTTTACCTGCTGCTGTTTGTATGCATTCAACAAGAATTCTTAAAGAAATCAAAGTCTCTTCTGGATTCTTCATAACATGCGTGCCGGAAGCTGAGTTAAGCTATCTGCGATCGTCGCCAATTGTAAGTAAGGTAAAGAGATCCGGCATCTCACAGAGCCATATTTACAGCCACAGGCCCCGGGGACAGAATAGTAAAAAAGACTTTTCACATTCATCTGTAAAACCCACAGCTTCTATAAAGCTACAGAACTTCCTGCAGAGCATCCGCTCTCAACATATAAGAGTCTATACAGCTCCCCTTCTCCCTGTGAATCAGGATGGCTGAAGGAATGACTACACGGTCTCTGCCAGACCCATTGTCAGAGGAAGAGTGCATAGACCCTAATCCACCATTTAGTGAGAAGGCTAGACGTGTCACAAAGCCAACATGGAAAATAAGGGAGAATCTAGAATCCAGTAAACATGATCTTCTCCGTGCAACAGCAGAGCTATGGCAAAAACTATTATGCCACATAAATAGCCTATCTCAGCCTGCTTCTCTCCAACGACCACTGGAGGGAGCTCTCGCACAACTGTGTTCAGATTATCAATGTTATGCAGAAATAACAGACCAATATATGTTGTGTTAAAAAGACTTAACCCATCAGTTACCTGCAAAGAGCTGCAAGCTTTCCAAAAACTTAACTCTGAGAGAGAAAGCATGGTGCGCGATATAAAAGCCAAAACAGAGGCAAGAATCGCACTAATAGCCGAGATGTCATCTTGCATTTCTGGCTCTGCCAGACAGTCAAAGCGACCATCTAAGTCACGCTCTTCAAAATCCTCAACCCTCAGCGAACAGCTCATAAAAGCACGTGCGGAAGCTGAGGCCACTAAAATACAAGCTGCCTTTGCTCAAAAGGAAACTGAAATGAAAACTGAGGCCACTAAAATACAAGCTGCCCTAGAGGCCCTAGAGAAGGAACGCCAACACACCATAGCCATGGCAAAGTTAAAGGTCCTGGAACAAGCCATCAGTGGGAGCCAAAGAGACAGCATCAGTTTAAGTGGTTTTGATACTGAAGACCCTCTTAAGCGTACTAGAGACTATGTACAAAGCCAACACAGTGCTATCCCTGCTCCTGCAATCCTTCCTGGCCACACAGATGCTCCCCTGAAACAACAGGGTTTTGATACTGAAGACCCTCTTAAGCGTACTAGAGACTATGTACAAAGCCAACACAGCGCTATCCCTGCTCCTGCAATCCTTCCTGACCACACTGATGCTCCCCTGAGACAACAGGACACAGAGCGTTTATCCCCATCCTGCACCCAAGGTCAGTACAATTACAATACGCTGCCAATCTTGTATCCTGATCCACCTCTGTGCACCGAAATGTACCAGAAACCTGCAAATCACCAAATCTTATACTCAGAATCCTACGTACAGGCCAATATGCAGGCCAGTCACCACACTCCGGTCAATCACACAATTCCAGTCCCATGTGTGGCAGAAACTAAGCTCATTAAGCCAGTTAATGGACTGAACGCCTACGCTGCCCCATATATACCTGCATTCCCAGGTCAAATCACAGACTGTATGAACAAAGCTATCCAGCCAGCATCGGTCCTTCCAAAATCGGAGAATGCTGATATGACTGGCCTCGCAAGGTACATGATTCGGCGCGATCTAACTAAGACCGGTCTTACAGAGTTTGACGATAAACCTGAGAACTACAGGGGTTGGAAGTGTACCTTTGAAACCACGATCAGTGATCTCGGCATCACCGCCGCTGAAGAGCTAGACCTGCTAATCAGGTGGCTTGGGCCACAATCCACGGATCGGGTCAAGAGACTTAAATCTGTCCACATCAGTAATCCCATTGCTGGTCTCACTGCTGCATGGAAGAGGCTAGAAAGAAGCTATGGCAGTCCTGAGGTCATAGAAAGGGCCCTGTTCAAACGACTAGAGGATTTTCCAAAGGTATCTAATAAAGACAGTATAAGGTTCCAAGAGCTCAGCGACCTCCTGTTAGAGCTTCAGCTGGCCAAAGCAGACCCGTACCTTCCTGGCCTCAGCTACCTGGACACTGCTCATGGGGTAACCCCAATAGTTTCCAAGCTGCCGTCCAATATCCAAAATAAGTGGGCCATGCTTGGATCAAAATACAAAAGGGAAAACCAAGTCTCCTTCCCTCCATTTTCCTACTTCTGCGAGTTCATCGAAAATATCGCAGAGTGTAAGACCGATCCAAGTTTTTCCTATGGAGAACACAGCGACCCTGTTTCATCTACTAAACATGACAGTCCACATCTTAACTACAGGAGCCACCAAGCTCCAATGTCCATCAAGAAGACTGATGTTCTTCCGGCACCTTCAGTATCACAAGATAAGAGCGACAAAGGTGAGAAGGTTGAGAATCCTAATCGCCAGTGTCCAATTCACAAACTGCCACATCCCCTGAAGAAGTGCATCGGCTTCAGGAAGAAGCCCCTTCAAGAACGAAAGGAGCTCTTGAAGAAGTTTGGAGTATGCTTCAGGTGCTGCGCCTCTACCGAACATCTTGCTAAGGACTGTGTCATCCCCATCATGTGTCTAGAGTGCGACAGCGAAGACCACGTACAGGCGCTCCATCCATCACAGCCTGACTCTGCGTCTTCACCTTCTCCCACCACAAGCCATGGCGGGGAGAGTACAGACCAAGTGACAAGCCATGTTGCAGTATCTTCCTCATGCACCAATGTCTGTGGAGAAGGTCCTCGAGACAAGTCCTGTGCGAAGATTTGCCTGTCATGGGTGTATCCCAAGGGCCATCCAGAGAAGGCAGTCAAGGTGTACGTTAGCCTGGATGACCAGAGCAACAAATCATTAGCCAGGTCAGAACTCTTTGACTTGTTTGGCTTAAAAGGAGACGTCTATCCCTACACCTTGGGCACCTGCAGCGGCGTTTTACAAACCTCTGGAAGAAGGGCCAGTGGCCTCATAATAACTTCTCTTGAGAAAGGCGCCACAGAGATACCACTACCCACGCTTGTAGAGTGTAACCAAATACCATTCAATAGGGAAGAAATCCCAACACCAGAAGTCGCTCTTCAGCATCCTCATCTCAGAATGATAGCTAAAGAGATGCCACCCCTGGACGATAAGGCAGACATCCTAATTCTCCTCGGCAGAGACATTATACGACTGCACAAGATGCGTCAACAAATCCACAGACTACTCAATGAACCATATGCCCAGCGCCTCGAGCTGGGCTGGGTCATCATTGGCAATGTCTGTAGTGACCAGACAAAGAATCAGAACGACATCTCCTCTTACAAAACCGTTATTACGTCAGTTGACAACGACTTGTCCTCCCTGTCATACTCACGTCACCAGTGGATGAAGGAGAAGTCAAATGACACTACGTGTCAACGGCAACCATTCGATATTTCAAGTCCGCTTTATCCTCGAGACTACAACCTCGAGATAACAGCATTCGATCCTTCAACCAAGGACAACTCACTACCTACAGAGGGAGACAAAGTGATCATCAGGGTCATGAGCATCAAACCCACCGAAGACAACTATAACAGCTGGGTAGCTCCCTCACCTTCTCTTCCAGCAAAGACTAAGTTGCCAAGGGATCCAGAGCAAGTAACTGCTAAGTTCCCAACCTTTGATACCCATCTCCATCACAAGCCTGGTCAAACCGAAGCCATGCTAGACTTCAGTGCTCAAAGTGAGAGCCCCTCTCTCAACAGCCTACCTCTGACCGATGGTGTCAGCGTTTTCCCCACGCAATTCAGCCTCAGCTCACTGGCGGATGTTGAACAAGACACGTTCACTTCCCAAGCATCACCCTGTAAGGAACTTGCTATCGAACGAGGAGCCTCGCCTGTTGAAAACAGCATCGATGGTCCTCTTGGGTTTAAGACACCCATCGCAGTTCTAGGCAGGGTACCACTGAGACAGCTTGCTACTCCGGATATCAACGGGAACACTATGCTACCATCTCAGAGACAGCAAAGATGGGAGACGGCGAAGAAGTCTCTAATGGCCTTACAACAAGTCCTGCCCCGTAGTTCTGTAAAGACTCTTTCAACCATCATCAAGAGACAAGTCTACCTTTCCTACGACGTGTCTACGAAGACTACAGCTGCAGGAGCCTCTCCCAGCGCTTCAGAAACCGGCAAAAAGGTACAGAAGCTGAGTCTTTTTTACCCTGGACATCCTTTCAGCTGGTCAGCCATCCTATCTGCTGACATACATTTCAGGCGAATCATCTGCTGGCTCCTTCGAGCAGGAGTCACATGATCTTAGCTTCGTCTCTGAACTCAGCTCACGGCGGGGAGCCTACCGCCATATACTCCTCCAGCTGTGTTGGAACATTGTAATATTTTAACTTTCTCCAGCGGATTATTGGGTTGGTGGAAGTGTTTGCACATTGCGGCTTCCCCAATCCGAACATGGGTTTTCGTTTGGACTCGGACTATTCCGCTGTTGAGGACTTCATGCCTCCAACTGAACATTGGACCATGCCAATTGGACTTCAACTGTTGTTTTTATTACCTGCATGTTTGTTTTTTCCTTTTGTCTTTCAGGTCTACAGTGACATCTCCAGTGGACATCATAAAATTATGAAATCTATAGATTTCAGACGGGGAGTGTTATGTCCCATGAATGAGACATTTTACAGACTGTCCTGTGTATTTTACATGCTGTATTGCAGTCTCTCATATTGTTTACTGTTGCTATGTGTCCCTGTGTTTGCATAGCTGAAATCCTCCATTTACATCAAGTTTGTCCCTTCTGTCTCTCTGTCTCCCTCTTCTGGTGTGATGTCATTTCCTTCTTCTTTCTCCTGTGTTTCATTCTCCATCTTGATTTTATCAGAATCACATGTGTTTTCAGTCTGTCTGAAGAAAGTCTTTTTTACCTGCTGCTGTTTGTATGCATTCAACAAGAATTCTTAAAGAAATCAAAGTCTCTTCTGGATTCTTCATAACATGTGTGCCAGCAGCTGAGTTAAGCTATCTGCGATCGTCGCCAATTGTAAGTAAGGTAAAGAGATCCGGCATCTCACAGAGCCATATTTACAGCCACAGGCCCGGGACAGAATATTGCTTGTACGCAAGTATTGAAAAGTTTGTTAAATCGGCACTAACTGCTTACAAGAAAAAACAGGATAGGAAAAATAAATCATTATCTGTACTGTTTTTGCTGTACTTTAACAGGAGTAATATGTGATCTTTACACTGAGCAATAAGTAGCGGCAAAATGTGTGAGCTAAATCTGTCACCGGATTTCACTGTACGAGTTGTATCAATCATCCAGGAGTGGCCGAGATGATCAATTCAATTTGAAATAAGTGAAATAAGCTCTGATATGCTCCACATTTGGATTTCAAGGATGTGAATATATTTACAACTAGCTGAAGAGCCGGCGCTGCCCGGGCATAGTACCTAACTACGTTAGTTATAACAAATTGTAATGATTCTATCTATATACAAGTATTCAGCTTTCTCCCCATTATGTAGATAGGCAAAATAGTTTGGCGATTGGAACGTGCGGGGGTTAAAATTTCCATTCAACACATAGCCTATAATGCTCCTGGGGTTGAGATGTGCGGGCATGCAAAATTTCATGCCCGTAAGTACAACGGTGCAGATTCCTATCCGGGCCAAAATTATTTGCCGATTTGGAATGCGCGGGGTTAAAATTTCGACTAAAAACCTAGCCTATGACGCTCCCGGGGTCGAGACGTGCGGTGTGCAAATTTCATGCCCGTAAATGC
Source organism: Oophaga sylvatica (assembly GCA_033576555.1). Classification (NCBI taxonomy): domain Eukaryota; kingdom Metazoa; phylum Chordata; class Amphibia; order Anura; family Dendrobatidae; genus Oophaga; species Oophaga sylvatica. The sequence continues at coordinate 383,659,675 of JARQOD010000001.1, read as the reverse complement.
AGATTCCTATGCGGACATACACACAAGCATTCAGCTTTCTCCCCATTATGTAGATAGGGCAAAATTGTTTGGCGATTTGGAACGTGCGGGGTTAAAATTTCCATTCAACACATAGCCTATAATGCTCCTGGGTTGAGATGTGCGGGCATGCAAAATTTCATGCCCGTAAGTACAACGGTGCAGATTCCTATCCGGGCCAAATTATTGCCGATTTGGAATGCGCGGGGTTAAAATTCGACTAAAAACTAGCCTATGACGCTCCCGGGTCGAGACGTGCGGGTGTGCAAATTTCATGCCCGTAAATGCAGATTCTATGCGGACATACACACAAGCATTCAGCTTTCCCCATTATGTAGATAGGGCCAAAATTGTTTGGCGATTTGGAACGCGCGGTTAAAATTTCGATCAAACATAGCTAGGACTCTTTCGGGTCGAGACGTGCGGGCGTGCAAATTTTCATGCCCGTAAGTGCGACGGTGCGGATTCCATCCGGACAAACATATCCACATACTTTACACACATACATACATTCAGCTTTATTATTAGATTGATTTGCTCAAATTCATTACAATGATGCTCAGCTTGCTGTAATTTTTCTGGTTTAATTTTAGGAACCTGTCTCAATGTGTAGTTTCCCCAGCTTCAGATACTGTTTGGGGGTTTGCAGCAACCTCTCACCTGTCTCGCTGTGCATCTCATTGTGCGTCCAGGAACTTTTTTCTTGTGGTTTGTCCTGATGAAGAGGTAGGAACACCTCGAAACGCGTTGACTAGTGATGAGTGAATACATTCGGCAATATTCGTTATGCGCACGAATAGTATGCTATTCGGGCTATTCATTACTCGGCGAGTAATTAGTTATTCGTCTCGGTATCTTCGGGTAACCCGCCCAGTATGTTTGGTGCTTTATTTGCTTGCCAATCATAGTACTGTAATGCCGGCATCATCTTTGGTGTGGCATTACTGTTATTGGCTGCCCGAACATCGGGTGTTTGTCGCATGACAGCACAGCAAACACAGCTTCTGAACATCGTTGAAATCATCCCCGCCGGTCAGAGAGCTGCTGTTCCCTCGCTGTCAAAAGACAGCGTGAGCGCTCAGCTGTGATCGGAGGTATAAAGTTACCTCCAGTCACTGGTGTCAGCTGATGGGACTACTGCTTCCATCATCCGACGCCTGCTGCCACTAATAACAGCAACAGCTTAAATAATTAAAGGGAACCTGTCAGCAGGATGGTGCATAGTAACCTACAGACAGTGTCAGGTCGATGCCGTTATACTGAATAAAATGATAACGGGGTTGATGAAATCCGTCTTATGGTTGTTCTTAATATTTATTTTCAGTTTTGTGTTAATGATATGCTCGTGTCCTAAGGCGGGGTTCATGTATATTGTGCTCTGATTATATATTCATCATGCATACTGCAGACAGGTCACTGATCCCTCAGTGACCTGCCCCCTAGTTTGCATAATGAATATACTAATGTGTGTATTTGAAAGAAACATGTCTCTTCATCAAAATGGCGGTGCCTGCGCACGATCACTTGTCAGTTAGTGCCTATTATATTGCTGTGATGAAAAGAAAAAAAAATTACCATCAAAATGGCGCCGTCGGCTGCAACTGCGCATTAGCATCTATAGCATTCCGATAGATGCTACTACACAAGCTCCTCCACCTGCTCCTTGTTGCTGCATCCAAAAAAATGTACACTACATCAATATAGCGCTGTCGGCTGCTCCTGCGCATTAGCATCTATCACACACTAATAGATGTTACTGTGCATGCGCAGCCTCCGGCGCCATTTTGTTGTAGTGTAAATTTTTTTGGACGCAGTAACAAGGGGCGGGCGGAGGCTCTTGTGCAGTAAGTAGCATCTATCGGTACGAGATAGATGCTAACGTGCAGCTGACGGTGCTATATTGATGTAGTGTGATTTTTTTCGCTGCAGCAGCAAGGAGCCGGCACAGGCGCTTGTACAGTAACATCTATCAGAACGAAATGAATGCTAATGCGCAGGAGCAGCCGACTGCACCATTTTGATAGGCACTGACCGACAAGTTAGTGCGCAGGCGGCGCCATTTTGATGGTGATTTTTTTTTTCTTCAGCACATGCGCCTTTTCTGGGTGGCTGCGGGCTGCTATTTTTAGGCTGGGGGGAAATATCCATGGCCCCTTACCAGCCTGAGAATACCAGCCCCCAGCTATCTGCTTTAGCAAGGCAGGTTGTCAAAAATGGGGGGGACCCTACATCGTTTTTTTAAATTATTTATTTAAATAATTAAAAAATACGTTGTGGGGACCCCTCTATACTTGATAATGAGCCTTATTGAAGCTGATGGCTGAGGATTGCAGCACCCAGCTGTGAGTTTTGCCTGGCTGATTATTAAAAATACAGGGGAACCCACACCATTTTTTTTCATTTATTTATTTATAGCGCAGGAGCTGGCTGATGAATACTTTAATCAGCCGCTCCTGATCTCTCTGTTATTAGCGGCAGCATTTGGCATCAGCCACTACCTGCTGTCATTGTGCTCACTTGAATACAACTCTCATCATTCTCCCCTGCTCTTGTTGATTGCTGGCAGAGCAGTTGAGAATGATGAGAGTCGTCTTCAGCACCTAGCGCTGAGGAACAGCGCTTACTTACTGTACCGCTGCTTCCCTGGCACGTGCCATGTTGTACTGATGTAGCACATGAGTGGTAGCCACATGTGTGCCACACATATTACACACATGGACACTGACATCTCCGATCCCGATTTGACGTTAGCACGAGCGCTGTGGGAAAATTTCTAACGGCACTCGTGCTAACGTCAGAAAGGTGAAGTGAGTTAATTGGCTGTGAACTCCCAGGATCTTTCTGACAGCACCGGGAGCATGAGAACTTTCTCACGCCGGTGGTGATGTCAGTGTCATGATCCACTTTTGGATCTGTGGCGGATTATGCTTTCCATGTTAAAACCTTTTTCCTTTCAGGCCATCGGGGGTTAATGTCAGTCTTTTCCCCCAGTGGCCACTGGTGTAATTGCATTGCTTCTGATTTTTCAGGAGAATGCGGTGACCACTCCCATTATCCTTTAAAAGGTCACCTGAGGCGTCAGCTGACTGTTTGTGATATTTCTGTTTTTTGGAGACATACCAAGCTGGAGTCAGGAGCTTGCTGAGCGCAGTGGTACTTCTGCTATTTCCGTGATCTGGTGCCTTTCTCTGCTGTCTGGTGCATTGCAGCAGAGAAAGCTAAGTTTTAGTTGTTTAGTTGATTTAACCCCTAAGGTTCTGTCTTTCCTTCCTTTTGTTGTTTTTGGGTAGTTCCCTTTATTCCCTGTCTCACCTCCTGAGGAGGGGGTTGGGGGTTTAGCTCAAGGCTAAACAGGAGACAGGGACAGGTCGGTGGCTTGGGCCTCACAACCTTCAAGTGTACCCCCAAGTTAAGGAATGACAGGGCCCTCCCTTAGCCTTAGGGGAAGTTCAGGGGCCAAGGTTCCTCGTCTTCTGTATTCCTACAACTACCCCGTGACAGTCAGACAGGTCCTACCAGTTCACTGCGAGATACTGGGCAGCAGTAGCAGACACTACTCAGTGTCTCTGCTGGATGACAGGCTGTATGATCGCATCATGCAACCATGCAGCCTGCCATCTTGATGTAGCAGAGCTGGACCCATTGTGGGACAAATTAATTATCATCTTCTCTGCGTTAAGGTGAGGAATATTGTTGTTTCTTATTTTAACTCTTATTTTAATATGACTATGGGGTTAGTAATGGGGGTGTCTTATTGATTTTCATCCAAGATATCTCTGTACTTGGCCACATTCATGTTTACTTCAATTGCAATCAGTCATCCTGTTCCTGCAGCTGAAAAACACCCCCATAGCATGATGCTACCACCACCATGTTTTACTGTTGGGATTGTATTGGGCAGTGATGAGTAGTGCCTGGTTTTCTCCACACATACCGCTTAGAATTATCACCAAAAAGTTCTATCTTCATCTCATCAGACCAGAGAATCTTATTTATCATAGTCTTGGAGTTTTTCATGTGTTTTTTTTTAGCAAACTCTTTGCAGGCTTTCATATGTCTTGCACTGAGGAGAGGCTTCCGTCAGGCCACTCTGCCATAAAGGCCCGACTGGTGGAGGGCTGCAGTGATAGTTGACTTTGTGTAACTTTCTCCCATCTCCCTACTACATCTGTGGAGCTCAGACACAGTGATATTGGGGTTCTTCTTTACCTCTCTCACCAAGGCTCTTCTTCTATGATTGATCAGTTTGGCTGAATGGCCAGGTCTAGGAAGACTTCTGGTGGTCCAAACTTCTTCCATTTAAGGATTATGGAGGCCACTGTGCTCTAAAGGTACTGCCACACTAAACAATCCCGCTAGCGATCAAAATAACGACGCATACTAATGCGATCGCTAGCGGGATTGTTTCTATATCGCTAAATGCGGCCACATTTAGCGATATAGTTAACGACGCTATCGCCGTTAGCGATCTTCTTAACGACTTTAGCGGTACAAAAGTACCGCTAAATCGCTAAGAAAAGGTGCCACACAGCGATTAGATACTTACCCAGCGGGAGCGCCGACGAGAAAATAGGGTCCGGAACGATTCCAGCGACGAGCGAGATCACAGCAGGAAGCTCGTCGCTGGAAGCTGCCGCACTGAACAACATCGCTAACAGGATCGCTAAATAGTGACGTTTTTTAGCGATCCCGTTAGCGATATTGTTTAGTGTGGCATACCCTTTAGGGACCTTGAATAATGTAGAAATTCTTTTGTAACCTTGGCCAGATGTGTGCCTTACCACAATTCTGTCTCTGAGCTCCCCGGCCAGTTCCTTTGACCTCATGATTCTCATTTGGTCTGACATGCACTGCGAGCTGTGAGGTCTTATATAAACAGGTGTGCGCATTTACAAATCAAGTCCTATCAATTTATTTAAAAACAGCTGGACTCCAATGAAGGAGTAGAACCATCTCAAGGAGGATCATAAGGAAATGGACAGCATGTGACGAAAATATGAGTATCTGAGCAAAGGGTCTGAATACTTATGACCATGTGATATTTCAGTTTTTCTTTTTTAATAAGTTTGCAAAAATTTCTACATTTCTTGTTTTTATCAGTCAAGATGGGTTGCAGAGTGTACATTAATGAGAAAAAAAGATGAACTTTTTTGCATTTACCAAATGGCTGCAATGAAACAAAGAGTGAAAAATTAAAAGGGGTCTGAATACTTTCCGAACCCACTAAGTATATTAACAACTGAAACAAAACTAGCACTTCCTGCAATAGTAACGAAAACACAACACAATATGGAATGATGCGAGTGAGCAAAAACTAACAGAGCACTTCCTGCAATACTGCACAATATAGAAAAGTCCAGTGTAACTAAAGAGCAGGGCACGACCGCTAATATGAACCAGTACAACAGTAATATGATGCAGGTGTGCACAAGGCACTAAATGTGGGAATCCAGCAGTAAATATGAGAGTAAGCACACGGTACTTAAAGAGGAAGTCCAACAATTATATGAGTGTGCATGCACACGACACTAAAGGGTATGCCACACTAAGCGAGATCGCTAGCGAGATCGCTAACGAGATCGCTACTGCGTCACCATTTATGACGCAGTAGCGATCTCGTTAGCGACTTAGCTGTGTGTGGCATGTAGCAGCGATGTGGCCCCTGCTGAGATGTCGCTGATCGCTTATGAACGTTCTGAGCCATTTTTTTGTCGTTGGTGTCCCGCTGGTGAGCCTGAATCGCTGAGTGTGACACCCTTTATGAACGACTTCACCAGCGTCGCAGGTGGGACTAGGTTTTCCCAACGACCGCAGAGGTCGTCATACAGATCGCTGATTAGTTGTGTTTGGAATCTAACTAGCGATCACATAGCGATCGCACTAGCGATCTCGCCAGGTTAAGTCATTATCGTGATCGCTAGTGCGATCGCTAAGTGTGGCAGAAGTCCAGCAATATACAGGAGTGGCATTAACAGGAGAAGGTCACTATATTTATCTTTTGGGCTTAAAGTTCCGCACAAGTCCAGCACAGCAGCCCACACAAACACTGACCTAGAGGAAATGTGATGTCAGGATTCCTTACAGGCCACAGCAATTGTAGAGGTTAATAGCTCCACCCTAGAAGTCCAGACAGTAGTTAAGCATAGATAGCATCAGAGAGACGCACAGAGGACTGTAGGCAGCATATCGTGGAGAGGCAGAGAACCGAGTAATGAGCAGCAGTAGCAGCAGCAGGGATTCCAACAGTAGACAGGCAGGAGCTCAAGCCACAGCAACAAAATACTCAGGCAAAGAGGAACACAAAGCCCAGACTTAAATAATCAGGACAGATAGGAAGTTCCATGACAAGGCGAGATACAAGACTCCATCTTGGATAAGTGCAAACAGGCACAAAGGAAAGTCCGGAATCCTTACACTACCATTGTCAGAAAAATTGAAGGATAGTAACACGTATAGTTGAATCCAAGGAAATGGAGGCCTGATAATCTCGGAGGCCTACTGCTACAGGCAACACGCATGAAGGAGACTCAACCAGGAGTGCTCACATTTCAAAAAATTATTGGCAGACACCACCAAAGTGGCATCAATTTCACCACAGTATAAATAGTATAATAGGGACAAACACGTCTTCCACTACACCCAAATTCAGCAGATGGACACCCAACCAGGAGTGTTCACATTTTAAAAATTGTGGGCCTGACACCACCAAAGTGGAATAAGTGTCACGAGAATAGAAATAGTAAAATTGGGACCCACAGCAGATGTAGACTAACCATGACTGTTGACATTTCCACAAATTTGTGTTAACATCAGCAGCAGCAGACCAGAAGCCACACTAGAGGTATCACAGAGCGCAGTTACGTGACATTAATGCATCACACTATAAAGTGCAATGTCACCTAGTCTCTACAGCCTGCGATTGTGGTGCAAAAGTCCTTAGAGATCCATGACTTGTTCATCTTTATGAAAGTTAGGTGGTCTAAACTTTCAGGGGACTGCAGGCTGTGCTTATCTATCAGGACACCAGCCGCAGCACTGAAGACACGTTCTGAAAGAACGCTGGCTGCCGGGCACGATAAAACCTCCATGGCGTGTGAGGCGAGCTCAGGCCACTCATCCATTTTGGAAAACCAAAATGTGAAAGGGTCCAAACCCTCCCTGATGGTATTGATATTCAATTCTAGATACTCCTGCACCATCCTCTCCATTCATTCACCACATGTAAGACTTGGACTCTGTTGTGCTGGTGCACGAGCTGGTTTAAAAAAGTGTCATAGGACTCACAGAAATTGCTTCTTCCACTTACACCACTGCTGCTGCTACTGATGCTAATGTTTTGGCATTGACCAATTGATGTGCCAGAGGTTGGAAGTCTAGAGCTGTGATACAAACTGTGTGCTTCACTGCTGTCTTGGGGAAAAGCTCTCTTAAGATTGTGTAAAAGCATGTTTCGATACACCAGCATTTATGAGTCCCTTTCCAGGGTGGGAAGCATCTGGCAAAATTTGGTTTTACAATGTGGATCTAACAGAGTGGCAACCCAGTAGTCAGCAGTATTTCTAATCATAACTATACTGGGATCATGTTGCAGAAGAAGGCACTCATATGTCGGGCTCTACCATGAGGTACAAACGCATGCTGTGTTGGTGGCTGGGTAATAATGAGGCTTGTTTCCTCCGTCCCCTCCTGCCAACCAAGAACAACAGAGAGGGGAGGATTAAAGTCTTCATCTGACAGTTGCTCAATTATCACCTCTTCCTCCTGCATTTGTTCCTTGGATCTTGCACCTTCGATAACAGTTTGTCTGTTATCACCAAACCCCCTCGATCGCAGTAATCCACCCTCCTTGGCACCCGCCTGTATAACGACAGTCTGGAACTTAGAGACAATGTTATCCCTTCTGCATCCTCCTCTGCTTCCTGCTCTTCTTCTGGGACCACCATCTCCTCCTGCAGGCTATTCAAAAACTGCTCCAGGACATAGATAACCGGAATAGTGATGCTGATGATGGCGGTGTCAGCGCTAACCATCATAGAAGCCATTTCAAAACTGTGCAGAAGGGTGCAGAGGTCCTTAATCTGTGCCCACTTTGTAAACGTGATATGTGCCACGTCCATACTGCGTTGGCCCAGGCTATACAACATGACACAGTCGCTGCAATATGTGCAGAGTGGACTTCCACAGTGTCTGCACATCACATATCAACCTGTTAACTGGCATGGACAAAGACCTCTGTATCGATGCAAGTCATTGACCTGAGGGGTGCGAATGGCGGAAATGAGCACACAGCTTAGCTCACCCAGGCCAGGATAGTGGCGGAGAAAACTCTGTACCACCAGGTTGAGGATGTGAGCCACACAAGGCACATGTGTGAGCTTGCGTCGCCGAAGGGCCGCAGCAGGCTTGCATGATTTTCAGACACGGGCTTCCCTAGATGCAGGTTAAGCGGAGGCAGCCATTGATCAAACTCAGCCTGGAGAGCTGTCCACAACTCTTCAGCTGTATAACTGCAATCTCCAAGTAATATCGATTTTAATACTGCCTGATTGCAGTAAGCCCTGGCTGCGCAGTACGGAGGTGGTGGGGATTCGCTCTGCACTGTTGGAACTCGTGTCTCATTAAGGTACGGGTTGAGGGTGCAGGTAGAGGCCCTAGAGGCGATAGAGGAAGAGGCAAAAGCAGTGGAGGAAGTGTGAAATGTAGAGGTCTGTCCTGCAAGCCTTTGGGACTCTAAGCCACCAGGGTCACCCAATGAGCGAGGTGTAATGCCCTTGGCAATGCTTACTCACTCAAGTGTCTGTGGTGAAATGCACCCTGGCAGACAGAGATTTAGTCAAGGATCGGGTAATGTTGCCTGTGACTTGTTGGTGTAGCGCAGGCACAGATTTCTTAGAAAAGTAATGGCAACTGGGCAAGTGGTACTGGGGGACTGAGACGGCCATCAGCTTTTGGAAACCATCTATATCTACCAGTTTGGAAAGGCAGCATTTCTGTGGCCAACAGATTGGATATGATGGAGTTCAACCTCTTAGCTTTGTCATGCATTGGAGGAAACAATCTTTTACATGACCACAACTGCGAAACCATGGGCTGGCTACAGTGCTGAGAGAGGGCGGAGTACGGTGAGCCGGACAAACTGCTGTACTGTGAGAGAGGTGCAGGCAGAGATGTTACAGTAGATTGAGAAAGTTGTGGTGTGTACGTTCTCTGAGATGGGTCTAAAACAGCAGGCATGTCTGCATCCGTTACATTTGATGGCAGGCTCCCAGTCAGCGTGACTGGAGCGTGTAAAGAACCCGAGGTTCTGTGATCGAAGACCTGCATCTCTATAGTTGGCATGGTAACAGATGTAGCAGCTGATGGTTGTTGAGTTCCGCTGGTCTGCATTTTTGCGCAGTGGGATTCCAACAGTAACGCATGTTGATACGCATATGAAGGTTCATACATGTAGTAGTCAAATTATTGAACTTTCTACCTCGACTCAGGTTTTTTTTTGCAAAGTTGGCAGATTACGTAAGTTTGCTCATCCTTTTCAGTGTCAGAAAAGGCCCAGGCTAGGCAACCCTTGCCACCCCTGTGAGCTGCAGATCCTGCTGCTCACAGCCACAGTTATGGCTGAGGATGCATAGCTTGTCGTGGCTGCATCACTACGTGTCTGTGACGTACAGTGCAACGTAACCTCCTCGTCTTCCTCCTCAGATGACCTACTCAGCTGTGCGCCTCTATGTTCACTCCAACTGGGATCTAACACCTCATCATCATCATCCTCTGTGTTATCACATTCCTCGCCCTTGAAGTCACCTCCTCCTCTTCCTGCCCTGACAGCACCGTACAGTCCGTGTGAGCCTTAGATATCCGAATCTCATCAGGATCACCTCCCCATTCAGGAGTTAACGTCTGATGACGAAGTGAGGATGCTGTTTAGACCCTACTTCATCCTGCCCCAGATCCAAGGTAAAAAAAATTTGGGCATTTGTGCAGATTTCTTCCTCTTGACTCTGAAGCTTTTGAGTACACTTCTGATGACCATGACATAGAATGTGTGAACAGCTTTCAGACTCACCCATCTGTGATTCCGTACAGTCAGTTGTACGATTAGAGAGTTGGGACAGGGGGAAGCAAGGGGAATTTGGTTGCCACCTCTGTGGTCTGTACTGGGTGTGATGTTGAGGTGGAGGAAGAGGTGGAGGAGAGGCCACTTGAAGCTACGCTTGCCATCTACTCGAGCACATGCTCTTTCTGGGCCTCATCAACAAGGCGTATTGCTTGTGCCTCTGCCAAAGAAAGGAAGTGGAGTAGCCCATCCAATAACAGAAGTTGTCAGTTGTCTTTGCATAGGACGTGATGTTGTTGGTTCACTAGTGTTTTCACAAATATTACAACCTACCCCACGTACACCTTGAACACCAAGCCTAATTCCCATTCCACCACGGCCTCGCTTTTTCCCAGTCATGTTGCTCAGATAGTGTGGTAATAGCCAGTAAAAGCAACAAAAAATTAGATTTTAAACTCTGCACCACCTCTGCAAACAGCTGAATTTCAGCGACAGTAAATTCCAAGGTGAAATATGACATGCTGTATCGTGTTAGTCACACAAAAAAGAATTGTTTGAATGTGTATGAGGCCTGTATGATAAAGAAGTTATGCTACAAACAATTTGAATGTGAGATGTCCTCTACTGTATGACAAACTACAAACTATTTTAAAGTCAGGTCCCCTACTGTATGACACTAGGAACAGAAGACTTTTTTGTGGCCTCTGGATCAGGCCTCTGTAACACACTAGATGCTACAAACTATTTTAAAGTTAGGTCCCCTGCTGTATGACACTAGGAACAGAAGAATTTTTTTGTGGCTCTGGATCAGGCCTCTTAAACACACTAATGCTACAAACTATTTTAAAGTAGGTCCCTCTGTATGCACTAGGAACAGAAGATTTTTTGTGGCATCTGGATCATGCCTCTATCTTATAACACACTAAATGCTACAAACTATTTTAAAGTCAGGTCCCTTACTGTATGGCACTAGGAACAGAAGACTTTTTGTGGCCTCTGGATCAGCCTCTATAACACACTAGATGCTACAAATATTTTAAAGTCAGGTTCCTTACTGTATGGCACTAGGAACAGAAGACTTTTTTGTGGCCTCTGGATCAGCCTCTTAACACACTAGATGCTCAAACTATTTTAAAGTCAGGTCCCCTACAGTATGACACTAGAACAGAAGAATTTGTTGGTGGCCTCTGATCAGGCCTCTATAACACACTAGATGTACAAAATATTTTAAAGTCAGGTTTCCTTACTGTATGACACAAGAACAAAACTTTTTTGTGGCCTCTGGATCAGGCCCTTAACACATAACTAACAAAACTAAAGTCTAGTCTCAATTTTATAAACAAAAAGGATTTTTTATGGCCTCTAGATCAGTTTCATAACACCAGCATAGTATCCTAACTGTATGACGATATGAGCAAATATTTTTTGTGGCCTCTGGTGAGGCAAATCAGCTTAATTTTCACCTAACAAAATGACAAAGTGTGATATGCTGGGCTGTCTAACTTTTTATAACTGAAAAATTATAACTTTTTTTAATGTGCCTTAGGTCTGCAGACAGTTTCATATCACCACAGCACTAAATGACAAGGTGGGATACAGCAGACTGTTTTACATTTAGCTAGTGAAAAAATATTATTTAGACTTCTGTACTCGTGAATGGAGCACAATAGAAGTAGCTCACAACACACATGTAGGACACGTGCCCTGCTGCTTTGTCTGTGGACCTCAGTAATGGCAAAAAAAAATGCTGGAAGGTAGACTTAAAGCAAACCTGTCATCAGGTTTGTCCGATACGAGTTACAGCCACTGCCTTTCAAGGCTTATCTACAGCATTCTATAATGCTATGGATAAGCCCCCAATCCAACCTGCAAGAGAAGAAAAATAAGTTTTATTATACTTCCCTGGGTGGCGGTCCGGTCCGATGGATGTCGCAAGTCCTGGTCTGGTGCCTCACATCTTCTTGCAATGCTGCCCTCCTGCTTGTTTCATGGCTCCCCATCATTGCGCTCCTGTGCAGGCGTACTTATCTTCCCTGTTGTGGCGCCAGGAAAGGTCAGAGAGGCCCAGTGTGTGCGCACTGCTGTACTTTGCTCTGCCCTCAACAGGGCAGATAAGTACTCCTGCGCAGGAGCGCAATGCCGGGGAGCCATGAAGCAAGCAGTAGGGTGGCATCGCAAGAAGATGTGAGGCGCCGGACCAGGACCTGTGACACCCATCGGACCGGACCGCCCGGAGTATAATAAAAATTATTTTTCTTCTTTTGCAGGTCGGATTGGGGGCTTATCCACAGCATTATAGAATGCTGTATATAAGCTCTGAAAGGCGATGGCCGTAACTCGTATTGGATAAACTGGGTGATAGGTTCCCTTTAACAGTCACACTGGACATGAGCTATCTACACTATCTGACCGATATACAACCGCCTAGCTAACTAACTAAAATCTTGATGCTAACAGTGCCAGTGTCAGGAGCAGCCTCTCTGTGCTGTCACAGTGTCAAAATGGCGCTAAAACAAGATGTCCGCTATTTATATAGAGAAGGACATGTGATTTCAGCAGCCAATGACACAAGCCGTTGTGTTAGGACATTGTGGGTGTTTCCTGCGCACTGATTGTCTAGCCGCAATGTGCACACATAAAGTTAGGAAGAAAAAAAAAATTACTGTTCACAAGAACTCCGCGCCTGTGATCTCTGCAACCCCCCTCATCAAACACGTCTCAAACGCTCATGATACACCACCATTATCGTTGCTAAAGTGCTGAAAATACTTTTGTGACAACGCAAATATTTTCCCGCACTTTTTACCGAATGTTACACAGTGGGCTGTATTTCAGCATTTCTGGTGGGATTACATCCGGGCCACTGGCTTTTCTACACCTTATGGAAGAGATTCTCTCTGTAACTTCCTGTAATACTATTGGTGTATCCAGTGGGTTTTGGAAATGTTTGACTTTTTCCTCCATTGCCTTTAGTTTTTCCATTATGTTTTTCTGTTCTTGGTTTAATTCTTCCTTTGGGATGTCTTTGTAGAGGTGTGTGAAGTACTGAAGCCAGATATTGCCATTTTGGATATGATGTTGTTTTTCTTGCTTTTTGTGTCCATTTGGTTCCATAGTTCCAAGAAGGAGTTGTCTTGAAGGGCATCTTGTAGTTGGTTAAGTTTGGTGGAGTGGATTCTGCTTCTTCTTCTTGAGGATGGTTTTGTATTGCCTTTGTATGGTGTTATACAGTAGACATCCCTTAGATCCACGTGGTTGGGGTCTCTGTGTTTCTTGTTTGAGGCTGTGTTCAGACTGTTCTCTTCCGTACGACTTTACATTCTCTGTCAAAAAACCATTAGCATGTTTTTCTTTTGGTCTTTATAGTTGATTTTTTAAGGTTGGACAATCTGGCTATGGTGTAGAATATATCATTGAGGTCTTTTGTAGCTTGGTTCACTCCTTCTGGTTTAGGTTTGTACTCGTAGTTATAGAAGTGGTGGAGCATCTCCTGTATTCTGGGTCGGCTTGCAGCCTCTTTATATTTTATTGCTAGACATATTGGACCAATTTATAGGATAGAAGCAGGTTGAAGAGGCTGCTTGCTGAGGCTTTTGTACAAAGGTTTCTTTATAGATTCATGTAAGGAGACAGTCGGCTGTGATCTGACAGTGCGTTGTGCGTGACTAAAAGCCGCCGATATTTACCCACATCCATATCTGTAATGGCGTAGTCTACAACTCTCCTTCCTACATGGGAGTTTAAGTGTGCTGCCTTCCTACAGAGTCTCCTTTGGTGTGGCCATAAGAATATGAAGTCCTAAAGTCTACATAGGTTCAGATCTTTTTGCCACTTTTGTTGACTGTACGTCGTAGCTGTTCTCTCCATGTGTACTGAGTCATGGCCGTCTCTGCTCCAAATATGTAGATTTTCCATCCGTGATCAGAAAGTATTTTTCTCTCCCAGTTCTTGCATTGAGGTCTCCAAAGAGAACTTTGCCAGGCCTGTTAATGTGCGACTTCTCCTTGTTAGATCTCATAGCTCTCTGGATTGAAGTCGGTGACTCTGGTGGTGGTAATATACTGTAGGTGGCGTAGACATCAGACAGAGAGGTGAGGATGGAGCTGCTGATTCTAAACCGTATGTGGCTGTCTCCTCTCTTTACCGGTTTGATGTACTGATGGAGCTCTTCTTTATACCAGATCAATATTCCTCCAGAGCAGTGGCCCTGTTTGATGTTTTTATTTTTCTTAGCAGGGACACAGATTTCCCTGTATCTGATGGCACCAAGGATTCATTTTTGGCCCTGGTCCATGTTTCCAGGAGAATCTGAATGTCTACGTTTTTCAGTCTTTATATAAAGTCTGGGTTGTTTTACATCCAAAGGCCGAGGTGTTCAGGCCTTGAACATTTCAGCTGCTAATTTTAAGTGAAGTTATTTTTTCTAAATCACTTGTGTGTGTATACCTTGTAATGGGTGTGGCTGTGCAGTCCATCCTGGGCCATTTACTGGTATACCTTCCTTTGATCCCAAGACATGCGGCATGCCTGCTAAGGTAACACATGACTGTACTGCCATGCGACACCAATGACTGGCACACGGATGTCAGCGGCTGCTGGTATGCATTGCAGCGCAGTGAACCGGATGGTCCCTGTGCTGCAATATACTTCAGCTGGTCTTCTGCGACCACGATTGCTGCTCCCCTGGTTCTTCAGCATCTCTGGCCCTGTCCTCATGTGCAGCTCCCACTGGTTCCAGTTATTTTTCAGGACTCTTTAACGCTCTCTCGCCTCTCCCACCATACAGTTCTCTCCGGGGCCAGTAAAGCTTTAGACCTCTTACTCAGTCTGTCCCCTACCTGTGCAGCTCCTTTTTGTCTCCAGTCATTCTTCACAGTTCTTTAGCACCTCTGACACTGTCCCAACCTGCAGCTTTCTCTGGCTTCAGTTAATCTTCAGGACTCTTCGGTGTTGTATATGTCTCATACTGAATTTCATGATATTACGGGGCAACACATGTCAAGGCATTGATATGTCTAGTCTACTCACATGATGTCTTGATTTTCTGAGACCTGGCACATCATTTTAGGTCTGAATTCGAGAAAATCTGGTGAAATTAAATTTCAGTGGATTTTCTCATCTTTAGCTGGCGCTCAACCATGTACAACACCGCCGCATTCATGGTAAATTTTAAAACTTGATGCAAACTAAAAAAGTGAGACAAGACCAAAAAACAAACTGTCAAGAACCAAACCTTTCCACATCATCATCCTCATGATGTCCAAACCAATCAAATATG
This sequence comes from Oophaga sylvatica, assembly GCA_033576555.1. Lineage (NCBI taxonomy): Eukaryota > Metazoa > Chordata > Amphibia > Anura > Dendrobatidae > Oophaga > Oophaga sylvatica. The sequence continues at coordinate 383,644,325 of JARQOD010000001.1, read as the reverse complement.
AAAGCACTGACTTTTAAAGCGAAGATACATGCTGTGCTTGCTGAAATTCTCGGGGAGGGGGCTCGATATAACAAAACCAACAAGACATGTTCATGGTCCGTCAAGCAACATGAGAATTTGCTAGTGTGTGTTGACATGACTGTTCACCATAGAAATCAATATTGGTCATTGTGTGTGCAAGACGAGCCGTGGTGAGCACAGTCCTGACTCTCCATACACAGAAGCAGCTTGACATCTATCATAACGCAGCAGATAGGAGCCCATCTGGATGGACAGATAACCATTCCATTCATTTTTTATAAAAAAAATTTTTTTGCGTATCTCCTTGTGTGATGTTCTATGGAATATTCCTGTCTCCAGCCAAACTGCAAAGTTAGCTAAAACTTTCCCTTTCAACCAAAAATCTGCTTTCTGTGATGCACTGACTGCCCCTCACTTGGCTGACCCTGATACAGTTAATCTCATTTTTTGCTGGGTCCTTCATTTCTGGCACTTCACTAGTGCGGTCACGTCCATTCGCTGCATGCTGAGGTGTGTGGGCAGCGCCATAGTTCTCATGTGTTGCCCTCGCAGAACCCAGCGGCCACATCCCTGTAACCTTCTTTGCATGAGAAGATGGAAAGTTCAGACGCACAAGGTGAGTATTAAGGTGATAACAGAGATATCTGAAGCTGTGCTATAGCAATCTGCAAGAAACGAGAAAATCCATATTTCCAATAATCAGTTTTCAGGTTAATTGGGTGAAGATTTTCACTGATGGCATTTCTGTCTGAGATAGCAAAGGCAATCTGCTACAGAAAGAATAATGATCTAGAAATGCTGGGCTCAGGGGATGTCTGAAGAGGTGGACAGATAGATAGATAGATAGATAGATAGATAGATAGATAGATAGATAGATAGATAGATAGATAGATAGATAGATAGATAGATAGATAGATAGATAGATAGATAGATAGATAGATAATAGGTAGACAGATAATAGATAGATAATAGGTAGATAGATAATAGATAACAGGTAGATAGATAACGTAGATAGATAGATGATAGATGATAGAATAGATAGATAGATAGATAGATAGATAGATAGATAATACCAGCACCCCATTTATGGTCACTGGATATGCCTGCGGCCCCTCACCTGGCTGATAGTCCACACTGCAGGTGGGATAGGCATAGTAGGATCAGGGCCTTGCTAGGCTGCAGTCCATATCTTTTGAGGACAAGGGACAACAGGTGGCTAAATGTCCCGGACCGCAAGATGTCCAGCAGAGCAAGTCTTTACCCACAGCCTTTGACAACCTCTCAGCGACTGCTTGGGTCTAGGACTCCCCCCAGTGGTGGCTCTACTACCACTCTTTTGGGTTCAGGCTCCCACTGGGTACCTCAGTACCACCACCTGGTTTTCTTAGGGACCTCTCAACCACCTGGTATCGTTCTACTAAGCCCACCAGTTCATCCACAATCCGGGGATGTCCATGGACAACCCAGGTCTGCACCAGCCTAGGAAGGGAGTGAACTAATCTGTCCATGACAACTTACTCAACCATCTGTGCTTGAGTCGATAATTTCGGCTGCAACCATTTGGGTTCTAGGCGGTTTGTCCCCATAATACGTTTAGTGATGAACTCTTTGTGCTCTGGCCAACATAGTGACCCCCGCATGTGCCAAAATTTCAGTTTTTAGTTTGGCATATGCCTGCGCATCCTGTAATGCCAATTCATAATAAACCTTTTGGGGATCACCAGTTAGTGGACCAGCACCTCTGCCCACTGCTCTGGCGGTAGCTTCTCATGCTCTGCTACCTGCTCAAACACAGTCAAAAATGCTTCCAAATCATCACTCGGGGTCATTTTTTGCATTGCACGCCTTAACGTTTTCCGGACGTATGTGTCGTCACCTGGACTTGGGGGTGGGGCTGCTGGCCTTCCACAAACCACTTCTGCAAGCATGTCAATCTGCTTTTAGTGCTGTGGGTGCTGCGGTTACATCTGCTGTACACACAGCTTACTGGTCTTTTGTTGCACCAAATGTTGCTGCTGTAACTGCTGATGATGCTGTTGGTGCTGTTGCTGTTGTACCAAATGTTAGAGCAGGTCCTCTATTTTGCCTGACGTTTTACACTGGCTTGTGGCCTCTTTCACCCAGGAGATGCAATACCTCTTGCAGCCATCACACGAGTTCGCTGGGAACGCTGCCCGCATTCTCCACACACAGCTCTCTGGGCAAAACAGCAAAACAAAACAGAGACCTTCTCCTAGCGGGGATCATCCTGCTCAGGGTTAGCAAAGTACAGATCTTTTAACTCAGGCATAAACACTTCTCTCCAGTGTTCCTCTCTAGACACTGCACAACTACTTCCTCTAGAGGCCGGCTATTTAAGCCCCAGATCAAACCCTGGGGTGGAGATAAGGTGGGCAACCTCCCGCACACTCTATGATCATCCATTAAAAACCCAGCCCTTTATTTAAATTGGCTGCTACCTCATTGCAACACTTAGCGTACTGAAGGAACAACTTATGGGTGTCATGATCCAGACCGGGTTTTGAGTCCTATTTTCCCTTTTCCCCAGTGTGGTCATGTCAGGAGTTAACTTTGCTCAGCCTCAGTCTGGGTTCAGATTGGCTATTTATCACCTCTACTTTCTGCAGGTGGTGTTGGTTATAGTATTTGCCTATGGCTGCTGTAGCTGACTCTGATTGCTCTGATTTGTCCTCCTGCGTTTGCTGTCTGAACCTGTGTCTCTGTTTTCCCCCATTCCCGTTTTGACTCAGTGTTCCCCTTTAGTGTGTTGACCTCCCGGTTCTGACTTGGCTTGTATCCTGACCTGCTTCTGTCTTTTGGCTTATCCGCTACTGACCTTCTCGGCTTGCCTCTGACCCTGATTTTGTTTATTCCGTTTTGTACTGCGCTACAGTGTGTTGCTTGACTCGGCCTGTTTGACTACTCTGCTGCCACCTGTGGTAGACTTGCTGCTGCATTGCAAGCTTGCTCTGTTTAGGTGCAGTTCTGCGTTCACTCTACTGCCATCTAGTGGAGCCTGCACCTTTCTGCATTGCAGCAGCCTGACACTGGGTTTCTAGATCACTGAAGCCATGAGCCTCAGCGAAACATATCTTCCCTACAGCACCTTGCCAGTGACTTTGTCACAATAGATAAAAGATAAATAGATGATAGATAATAGATAGATAAATAATAGATAGATGCTACTTAGATGGATAATAGATAATAGATAAATAATAGATAGACATTAAATATTAGATAGATGGATAGATTATAGATAGAGTGAAAATTAAAGGGAGGTTGCCATAAGCATTATAAAGGAGCAGTTACATCTAAGCATTGGTGCTTTAAGATGCCTAAAAACCCCACTGGAACAAAGGGCGAGAGGGAAGCTAGGTGCACAACAGTGGGAAGAGGGTGGGGAAGCTCAGACACTAGGAAATGGGGGAGTGGAAACCCCTAGGCAGATCTGACAACACCCTGTCTGCCCTTGCATTCCTAAATAGGTTCCACACCTATCGCCGAGAAAGTACCTAATCCCTGACTGCCCATAGCGACAGGCCCTGGTTAGTGAGGGGACGGAGTGAGCATTAGTTAGCCCCAACTACAACTAAAGACAAAGCAGGAAGACAAATGAGGGAATGCACTTAGCTTGAGATGACATAAGAGAGCTCACACCAGCAATCCTCCAAGAGAACTCCAAGAGGCACTAGTCAACTACAAGTACTTCCAACCAGACAGAGATAAATAGAGCTAACACCAGCACCTTGCTGAGGGGACTCAGGGTATTTAAACATCCAAAAAGGGTGTTGCAATAAGCAGCAGAAGGTGGAGGTCGCTGCTAGGTCCTAAAGAGAGAAGGATATCACTCCATACAGAGATGAAAATCAAGAAGGTGCTTACAAAGCCAAGCGTAATGACCTTGTACAGCCAGATCCAAAGTCCAAAATGACTGTCTGTCACACCTGGCACACCCATGACAGTACCCGACCTTCTACGAGTGGCCTCCGGACACTCAGGACCCGATTTCTCAGTATGAGAGGCATGGAACGAACGAATCAGCCTATGGGCATTCACCTCTGATGCTGAAACCCACATCCTTTCTTCTGTACTGTAACCCCTCCAGTGCACCAAGTACTGCAGAGAACGACACTGAAGACGAGAATCAACAATCCTCAAAATCTGGAACTCCAAATTACCATCAACAATGGGGGGGTGGCGGCAGGGGAGATGACTCAAGAAGTTCAACACACTTGTTGAGCAGAGACCGGAGGAAGACACTGTGGATTTTAAGAGCCTGGGGTTAATGATGGCAGTTATTTTATAGGGGCCAATAAACCTAGATCCCAACTTCCAGGATGAGATCTTCAACTTGATTGAAAACCACACAAAGTTATTCGTACTTAGGTCTGGACCTAGCGAGCATTACTTGTTTTCCATACATTTGTACTTGTCTCCCTTGAGCTTCAAATTATTCTGAACCACCGTGTGTTAAATATTTATTATTGGTTATTAATTTTTTAAAAACTCAATTCTGTACCGAGCAGATTGACTTTCGCTGACATTACATATGTTATTTCTGTATGGTAAAATGTCAACCCCATATATAGAGACCACGCACTCTGAGGGACGTATATATAACATGGCTACAGGAAGGGAGGGGGGCTTTCTTCTTCACTCTCTTCAGACACTCAAGGGACATTTTACTCTGACACTACCTTGAATGGACAGCTGTTATGTAAGTTAACCTAACCACTGTTGCTTCCAGAGACGCTCCTGACAGAGACTGACACATTCAGGATCCAAGAAAAGAAGCGTACAAACTTTGCTATGGACAAATGGACAATCTCTTGGTAACTATTTCACCCATTTTATGTTTTGCTGCAATGATTTTTTTTGGTGGACAGTCCAATAAACCACTACATTTTTTTATAAGAAACATCGTAACATTTTCTTTAGAGTATCGCATCTGGTAACAAGTCCTGGAAAAAATATCGAAAATAAGTATTTTTAACACCGTGCAACACAGAAGAGAGTGATGAAGCAAAACATTCCTCCACAGGAACTCCCGAAGCCCTTCCCCCACTAAAAGTACCAAACTGTGGATGGAAACCGTATGCACCAAAGTGCGATGACCTGCCGGTAGATTCTTGGCGATGATTATTAATAGCAAACGCAACCTATAGTCAGTAAAATGCCCAATCCTCCTGGTTTTCGGAGACAAAACACCTGAGATAAATCTGATTAACACACTCAGTCTGTCCATTCGATTGAGGATGGAAAGCAGAGAATAGGACAGCTGCACCCCAATCTAGTACATAAAGCTTTCATGAACTTAGAAACAAATCGGAGGGAATGCCATGAAGCTTCATGATCTCATTACTAAAAATCTGAGCAAGAGTCCTGGCATTCGGAAATGCCGATAATGCGATAAAATGCACCATTTTACTGAATCTACAACCACCAAAATCACAGTCTTGTCTGCTGATACCGGTAGATCAGTAATAAAATCCATGGACAAGTGTGTCCATGGACTACTAGGAATGGTTAGTGGAAGAAGAGTACCAGACAGACAGGTATGTGATACTTTAGAATGCGTGCAAACACTGCAAGCAGACACCTGTTCAACCACAAACTGATGCAACCCTGGCTACCAAAAGCTACGAGAAAGAACGTCCGCATTTGCCTTACCCCTTGGATGACAAGCAATCTCCAAGTTATGATGTTCCCTAATTACTTTGTGGCTCAAATCAGATGGTGCAAATAACCTCCCCGAAGGGCAGGAGGCAGGGGCATCACCCTGAGCCTCCAATACCTCACCCTCCAAGTCAGGGTATTAGGTAGAGATGACTACCCCCTTCTGCAAAATTGGGGCAGGGATCTCATGGTCACCACTACCGGAGAATCTCCGGAACAAAGCATCCGCCTTGGTGTTTTTAACTCCAGGACGGAAAGTAACAACAAAATTTAATCTCGTAAAGAACAGGGACCAATGAGCTTGTCTAGGGTTGAGACAGTTGAAGATATGACAGGTTCTTGCGGTCCGTGATAACAGTAATAGGATGTACTGTCCCCTCCAACCAATGTCGCCATTCCTCGAACGCCAATTTAATTGCCAAAAGCTCCCTATTACCCACGTCATCATTTCTCTCAGCTGAGGATAATTCTTTGGAAAAGAAGGTGCATGGATGCCATTTACCAGGGGACGGACCCTGAGACAACACAATCCCAACCCCCACTTCCGATGCATCCACAATAAAAGGCTGCAAAACATCAGGCTGACTGAGTATAGGTGCAGTGTCAAAACAACTCTTTAAGGAGGAAAAAGCCTACTGAGCAGCATCCGACCATATAGAAAAATCAGACCCTTCCTTGTTATGTCAGTAAGGGGTTTCACAATTACCGAATAATTTTGAATAAACTTCCAGTAAAAATTATTAAAACCCAGAAAACGCTGTAATGCCTTCAGGTTCTCGGGACGGTCCCAATCAAATATAGCACAAACCTTTTCCGGATCCATCCAAAAACCTGAAGATGACAACAGGTAGCCCAAAAAACTGCGCCTCCTGGACTGCGAAAACACATTTCTCTAGTTTGGCATAAAGCTTATTATCCCATAATATCTGAAGCACCTGTCTCTCATGCCCCAATGTGTCTCCAAATCAGGTGAATAATCCAAAATATCTTCCACATAGACCACCACTAACCTGCCCACCAAATGATGGAAAATATCATTATTGAAATGCTGGAATACTGCAGGTGCATTGGTCAGACCAAAATGTCCCTGAGGGATATTGAACGCCGTTTTCCATTCATCCCCTTCTCTGATTCTAACCAGGTTATAGGCCCCCCTTAAATCCAACTTGGAAAACACTTTAGTGCCTACCACCTTGTTGAATAAATCTGGAATCAGAGGAAGAGTATATGGATCTCGAATAGTAATTAGATTAAATTCCTGGAAATCTAAACACGGACAGAGACCGTCATCTTTCTTGTTCACGAAAAAGAGCCCTGCCGCCATGGGTGAAGATGAAGGTCTGATATGTCCCTTCTCAAGACTCTCAGAAATAAAATCTTTCATGGCTTGTCTCTCAGGACCGGACAGATTGTACAGTCTGGACCTGTGTAGTTTAGCTCCGTCAGGTTAATAGGACAGTCATATGCCCGATGGGGTGGCAATCCTGACACCCCTTCTCAGAAAATACATCCTCAAAGCCCGTTATCATGACATTAATCTTCCCACTCCACAATTTCTCTGGATTGCCAATCCACAGTCGGATTATTCTTCACCAATCAAGGTAACCTCAGAACAATAGGAGTGGTGAGAGCCTCCAGGACATAACAAGGAATTACCTAATAATGGAAAGACCCAACCCTCAGTCTTATGTTATGTACAATCTGCGTCAGTGTTCTCTGTGCAAGTGGTGCTGAGTCGATGCCGTAAATAGGAATAGGCAAAGCTAAGGTAGAGCAAGCAAGCCCATGATTTCTAGCAAACTCCGCATCCACCATACTGATTCCAGCTCCACTGTCTACAAACATAGAAATGTTGTCAGTGCTGCTCTCTAGCACCAACTCTGCTGTCAGGACAAACCGAGAATTGCAAGTTGAAGATGAGCATACCCCTTGATTATCAAACTCCAGGCTCCCAAGGGTTAATGAAGTCACTTCTTGCTTAAAGGAATAAAAGGACAGGCTTCAATAAAATGTCCCTTCCTCCCACAAAATAAACACATGCCATCTTTTTTGCATATCTGAAGGAAGACAAATGATGCAGAAGCACCTCCTAACTGCATGGGTTCCTCTAACTCTACAAGTATAGGTTCACCCCCGAACCGTCCCCCCGAGGGCTCAGGAGAAGGTGGTCTTACCCATCTATCCCACAGGCGTCTATCCACCCGTATAGCCAATGACATGTCAGCCTCCAATGTCTCTGGCGTTTCATAAACTGCCAAAGCATCTTTCAACCTTTCTGTAAAACCTTGACAAAATTGGCTTCTGAAAGCTGAGTCATTCCAATTGGAATCAGTTGACCACCTATGGAATTTTGAGCAATAAGTCTCCACTGAACGATTCCCCTGCTGAAGGCGACGAAGCCTGAATTCAGCCAAGGAAATACGGTCAGGATCATCATAGATAAGGTCTAACGCCACAAAAAACCTTTCTACGGACTGGCGACACATAGAATCCTGTGGCAGAGAAAATGCCAAAGATTGAGGAGCCCCTTGCAACAGTGAAATCACAATTCCCACTCGTTCGTCCTCATTCCCAGAGGAGTAAGGACGACGTTTAAAATACAATTTACATGCTTCTTTGAATAGAAAAAACTTGTCCCTACCCCCTGAAAACCAATCCAGGAGGGCAATTTTGAGTTCAAGCTGGACCGGCCTACCTGCAGAGTCTCCCACAGTAGGAGTCTGCAGCCGATGCCGTTGCTGCTGAAGAACCCTTAGAATGAAGGTCAGTCACTTGCAAAGACAACCTCTGTAGCTACTCTGCCAGCACAGAAATGGGATCCATGAACCCGGAAAAAGAAAAAAAAACACACATAAAAAAAAAATGTGTCAGTATTTTTTTTCCTTATAAATGTGTACAGTTGGTGTTAATGTCACACTGGGTGAGGGAGAAGCTAGGTCGATCTCGATCTCAATCTGTCACTCAGTCATTCATTGCTATACTCTGGTCATATGTTGGACTGGACAGGTTTCCCCAATCTCTCGGGACTCCGTTTTATTAAATTAGCCACAAAAAAATGTGTTTGTCAGTCTCTTCATTTCGACACAGATTTTTCGCTGTCTCAACGCATTGTATTACTCACACAATGCTGCCTCGACACAAGAATTCTGACATCTATCAGAGAGATAGTGAGCGGCGCTCTGAAGGGAGACGGAACATGAATATGCACTCTACCGCTATCCAGTCTCCAGCTCAGCCATGGGGATTTCATTCTTCTTTCTCTGCTTCAACATTGTCAAATGTGATGACTGCCTTTATATTGAAATATTTCATCCGTCTGTGTCTTGATCATCAGAGACATAATTACCAAAATCCCCCATCTCATCTAATATCCATAAGAACAAGATCTATTTCTGCTTATCTTGGCAAACAGTCTTGTCACAGGTTGGGTTGGTGACATATCACAAAAGTAATCTCAAGGTTTAGAATTCTCCCTGGAAGTTACTTTACTTTTTATATGAAATACTGTGGATGAAATATATACACGTCAGTAAGAAATGTCTGACAAAGAAATCACGGACCTGAAAAGACATCCTCCTTCAGGAAAAAACAGATTGTGAGATAAGAAATCCAATTCACAGAAGTTGCAAGCTTAAAAGAAGTTCACTAGGAATAAATAATCATGTACTAATAGAGCAGCATTGTACAATTGCACATGAGGAGCAGTATTATAGTAGTTATATTCTTGTGCAAAAGAGCAGAATTATAGTAGTTATATTCTTGTACATAGGAGCAGTATTATTGTGTTATATTCCTGTACATAGGGGCAGCATTATAGTAGTTATATTCTTGTGCAAAAGAGCAGTATTATAGTACAGTCATGGCCAAAAGTTTTGAGAATGACACAAATATTAATTTTTACAAAGTCTACTGCTTCACTTTTTCTAATGGCAATTTGCATATACTCCAGAATGTTATAAAGAGTGATCAGCTTAAGAGCAATTACTTGCAAAGTCAATATTTGGCTAGAAAATGAACTTTATCCCCCAAAACACATTTCAACATCATTACAGCTCTGCCTTAAAAGGACCAGCTAACCTCTTTTCAGTGATTGCTCCATTAACACAGGTGTGGGTGTTGATGAGGACATGGCTGGAGATCAATCTGTCATGATTAAGTAAGAATGACACCACTGGACACTTTAAAAGGAGGCTGGTGCTTGGCATCATTGTTTCTCTTCTGTTAACCATGGTTATCTCTAAAGAAACACGTGCAGTCATCATTGCAATGCACAAAAATGGCCTAACAGGGAAGAGTATCGCAGCTAGAAAGATTGCACCTCAGTCAACAATATATCGCATCATCAAGAACTTCAAGAGAGAGGTTCCATTGTTGCCAAAAAGGCTTCAGGGCGCCCAAGAAAGACCAGCAAGCGCCAGGACCGTCTCTTAAAAGTGTTTCAGCTGCGGGATCTGGCTACCAGCAGTGCAGAGCTTGCTCAGGAATGGCAGCAGGCAGGTGTGAGTGCATCTACACGCATTGTGAGGCGGAGACTCTTGGAGCAAGGCCTGGTCTCAAGGAGGGCAGCAAAGAAGACACTTCTCTCCAGAAAAAAACATCATGGACAGACTGATATTCTGCAAAAGGTACAGGCAGTGGACTGCTGAGGACTGGGGTAAAGTTATTTTCTCTGATGAATCCCCTTTTCGATTGTTTGGGACATCAGGAAAATGCCTCATTCGGAGAAGACAAGGTGAGCGCTACCACCAGTCTTGTCTCATGCCAACTGTTAAGCATCCTGAAACCATTCATATGTGGGGTTGCTTCTCAGCCAAGGGAATCGGCTTTCTCACAGTCTTGCCTAAAAACACAGCCATGAATAAAGAATGGTACCAGAATGTCCTCCAAGAGCAACTTCTCCCAACCCTCCAAGAGCAGTTTGGCGATCAACAATGCCTTTTCCAGCATGATGGAGCACCTTGCCATAAAGCAAAGGTGATAACTAAATGGCTCAGGGAACAAAACAAAGAGATTTTGGGTCCATGGCCTGGAAACTCCCCAGATCTTAATCCCATTGAGAACTTGTGGTCAATCATCAAGAGACGGGTGGACAAACAAAAACCTAAAAATTCTGACAAAATCAAAGCATTGAATGTGCAAGAATGGACTGCTATCAGTCAGGATTTGGTCCAGAAGTTGATTGAGAGCATGCCAGGGAGAATTGCAGAGGTCCTGAAGAAGAAGGGTCAACACTGCAAATATTGACTTGCTGCATTAACTCATTCTAACTGTCAATATAAGCTTTTGTTACTCATATGTTTGCAATTATTATATTTCTGTCTGTGATAAAAACATCTGTCAAACACACATAAAAACCAGAGGGCAGCAGATCATGTGAAAATATAATATTTGTGTCATTCTCAAAACTTTTGGCCATGACTGTAGTTATATTCTTGTACATAGGGAGCAGGATTATAGTAGTTATATTCTTGTACTTAAGGAGCAGCATTATTCTAGTTATATTCTTGTACATATGAGCAGTATTATAGTAGTTATATTCCTGTACTTAGGGAGCAGTATTATAGTAGTTATATTCTTGTACATATGAGCAGTATTGTAGTAGTTATATTCTTGTACATAGGAACAGTATTATAGTAGTTATATTTCTGTACATAGGGGCAGTATTATAGTAGTTATATTCTTGTACATAGGAGCAGTATTATAGTAGTTATATTCTTGTACATAGGAGCAGTATTATAGCAGTTATATTCTTGTACTTAAGGAGCAGCATTATTCTAGTTATATTCTTGTACATATGAGCAGTATTATAGTAGTTATATTCCTGTACTTAGGGAGCAGTATTATAGTAGTTATATTCTTGTACATATGAGCAGTATTGTAGTAGTTATATTCTTGTACATAGGAGCAGTATTATAGTAGTTATATTTCTGTACATAGGGCAGTATTATAGTAGTTATATTCTTGTACATAGGAGCAGTATTATAGTAGTTATATTCTTGTACTTAGGAGCAGCATAATAGTAGTTATATACTTGTACATAGGAGCAGTATTATAGTAGTTATATTCATGTACATAGGGAGCAGCATTATAATAGCTATAATCTTGTACATAGGAGCAGTATAATAATAGTTATATTTTTGTATATAGTGGAAGTAATATAGTAGTTATATTCTTGTACATAGGAGCAGCATAATAGTGGCTATATTCTTGGACACAGCAGCCGTATTACAGTAGTTATATTCTTGTATATAGGAGCAGTATTATAGTAGTTATATTCTTGTACATAGGGGTCAGTATTATAGTAGTTATATTCTTGTACATAGGGGCAGTATTATAGTAGTTTTATTCTTGTACATAGGAGCAGTATTATAGTAGTTAAATTCTTGTACATAGTGGTAAGTATTATAGCAGTTATATTCTTGTACATAGGGGCAGTATTATAGTAGTTATTTTCGTGTACATAGGGGCAGTATTATAGTAGTTATAGTCTTGTACATGAGAGTAGTATTATAGTAGTTATATTCTTGTACATAGGAGCAGTATTACAGTGATTATATTCTTGTACATAGGCAGTATTATAGTAATTATATTCTTCTACATAGGGAGAAGTATTATCTACTATATAATCATCTAACTCTTTCTGTCTGTAATGGAAATCCACTTCGCTGATTGGTCATGCCCGGCCGGACACGACCAATCAGCGACACGGCGCAGTCCGGCCGCGAATTGGCGCAGAATTTGAACCACGCACGCCACCGCTATCGTCGGAGATCAGCGGCACTAGCCGCTGATCTCCCAACGTAGCCGCGGGTCATCTCCTGCCACATGTGGCGCCGGTCATCTCCCTGCTGCTCGCAGCGGCAGCAGCACCTCAGTCTAGAATACCCGAAGCATTAGAATCGGGCCACCATCTAGTAGTATTATATTCTTGCACATGGGAGCAGTATTATAGTAGTTATACTCTGTACATAGGAGCAGTACTATAGTAGTGTTATATTCTTGTACATAGGGTCAGTATTATAGTAGTTATATTCTTGTACATAGGGGCAGTATTATAGTAGTTATATTCTTGTACATAGGAGCAGTATTATAGTAGTTATATTCTTGTAACATAGGGGTCAGTATTATAGTAGTTATATTCTTGTACATAGGGGCAGTATTATATATTATATTCTGTACATAGGGGCAGTACAAAGGTTTTTTTCAGGGGCGTTTTGGTTTTTTATTCTTGTAATAGGGCAGTATTATAGTATTTTTATTTTTAAAGGGCGTTTTTGTGTTTTTTTTTTTTAAAAAGGAGAATAGTGTTTTTTCTTGACCGGGGCAGTATTTTATATTATATTTTTGTAATTTGGGGCAGATTTATAGTAGTTTTTCTTTACATAGGGGGGAGAAAATTTTATAGTTATATTCTTACATAGGGGCATATTATTAGTTATATTCTTGTACAAGGGGCTAAATATAGTTATATTCTTTTCAAAAGGGGGGGAAAAAAGGGAAAGGGGTGTTTTAGTATTATATTTTGTACTAGGGGGGAGTATTTTAAAATAGTTATATTTTCCCCCAAAAAAGGTTTTGGGGTGGGGGGGGGGGGTCCCAAAATTTTAAAAAAAAATAGTTTTAAATTTTTAACGTATTAATATTAACTTGACATAGGGGCAGAAAATTATAGTAGTTATATTCTTGTCATAGACCCGTATTATAGTAGTTTTATTCTTTTAATTTGGGGCATATTTAGAGTTATTTTCTTTAAAGGGCCCCTTTTTATATTATATTCTTTTGGGGGA
>JARQOD010000001.1:383592370-383630741 GCA_033576555.1 Oophaga sylvatica | reverse complement strand
AAATTTTTTTTTTTTGTTTAAAAAAGGGGGTGAAAATTGGGGGGGTTTTTGTTTTTTTTTTTTGATATGGTGTTTTTAAGTGAAAAATTTTTTTTATGAGAAGAATGAAAAAAAATTTAAATCTGCCCCCAAAGCGATCGGCGGGCGCAGCGCATGCGCCCGCCATTTTGTTTAGGGAAAGAAGCCGGGATCCGGGGCCTGCGGGGGGGGAGGGACCCCGGGTAAGTATACGGGGGGCGTGGGGGGCCCGGGGGCCCTTCATCTTCCCCCCTCGATGTGCGATCACTCAGAGGGGAGAGAAATCATTTTTTTTTTTTTTTTTTTTTTGCGATCGCGGTATCTTGCTAGCCGCGATCGAACACCGGGATGGGGTGAAAAACCGCCCCGGAACATGTTCTTGGGGTCCGGGTAGCCGAGACCCCAGAAAATATTTGCCATCCCCCCCACCACAGCGGCACATAGCGGGGGGCGCACTGGGCATGCGCCCGCCATTGTTTAACGGGCCGGGCACCGGGGGACACCGGGGGTCGGGGGCCCAGGGTTTTTTTGGGGGGCCACATGGGGGCCCTGGGGCCCCTTTTTTATGCCCCTCTGATGTCGATGACATCAGAGGAAGAGAAATTAAAGGGCACAATTTTTTTTTTTTTTTTTTTGGGGTCCCGTTTAGGGTTAATAACGGCGAGGGGAACTGGGTGTCGGTAAAAACCGACCCGATTATGTTCCTGGGGTCTCGGCTACCCCCGTAGCCGAACCCCCGGAGAAAATGCGCCTGGGGGGGCGCTATTCATTTTTTCCACGCGCCGTTAATTAACGGGCTGGGGGTTAAAAGTACCTTAAATCCCGCCTTTAAAAAAGGCTATGGCGGTGTTAAGGGGGTTAATGAAATAAAAACACATTTTTTTGACCATATTTTATTTTACACTTAATCCGTGCGAAGCCATTGATCTCCTAAAATAAAAGAAAAAAAAATAAAACAACATTATTCTTCCCTATTCCGCCGATCTGTCAGTCCCACGCTGTAATCCTTCACAAAGGGTTAACTAGCTTTGAGCAAGCAGTGCAAGTAATCCTGCATGCTCAGCTCAAAGCTCCTGAATGAATAAGTTCCTCTCCTGGCGACGGAGAGGATGTGTTTCATGAATGAAGCTTAATTGATTGTGTCCACTTTCCCTTTAGGTCAGGTCACTACAGTTAAATTGGCAATAAATCAATTAAGCTCCATTCATGAATCTATTCCTCTACTTTCGCTGGGAGAGGAAGTTATTCATTCAGGGGAATACAGGTCTGAACAGCATTATTAGCTCTCTGCGACCTGTACCTGTTAACCCTTCTGATGGATTTACACCGTGGACCTGACTGTACATCGGATTGGTAAGTTAATTTTGCTTTTTTATTTTTATTTTTATTACAGGAAATGGTTTTAGCAGGAAAATAAAATATGGTCAAAAACTGTGTGATTATTTAATTAAACTTATTTTTTATTAAACTGTGTGTGTTTGATTTTCTATCATACAATAGGATTAATAATTGATATTGTCTAATTGACAGCTATCAATTATTAACCTGCCTTAAGGTCACCTTTCAATACTAAGGTGACAGTAAGGTGAGATTAACCCATTCGCCACCGCTACAGGGCAATGGGAATAGACGGGCAAAGTGCCAGAAAGGGCGAATCTAATTATAGATTTGCCCTTTCTGGGGTGTCCTGGGGGCAGATGTTAGTAGCCAGGGGGGGCACAAAAAAAGTACCTCCCTAGGCTATTATTATCTGCCCCCACTCGCTTTGCTTTGTCTGTCTGGTGGAGAAAATTACAGGGGGAGCCCACACATTTTTTTTTCAACGAATTTACACCTTTAATTAACCCCTACATGTCTGAAATTTAGCACACATATACTCATGTAATTGTATGTTTCAAACATATATAAAAATACATGAAATTACATGGTTAAATGTGTGGAAACAATGTATCATTTCATGTCGGCTTCTGTGATTTCACTGAAGCCGGCAATTGAATTAGCGGCTATAACAGTATGTAGAAGTGTAAGAATTATAAATATATGTATATATATATATGTCACAATGACATGTATATATATATATATATATGTGCTCTATGTGTATATATCTATTCTTTCTTTTGGCATTTAAATACTATTCTTTTGGATCCATTATATGTCAGTTTTGCAAGCCTGCGAGAAAATCTCGCAAGTCGGATGAAAATCGGATGTTACAAGGTACACACACATGCGATTAAATCGCATCTTTGAAGGAAAATCGGATGCCAGAAGGATGTGTGATGTTTGCATTTTGATCCGATTGTCGACCGTCTAAAACGGACCGATTTTTTGTGGTTGTGTGTGACTCCGGCCTAAGAGTATACAGATATCATTCTAATTGCCATGAAGTCAGGACGCTCCAGGTGGACTCTCAATAGACTGTTTGTGACATTGGCTTCTTAGATGTAATTTAATTGCAATGTTATTACAGGAAGACAGCACTGACTTAACATAAGCAAAAATGACTTGAGCAGAATTAAAAGAAAATAAATAGTAAAAAAAATTTACAAAAATAAACATGAAAATTGTATGAAAAAATAACAGTCTGAGAAGAAAAAAACAAAATAGAAAACAATCAAAATAAAAACATAAAAATATACAGGTAAATTTTGAAGTTTTTGATTTAGATTCTTTATTATAAGAGAGAAGGATCCTGCTCAGGAATTACTCACTAAGAGAAAAAAAGAAGTTCTAGATGGCAAGCCATTCATTTTTATGACCAACATGTAAAACCACATATCTTCTGTAAGGACTATAGTAAGAGGAAATATGTGGTTTAAACTTTACCTGTTGTTTCAGGTGACTCTTAGAATAGGCTGCTCTGTTTGTGTGTAAGAGGAATAACATTATTTCTGGCCATTATATGATTGTGTCCTCCATTTTTCACCAGTTTTTCACTGTACAGCCTCAATCTCTAATTTATCTCTAATTAATCTCTAATCTAGTAGAGATGAGCTGCTATGATGTCTCCCATACACAGATACACAACACAGCAGACATAAGGGATTGTGCTCTCCTGTTATCTCTGAGCTAGTGGAGATGAGCTTCTATGATGTCTCCCATGCACAGTGCAGCAGACATAAGGGGTTGTGCTCTCCTGTTGTCTCTGATCTAGTGGAGACAAGCCACTATGATGTCTCCCATACACAGTACAGCATACATAAGGGATCTTTGCTCTCCTGTTGTCTCTGAGCTAGTGGAGATGAGCTACTATGTTTCCCACACACAGTACAGCAGACATAACAGATTGCGCTTTACTATTGTATTTGAGCTAGTAAAGATGAGCTACTATGATGTCTCCCACACACAGCACAGCAGACATAAGGGATCTGTGCTCTCTGCTGTCTCTGAGCTAGTGGAGATAACCTGCTATGATATCTTCCATGCACAGTACAGATGACATAAGGGATCTTTGCTCTCCTGTTGTCTCTGAGCAAGTGGAGATTAGCTACTACAGGTCCTTCTCAAAAAATTAGCATATAGTGCTAAATTTCATTATTTTCCATAATGTAATGATTAAAATTAAACTTTCATATATTTTAGATTCATTACATACCAACTGAAATTTTTCAGGTCTTTTATTGTTTTAATACTGATGATTTTGGCATACAGCTCATGAAAACCCAAAAATCCTGTCTCAAAAAATTAGCATATTTCATCCGTCCAATAAAATAAAAGTGTTTAAAACAAAATAAAAAAAAACCCATCAAATAATAATGTTCAGTTATGCACTCAATACTTGGTCGGGAATCCTTTTGCAGAAATGACTGCTTCAATGCGGCGTGGCATGGAGGCAATCAGCCTGTGACACTGCTGAGGTGTTATGGAGACCCAGGATGCTTCGATAGCGGCCTTAAGCTCATCCAGAGTGTTGGGTCTTGCGTCTCTCAACTTTCTCTTCACAATATCCCACAGATTCTCTATGGGGTTCAGGTCAGGAGAGTTGGCAGGCCAATTGAGCACAGTAATACCATGGTCAGTAAACCATTTACCAGTGGTTTTGGCACTGTGAGCAGGTGCCAGGTCGTGCTGAAAAATGAAATCTTCATCTCCATAAAGCATTTCAGCCGATGGAAGCATGAAGTGCTCCAAAATCTCCTGATAGCTAGCTGCATTGACCCTGCCCTTGATGAAACACAGTTGACCAACACCAGCAGCTGACATGGCACCCCACACCATCACTGACTGTGGGTATTGACACTGGACTTCAGGCATTTTGGCATTTCCTTCTCCCCAGTCTTCCTCCAGACTCTGGCACCTTGATTTCCGAATGACATGCAAAATTGCTTTCATCAGAAAAAAGTACTTGGGACCACTTAGCAACAGTCCAGTGCTGCTTCTCTGTAGCCCAGTGCTGCTTCTCTGTTTCTGGTTCAAAAGTGGCTTTACCTGGGGAATGCGGCACCTGTAGCCCATTTCCTGCACACGCCTGTGCACGGTGGCTCTGGATGTTTCTACACCAGACTCAGTCCACTGCTTCCTCAGGTCCCCCAAGGTCTGGAATCGGTCCTTCTCCACAATCTTCCTCAGGGTCCGGTCACCTATTCTCGCTGTACAGCGTTTTCTGCCACATTGTTTCCTTCCAACAGACTTCCTATTGAGGTGCCTTGATACAGCACTCTGGGAACAGCCTAATTGTTCAGAAATTTCTTTCTGGGTCTTACCCTCTTGCTTGAGGGTGTCAATGATGGCCTTCTGGACATCAGTCAGGTCGGCAGTCTTACCCATGATGGCGGTTTTGAGTAATGAACCAGGCAGGGAGTTTTTAAAAGCCTCAGGAATCTTTTGCATGTGTTTAGAGTTAATTAGTTGATTCAGAAGATTAGGGTAATAGCTCGTTTAGAGAACCTTTTCTTGATATGCTAATTTTTTGAGACAGGATTTTTGGGTTTTCATGAGCTGTATGCCAAAATCATCAGTATTAAAACAATAAAAGACCTGACAAATTTCAGTTGGTGTGTAATGAATCTAAAATATATGAAAGTTTAATTTTAATCATTACATTATGGAAAAATAATGAAATTTAGCACTATATGCTAATTTTTTGAGAAGGACCTGTATATCTCTCACACACAGTACATCAGACATAAACAGATTGTGTTTTCCTGTTGCATCTGAGCTAGTGAAGATGAGCTAATATGATGTCTCCCACACACAACACAGCAGACACAAGGAATCTGTGCTCTCCTGTTGTCTCTGAGCTAGTGGCAATGAGCTGCTAAGATGTTTCACATGCATAGTACAGCAGATATAAGGGATCTGTCCTCTCCTGTTGTCTCTGAGCTAGTAGAGATGAGCTACTATGTCTCCCACACACAGTACAGCAGACATAAACAGATGGTGCACTCTTGTTGTATCTGAGCTAGTGAAAATGAGCTACTATGATGTCTCCCACACACAGCACAGCAGACATAAGGAATCTGTGCTTTCCTTTTTCTACGAGGACTTATTTAGAAGCAGCAGCATGGGGGACATTATACAGCAATACTGAGCAGTGTTGCTGTCAAAAGAGTGAGATAAAAACTTACTAGATGCTGCAGCAAGATCTGTCTGTGCCTCTAGATTTTATTTGGTAGCTGTAATCTGAACCCCAAGTGAGCGAACAGTCTGTCTTGTTTTGTCTGAGATGGATTTTAGAGTGATTGACAAGCTCAGAATGCAAAGGGTGGAGAAGAAGTGGCTCATAAATGGAGAAAGAAGCATGTTTTCCCCCTCTAGAGATTAAGAGGACTTGAACGCTAGTGCCATCTATTGGATGTATCAATCTTAAATGTCAATATCGACCCTTTAACGAGCCTTGCCACATGACTTGGGCTAATGAGTAGTGATGAGCGAGTATGCTCGTTGCTCGTGTTTTTCCGAGCATGCTTGGGTGGTCTCCGAGTATTTGGAAGTGCTCGGAGATTTAGTTTCTGTTGTCACAGCTGCATGATTTGCTGCAAATTGACAGCTTGAATACATGTGGGGAATGCCTGTTTGTTAGGGAATTCCCACATGTATTCAGGCTGTCAAATAGCCGCAAATCATGCAGGTACGGCAACAGAAATTAAATCTCCGAGCACTTCCAAATACTCGGGGAAACCCGAGCAAAGAGTATATGTGTAGCCCAGCTGCGCTTGGTGCCACATGTTACCCAGGAGGATGCATGGAAGGTAATTCACAATCACCCGATATTCATTCACACTTCACATTTTCCTGGTACCACCAGAGGGAGCTCTTTAGAATACGCAGGTATATAAGGGTGTGGAGAGATAGAGCAGTGAGATGAAGGGCAGTCTAGCTGAACGTTAGCTAGTTGTTGGTTGTACCTCAGACAGATCAGAACTGCAGTTACCTCAGACGAGCTGTGAGGGAGAGATCAGATCTCTTCAGAACACCGGAGTGGGAGTTGATTTCCTGTCAGAGCAGAGCTCAGATTACACTAGTCTGTGTCAGAGCGTGTTGAAGAGCTGAGAGGAAAGTTACCTCAGATCGTGCTAACTGATAGTTCCTTAGGAAAGTGGAAAGTGACTCTCGGAGTGTGCACAGATCAGTCTGACGGAATGTCCTGATAGCTACTTCGGACAGAGCCTAAGAAGGAAGTGAAGGAAAGCGAACTACAGTATTTGTAACACCGAGTCAACTGAGGTACTGTTAGAGAGCGAGCGTGCCGACGCTTGGAGAGCGGTGAAGAGAAGAAAGCTGACATCTACTGCTGCCTGTGCTTATGTTAAAGGTGTGAGTAGGACGACAGGCAAGTGGAAAAAGGGAAAGAGAGAGTGACTGAGGAGAAATAGCAACGATAGCTTACCTCCACTCTGCACCACCGGACACCGGGTCCGAGCTAGCTAGTACCTTCACGGCTAGTGGGAAAAACCGGAGACCCTGCTGGACTACAGGTCACAGAGGGGCCCAACAGTGCTGATACGTAACCGGGGTCAGGAAGAACAGGAGTCTAGCAGGACGCTGCAGATAGAGACTTAGTTCTGTCCAAAAGAAGGCTCTACCACAATGTCAGCCAGGCGTAGCTGTTTCACACGGAGTTAGGCTTTGTTTCATGCAAGTCAGAAACTCACACATATGAGAAAGGAAGGAGGCCCTACACTTACTCAGTGGATTACTGGACATGCATCCTCCACCCTGACGGCTCCCCGGGACGTGCCTGCAAATACACCAGTAAAGGTACAGAAAGAGACTGTCTTGTGTGTGTCTGCCTCATTGTCCTGCACCCTGCACCGCCATATATCTCGAGGGATCAGTCTCGCCTGTGGGAGACTTAACATCTTGCTGCTCAGTAACAACCCCTCAGAGAATCTACCCTGCAGCGCTGGTCATCCTGACCAGGAACCACAGGTGGCGTCACGAACATTTCTAAATCCCCTGTAAATATTCCACATTTTTATGGTGATCGCCCAGGGCAACGGACCGAGCTGCTCTACCCGTGACATCCCCCAGTGAAGTGAACGGGCTCGGTGCCGAGTACCCCAAAGCCCTGCTACGTGCGACTCATCTTAACTTAACGTCACAAACAGGATCCGAAGCTCGCAATATGTGAGTCCTGTGTGCCTGGAATGGACTGTTTTGTGCAAAAAGACTGTGTTACGTTTTTGTGATTTTTGGCGCCATTTTCCGCCATTTTGCCGCCATATTCGCGCCCTGAGGCGCTGGTGAAGAAGAGGGGCGTGGATTCGTGGGCGCACCCCCCTGTGGCGCGAAAGTGATGGGCGCCCTGTCTAAGTGCTATTATAATGTCCGAGCCTGCCCCACTGCAAGGGAGATCCGCCTCCTCTTCATCCTCTATGCTAAGAAGAGAAAGCAAAAGTCCCGCCTCCACGGAAAAGACCAGATTGTTCCAGATGGCAAGCACAGTCTTGGCTGGAGTGAGATGGCGGAAGGACAGGAGACGCTGTGTGGAGGAATGGCGGTGCGCAGACCCCGTTCCCCTGAAGAGCTGCTGCCTGTGCCTCGTCCCCAGGTCGGGAGATTGACCAGAGAATGCAGAGAATGGAGGAGTTGGATGCGGCGCTGAGGGATATGGCCCGACACCGCGCAGAGATGGAGGCAATGGAGCAAAGCTGGCGTGCCCTGAAACAGCGGCTGCTGTGGGACCCACTGCTCTCCCCTCAAAATGCGCAAATGCCACCCGCGCCACCACTGGAACCAGCGGCTGAGGAAGAACCGGAGGCCGGCCCCAAAAGAGCTGTATCTGACCCCGCAGAAGACGCGGCTGGAAGAGAGGAGGCCCTGCCCGGACCGGAATGCCAGCCAGGCCTGGAACCAGCGGCAGCAGCGGAATGCAGTCCCCCGGAAGGGACGACGATGGATGAAACACAGCCGCAAGCGATGGAGATCGACTGGGAGGAGATGGAGTACCTGGACGACGTGGAATACGCCGCCCAGAAGGAGAACGAGTGGCGACGCCGAGAGTATGAGCAGCGGCAGCAGCGGGAGCAGCGAGAGGCGCAGCAGCTTCGCCAGTGGTACCGGGAGAAAGATCTTGCTGACAAGGAGATCGTCAGGCGAGACAAAGGTACGCTCCGGGAACCGCGGCGCCAGGGGGCCATTAGAGACTTCAAACTCCAGGGAGGCTGGGGGTTCATCCACGAACCAGGCCTGTACCAGGAGGTCTTTGTAAATCGCAGAGATGTAGAGTCTCACCTGCCAGAGGGGCACCCGGGAAGGGATCTGCTTATTGGGGATATTGTCACCTACACGCGGCATTGGGGTCTTAAGGGGTGGTATGCCCTGAATGTCTCCCGAGTCAGCGACCCAGTCCCTGAAGCCGGAAACGTACCCCGTGTCTCAGCGTCCCAAGCCCTAGCCATATCAGCGTCCGGCCGCGCACCTGCATCTTATCCTGCGTCCTATTCTGCAACGCAAAGGAGCGCAGCGACTGTAAATGCGCCCCCAACTGAGCCACTGCGTGCACCTGCGTCACAATTGGAAACGCTGCAGAGCACAGCGACTGCTACAGCGACTGCAACAGCGACCCCTATTGAGACAAACCTGTACTTAGGAGAGGCACCTGTCAGGCCTCAAGGAAATCGCAAAGTAAAAATTGAAAAAAGGACTGTAGCTACCCAGACACAGGTAGCAGGACACGATCTTCTGGTGATGCGTTCCAGAGCGCACCGTATACTTCCAGCCCCAGGTGTGGAAGGTGCTACTATATTCGAAGAAGACCAGTAGGACCCAGAAAGGGTTTACTGAACTGTACAAAGTTATGAAGAGAATTGCACTTTATTAAAAATTTATATAGTGATAATGTGGTTATGATAGAAATGTGATTTTTCTATAGTTCTCTGATTTTGAAGGACTGCGTGCTGAGGACTCTTGCAGCACAGAACTGTGTTGTAAATAGTTGGCACTCAGTGCCCCATCTTGGTTTTACGTAAGCCATTCTACCTCAGAAGAAAAACCCGTATTGTGTGGCCTTGAGTGAGGTTTGCAGCAAAGAAGTCCTGCAGCCCACCCAGGACCACCGTGGGAGGTTTGGTGCGGGTCCTCCACAAGAATCCTGTATTTATTGTGTGAAAGTATTTGATATTTTCTATTGCCATTTGTACACATTGTAACGTTTGAAGTGTCCTTACCTCCCGCAAGGGATGAGTTATGTTTTGTTAATGTTATTATAAAATTGTTTTCTTTTTCAGCCCGGGAGTGCTGATATTAACTAGGGGGGATGTGTAGCCCAGCTGCGCTTGGTGCCACATGTTACCCAGGGGGATGCATGGAAGGTAATTCACAATCACTCGATATTCATTCACACTTCACATTTTCCTGGTACCACCAGAGGGAGCCCTTTAGAATACGCAGGTATATAAGGGTGTGGAGAGATAGAGCAGTGAGATGAAGACAGTCTAGCTGAACGTTAGCTAGTTGTTGGTTGTACCTCAGACAGATCAGAACTGCAGTTACCTCAGACGAGCTGTGAGGGAGAGATCAGATCTCCTCAGAACACCGGAGTGGGAGTTGATTTCCTGTCAGAGCAGAGCTCAGATTACACTAGTCTGTGTCAGAGCGTGTTGAAGAGCTGAGAGGAAAGTTACCTCAGATCGTGCTGACTGATATTTCCTTAGGAAAGTGGAAAGTGACTCTTTGAGTGTGCACAGATCAGTCTGACGGAATGTCCTGATAGCTACTTCGGACAGAGCCTAAGAAGGAAGTGAAGGAAAGGGAACTACAGTATTTGTAACACTGAGTCAACTGAGGTACTGTTAGAGAGCGAGCGTGCCGACGCTTGGAGAGCGGTGAAGAGAAGAAAGCTGACATCTACTGCTGCCTGTGCTTATGTTAAAGGTGTGAGTAGGACGACAGGCAAGTGGAAAAAGGGAAAGAGAGAGTGACTGAGGAGAAATAGCAACGATAGCTTACCTCCACTCTGCACCACCGGACACCGAGTCCGAGCTTGCTAGTACCTTCACGGCTAGTGGGAAAAACCGGAGACCCTGCTGGACTACAGGTCACAGAGGGGCCCAACAGTGCTGATACGTAACCGGGGTCAGGAAGAACAGGAGTCTAGCAGGACGCTGCAGATAGAGACTTAGTTCTGTCCAAAAGAAGGCTCTACCACAATGTCAGCCGGGCGTAGCTGTTTCACACGGAGTTAGGCTTTGTTTCATGCAAGTCAGAAACTCACACATATGAGAAAGGAAGGAGGCCCTACACTTACTCAGTGGATTACTGGACATGCATCCTCCACCCTGACGGCTCCCCAGGACGTGCCTGCAATACACCAGTAAAGGTACAGAAAGAGACTGTCTTGTGTGTGTCTGCCTCATTGTCCTGCACCCCTGCACCGCCATATATCTCGAGGGATCAGTCTCGCCTGTGGGAGACTTAACATCTTGCTGCTCAGTAACAACCCCTCAGAGAATCTACCCTGCAGCGCTGGTCATCCTGACCAGGAACCACAGGTGGCGTCACGAACATTTCTAAATCCCTGTAAATATTCCCACATTTTTATGGTGATCGCCCAGGGCAACGGACCGAGCTGCACTACCCGTGACATCCCCCAGTGAAGTGAACAGGCTCGGTGCCGAGTACCCCAAAGCCCTGCTACGTGCGACTCATATACTCGCTCATCACTATTGAGACAAAACAGAAACTCCATTTGCAGACACATGTGTTAGGGTGTTTGCCGCTCATCAGTGCAAATTCACCTGTACTATTAATTTATGCAAAGATTATGGAAATAATAGTGACCATTAAACTTGGTTTTTCCAGCTATGACCAAGGATACCATACAACACTCTCACACTCTTTTTACAACATGAGATTGTAAGGACAATGGTCACTTCCCACAATAATCACACAAAGGCCTAGTACTGCGCATATAGTGCTGGTAGAATACCTTCAATAATGAGACGAACTTGTAGAGGAAATATCTACTACTTCAATCTAAAATCTTGAGAAATGTAATTAATCTAACAAAGTGCGCTGAGATTGTGGACTTGTCTGACGATACTTTAAGTCTTTCCATTATTCAAAGCAGTTTAACAAGTATCCGAATCCTTCCTTAATTATATCTTCAATTTAAGCTTCCAACTTTTCTCCGCTCGAGAGACATTTAAAGCTCAGGCAATCTCATTACAATGCCACCCTCTTAACAATGGCTTTTTCCAACCTTTGCTCCCATCTGTCTATATGAAAGGGGCAATGGTCGCCGCATGAAGCTCATCTAAAACGCAGGAGCAATAGGTTGTCTTTGAATTAATTTACACCCCAATTCTCTCATCTTCTCCACTGGCTAAATCAAAGAAGTGGTGATGAATGATGAGCATCTCTGTTCTGGTCCGGCACAATAAGCCGCATTCTGGAGGTCACCTCGTTGGCAAACAAGAAGATTAAAGAGAATTGGACGCGGCTTGCAGAGCCCTAAATTCAGATTGCTATTTACGTAATTAATTGCATCGCGTGCTCTTCACAATCTCTCCACGAGCTCCGCACCTTGGTCCAGCCTGGCCTGCCAACAAGCAGAGCAAGAGGATATAGATATCTTTCTAATTGCCGTGAAGTGAGATGCTCCAGGTGGACTCTCAATAGACTGTTTGTGACTTTGGTTTCTTAGATGTAATTTAATTGCAATGTTGGAGAGGGAAAAGAGCGCTGACTTTTACAGAACAAATGTGAAAAGTGAACAAAAACGATTAAAAAGAATCAGTAAAACTAAATGAAATGTAGCAAACATAAAAATATAGAAAAGAACAGTATGGAGAATAAAACAAAATAGGAAATAAATATATGGCAAATAAAAAAGAAAAATTATTGAGGATTTTGAGTTACATTGTGTATAATCTTTATAATTAAAGAGGTATTTCCATCTTGGAGTACGTATGGAGTTCAGTTTTGAGAAACAGTTTATCAACGCGTTTCAGGTTCACGCCAAAAGCTACTTGAAGTATTACTACACAGGAACGACTCCTTTTCCCAACAGATTGGTGTTGCAGAATTTCGATCCCCTGTTTCTTCTCATCTTAGACATTTTTGATATATTGACAGGATACATTATGAAAGTTCGATATTTGGGCGTCCCATTGCTGCACTTACACGCCGTTTTCTGTACAATTCCATGAGAGCTCCAAATTTAACCATTTTTGTTTTCAGACCTACCTTTGAATCTTCTGCCATTTTCATCATATTTTGGAATATTCTGGTATAAATGAGACTATAGGTTTAGCTCAAATATAAATAATTTGTTAAAAGGTATCATAAACTACGAGATTATTATTTTGTTTCTCCCACTGAGAGCAATCAATCTTTTTTCTAAAAAAGCACTGCAGGTCCTCCAGTGCAAGAGCTTGATAATCCACTACCAGAGAAAGTCACAATAGAAGGGGGCTTTTGGGGTTTGAATATTTATTTTAAAACCTTTTTCCTGAGCTTAAAGGGAATGGGATCCATAAATTAGCCAGAGTGGAGAATGGCTACAAGTATTCTCTTTGGAATATCTGGTACATTCATACAAGACAATCTATGATTTTCAATGACAACCTTGCAATACTTCAGTTTTCCTGTGGGGGAGCTGCAGGCAGACACTTACCAATAGATACTATTACAGATGATCACAGATGACTAGGGAGGGAATTTCGTGATTTCTGCGCAAAGCTCATCAGATCCAGTTAGCGGAGGTGGAATTTTCACAACGGCAGCGGGTTACAGCAGATTAGATCAACACCACAGTAATCTATTGAGAAGGACATGAGGCTAACGACTCATTAAGGAGCTTGAACCATTATCAAAAGAAAAGCAATTAGGAAGCAGACTATAGCAGGGCTGAGGACAGGGATGATAAGAAGATCCTTTGTTGCGTCTTCTAGTCTTTGTATTAGAGTATTTGTGCAGAGCTGTTGGATCAATAACTTTTCTGTAAATTCATTCTTTTAGTGTTTTTATTAGGTATTTAAGAAAATATGCAGGGATATTCCTATGAAGTGTAACTGGAGATACAGTAAGGTTTACTGGCCAGAAGTAACTGTAATATAGCAGAGTAAGCCATAGCAATTTAATGAGTTTCAACAGAAAACTATTGAAAAAGTCGAGTTTATGGCATATTGTCCCCCGAGCACTGTCTGCAGTCATCTTGCAGCTCCAAAATGGCTACCACAAACGGGCTTTGCATAAGCTACTCTGCTTCCCAAAACCCAGGGGTTGCCCTGGCCTTCACCCTTTAACCTCAGTAGTGGAGTCTGGACTTACACGGGGGTCCCTGGCAATGGCCACAGAGTCTGTTGCTGATCTGTGGTGCAAGCTTGCATGTAGGATAGTCAGGTAGTCAGGTCAGATCCAAAGGTCACATCAGGAACAGAGATAGGCGAACACAAACAGTAAAGTTCGGCGTCTGTACCGAACACCTGGACACCAAACACGGACTTCGGCAGGAAGTTAGTGTTACTGTTCGGGTTCAGCTGCCGAAAACATCGGGTGTTTGTCACGCTGTCATGTGCATGACAGCGCGGCAAACATCGCTTCTGATCACCAGTGAAATCTTCCCCGCCCATCAGAAAGCCGCAGTTCAAACACTGTCAAAAGACAGCGTGAGCGCTCAGCTGTGATCGGAGGTATAAAGTTTACCTCTGGTCACTGGTGTCAATGGATGGGACTACAGCTCCCATCATCCAACACCTGCTGCAGCTAATAGAAGCGAGAGCAAGAGCGGATGATGGGAGTATTCATTAATCGGCTTCTGCGCTGTAAATAAATAATTTAAAAAAAACAAGCGTGGGTTCCCTCGTATTTTTGATACCCAGCCAGGCAACACTCACAGAGATCCCCAATAGCACAGAGTGAGTTTTTCTCACGGTGCTAGAGGGGATCTCACTGAGGTCACGACAGTTCAGCCCAGCTGGGAATGCAGCCTCAGTGACTGGAGGTAACCTCAATGATGTCCCCGCCAGTCACTGAGTCTGCACTTGCAGCAGCTCATTCACTAGTGGTTCTCAGCCTGGACACATCTTGGCACCATCCAGGTTGAAAACTGTTTTTCCCCAGACATGGATTATGGAGTGGGACAAAATGACTTCAGGTGAGGGATATTGTTTTTTATTTTAGTTTTATTACAGTAGACGTGGACTTTGGTGGAATAGGCATTTGGCGAGTATAACTGTTATTTTTAAATAAAAAAGTAAAAGTGTGTATTGTTTTATTTCTAATAAAGAACTTAATTCTGGCTGTGTCTTTACTTACCTTACTGTTGTGAATGTTTTGGAAATGAATTCTGAGCAGAAGCTCCCTCTGGTGGTTACAAACAGTACTGAACCATTCAATGAGGATTGGCAATCAGGAGTCACAGACTGGCTTGATATAAGGGAGGTTCACTCCCATCATGGTTGCCGGTGATCAATTGTTCTTGTCTCAACTGTGGTTCCTGGTTCACTTGGAAGCTTGCTGAGTCTTGCCTCTTCTTCTGCTTTCAGATAAGATATTTTTTGTTTTTGTTTTTGTGCTTACCATTTGCATATTTCTCTGCATTTCTGTGAGGTTAGCCAGGTCCCCCCCTCGGGGGGCTTGGGCTCCTCTCTGTTCTGCTGGAGCCACTGTTATTTGTTCATTTGCCTTTTCCAGTTTTTTCAGTGGCTGCGGCTTAGTTTTGTTACACCAGAGAACTGATTTAAGTGGTAGAGGTCGTGTGATCTCAGGTGTTTTTGCAATCAGTAGCGTTGGCATTTTTTAGGGTTTTTTTGGATTGCAGTGAGTATCCTTTCTATCCTTTTCTGTCTAGGCAGATTGGGCCCCAGCGTTTGATCATACTATTTTCTGTCTGTGTCTGTATTTCCTCTTGTCTAACCGCCATTACATGTTTGGGGGCTTCCTATGTTCTTTGGGGATCTGCTCCGGGGCAGATAGCTTTCCTCTTTCTATCTTTAGGTGTAGTTATTCTCTCAGGTTGTGAAGAGGCGTCTAGGACCAACGTAGGAACGCTTCACGGCTGCCTTTAGTTGTGGTGGTTAGTCAGGGTACTGCAATCCAATAGATTCCAACCTCTCCGGTGTATTGCCGTTTTTGCCTGCTCTCCTCAACTACCAAAACATAACACCTTACAACTATAGGATTAGTAATGGATAGGTGTCTCATAGTCGCCTCTCCATTACTAAACTGTGGGCTTGATGTCACCGGACAATACAAAGGTGACATCAACCCCACAAATATTAACCCCGCTTGCCACCGCTACAGGGCAAGTGGGAAGAGCCAGGCAAAGTGCACTAATTGGTGCAGCTAATGCGCCTTTTCTGGGCAGCTTCATGCTGCTATTTTGAGGCTGGGGGACAATATCCATTGTCCCTTACCAGCCTGAGAATACCAGCCCCCACCTGTCTGCTTTAGCAAGGCTGGTTGTCAAAAATAGGGGGGACCCCATGCCGTTTTTTTAAATTATTTATTTTAATAATTTAAAACTACAGCATGGGGACCCCTCTATTCTTGGTAACTAGCATTGTTGAAGCTAACAGCTGAGGGTTGCAACCACTAGCTGTGAGTTTTGCCTGGCTGGTTATCAAAAATACAGGGGAACCTATGCATTTTTTTTTTATAAGTTTATTATCTAATGAATACTCCCATCAGCTGCTCCTGCTCTCGCTGTTATAAGCGGCAGCAGGTGTTGGATGATGGGAGCTGTAGTCCCATCTGCTGACACCAGTGACTAGAGGTAAACTTCATACCTCCAATCACAGCTGAGCGCTCACTCTGTATTTTGACAGCATGGGAACCGTGGCTCTCTGCCTGGCGGGGATGATTTTGCTGCTGATCAAAAACAGTGCTTTCCGCGCTGTCATCCATATGACAGCGTGACAAACCCTGGATGTTCGGGCCCCTCATTCAAGTGAGGGGCCCTGGACCACAATGCCCCTGCCCCGGAGCACAGAGCTCCCTGCCGCGGCGCACAGAGCCCCTGCCACCGCACCAGCCTGGCCCACCAAATGACCCCTGTGACCAAACATCCACCTGTGCCGATCCCTTCACTGGTAAGCTGAATTCGGACTGTAAGACGGACCACCATTTGACACTTTATTTTTTTTCCCTATTTTCCTTCTGAAAATTTGGGGTACGTCTTATGGTCAGGTGCGTCTTATAGTCCGAAAAATACGGTAACTATAACTCCTTTATTTATTATAGTTTTGTGAGGCACAGAAAATTTGAAATTTTGCAAATCACTTTATCAAGGTGTTTTATTTAATTCATGTAAAATATAAATTGCATGTAAATGTCTTCAAAATCCCCGTTCTTCCCCAGGGTATTTCCCTGCCTTCAGCTGCATTAATATCAGAATGTAGGCATTTGGAGTACAGATGATGGCAGTGATGAGTCAGCCTCTGTGTTCTCCTCTGAGTGTCCCGTTTATCAGAGCTATCTTCTGCGGCAGCTTATCCTCAGCGTTAGTGACACACAGGTGCTGATTTTTCACTGTCATCATTTGTACTCCAAATGAGTACCTTCTCAGATCAATGCAGCTAAAGGCAAGAAAGTAAACTGGGGATAAACAGGAGCTTGGAAGCCACTTACATGATTTTTTTGTTACAGAAATGAAAACAAATCTCCTAATAAAGTGATTTGCAAAGTTTGATAACTTTTCAAAGTGGCCAAAAAAAGTTTAGTTACTCCTTAAGCCCCATTCTAAGGAAGTCCAAGTTCCACAATAATCAGGGACACCCACTTTTTAAATGTTACTCATTAAATGTTTGATATGTAGGTAGCTACGGCCACAAGTAATCAGTTGTTATAAGACACTGATTGAAGCTGCAGATATCGCCCTCTAGTGGTGCCAGCTGGCAGCAAATATTATTACCAGTGCATGGAACACTTGCAGACTCTCTACTGGATGTGACAGGTTACCCTCTTTTTTTCTTTTTTCATCCCCATAAATAAACTTTGCCAGGAGCTATCATGCCTTAAATAGGTAACTCCAACATGGGTAGGAAATGCAAAATAAAATCTGACATTGCGATCTTCTGATGTGGTACGCATCAATGGAATATCCTGGAAAAAAAAAAGCCAAAGGCAGCAATTAAGAAGTTTATTTACTGCATTATCCCAGCTGCAGGGTTCATCCAAATGATCTATTCCATGAAGAGCAGCTTCACCATCTCGAAGACAAATAAAACCGCCAACGACGTGTGCCAAGGTTCCTTCTTCACCGCTCCGGCACACAATAACGAAACCTATTGTGAACTTACATTGGTGAAAAGCAAAAAGAGACATTGTGACTCTGAATAATCCTCGGGAACAGATCTGCACCGATAAGGAGAAATTAAAATAAGGATTACACCATGTGTAATTTGCACCATATTGAGTATTTGCTGGGACTGTTCTGTATGCTATTGTGTGTTGTTGGTTCAATAAATTGCCACACTATTTTATCCTCACCCTCTGTTGTCTGAGTAGTGTTCTGTCCATGGGAAGAGAGAGCGGGCGTTCAGTGGTATGAGCCCTGGTGCATGCAGTCTTTCTAATGACAGACGGGCTGGCGGACAAGAGCACCCAATAACCCTGTATCTCTACAGAAGGCAATGCAGGGTCACATTATACTGTATGGAGGACTATGTGGGGCCTATATACTAGTTGGAGTACTTTAATTTGGGCTCTCAATGTATTTGAGTTTGACATCCCTGCTCTAGGGTGATACTTTTTTTCTCCTGTGTAAATAAGTTTTCTTTCTTGAAAGCAACATTTTAGTAATGATTTCAAATACATGAACACAGCATACCAGATATGTATTATGGGTTTTATGTGACAGGTGTAGGTCCTATAGTTATGGGAGACATATTTTCAGCTTTGTGGCGCAGTGGCGAACATAACGCATTTACTTACATCACTGTGTGATCTGCACATCAGCCCTGAATTAATATCAATCGGATGGATAATGTCATTTATGCCATGGTTCATTTCTAAAGCTAAAATCATGATAGGAATATGGCATTAATATCTCCTGCCTGGTGTTAGAATCTATTTCATTTTGACCATCCGCCATCTTGTTCTGGTTTCTGGCTGCTGGTCTTTTTCTACTGGTGCTGGGTTTGTCTTAGGTCAGGTGATTGTATCACCCTTTATTACCCAGCACCTGCCTCCCAGTCCTTGCTGGACAACAGTGTTAATCCGCTAGAGTTCTGGCTAGGTCATGGGCGTACCCAGGATCAAAACTAGGGGGGGGGCAAGCCATGGTGGTTGTTCAGGTTGTAAAATTTTAGAACGAAAAAGGGAATGAAACTGCTCTATACAGTATAATGAGCCCCATACCAGTATATACATCATCACCAGCCCCCACCCACTGAGCCCAGCACCTGTATATACATCATCCCCATCCCACAGAGCCCAACACCTGTATATACATCACCAGCACACTAAGCCCAGCACCTGTATATACATCCTCACCAGCACCAGCCCACTGAGACTAGCACCTGTATATGCATCCTCACCAGCACCAGCCCACTAAGCCCAGCACCTGTATATACATCATCACCAGCCCCATCCCACTGAGCCCAGCAACACCTGTATATATCATTACCAGCCCACTGAGCCCAGCACCTGTATATACATCACCAGCCCACTAAGCCCAGCACCTGTATATACATCAACAGCCCACTAAGCCCAGCACCTGTATATACATCAACCCAGCCAGCCCCTGTATATACATCAACCCAGCCAGCCCCCAGCCCCTGTATATACATCAGCCACAGCCAGCCCTCTGTATATACATCAGCCCAGCCAGCCCCTGTATACATCAGCCCAGCCAGCCCCTGTATATATCAGCCCAGCCAGCCCCTGTATACATCAGCCCAGCCAGCCCCTGTATATACATCAGCCCCCAGCCCCTGTATACATCAGCCCAGCCAGCCCCTGTATACTTCAGCCCAGCCAGACCCTGTATACTTCAGCCCAGCCAGAATCTGTATACTTCATCTCAGCCAGACACTGTATACTTCAGCCCAGCCAGACCCTGTATACTTCAGCCCAGCCAGAATCTGTATACTTCAGCCCAGCCAGCCCCTGTATACTTCAGCTCAGCCAGCCTCTGTATACTTCAGCCCAGCCAGAACCTGTATACTTCAGCCCAGCCAGACCCTGTATACATCAGCAGAGCGAGTGCATTGCTTTCCTGGCGGAGGGCTTCAGGAAGATGAATGCCATAGGTGGCGCATGAGCAGACTTAGATCTTTGCTGGACCAAAATCCAAATCTTCGGTGGCCCACGGCTTCAGGAACATGGCCGCCAGGAAAGCAATGCACTCCGCTTTGCTCACCGCCAACACCTGACCCACAGCATTGCACCGCTGGGACACCCCCTCATCCCTCTCACGCCCGCAGCATTGCCCCACTTCTGCCACTGCAGACTTCCTGAGGAAGGGACCCGGCCTCCTGTGATCCCGCTTACAAGACTGTTATTACAGGACAGGAGGCAATTATTACAGGACAGGGAATGTTATTACAGGAAGGGGGATGTAATTACAGGATGAGGGATGTTATTACAGGACAAGGGATATTATTACAAGACGAGGAATGTTATTGCAGGACAAGGGATGTTCTTATACTGTAGGATGAGTGATGTTATTATAGGATGAGGGATGTTATTACAGGATGGAAGACTATTATTACAGGATGGGGGACTTATTACGTGACAGGGGAAGTTATTACAGGTCAGGGGACGATATTACAGGACTGGGTACGTTATTACAGGACGGGGGATGTTATAACAGGTTTGAGGACATTATTACAAGACGGGGATGTTATTACAGGTTTGAGGACGTTATTACAGGACTGGGGACGTTATTACAGGACGGGTGATTTTATAACAGGTTTGAGGACGTTATTACAGGACTGGGACGTTATTACAGGACGGGGGACGTTATTACAGGATGGGGATGTTATTACAGGTTTGAGGACGTTATTACAGGACTGGGGACGTTATTACAGGACGGGGGATTTTATAACAGGTTTGAGGACGTTATTACAGGACTGGGACGTTATTACAGGACGGGGGATGTTATTACAGGATGGGGGATGTTATTACAGGTTTGAGGACGTTATTACAGTACTGGGGACGTTATTACAGATTTGTGGACGATATTACAGGACAAGGCACGTTATTGCAGAACAGGAGACGATATTCCGGGAAGGGGTTATTTTGTTACGGGACGGGGGATGTTATTACAAGATGGGGGATGTTATTACAGGACGGGGACATTATTACAGGGCCCATAGTTCCAACCAACATACTAGTAGGGGCATTGGTCAAAATTTTGCACCTGGGCCCATAGGATTCTAGTTATGTCACTTTTCATCTGACGTCTGTGCACAAAGTACAGCACAGACAGTATACAGATTAGTATATAATATACTGGGCTACAGATATCAGATGATATATAACAATATTGGGTGTTATACTGTGTACAGATATGCATTATAATATGCACTGACTGATCCTCAGCCTACAGAACCTCACATGCTATAATATATGGTCCTATAAATACTATATGATGTCCTGTAGGCCTAGGATCAGTCAGAGCAGGGTGCAGTATACAGGGCCTGCAGTCTCTATCTGACCCCCTCAGTAATTTATTACTGCAGACTGAACTTCTATAAAGATGGGGTGAAAGTTCAGGCTGCTGCAATAAATCAGCCACAGACAGCGGGACTGCAGATAGACTGTCACCTCCTCATTCTTCTCTCTGAGTCCTGCTTCTCCTCCGCCTCATGATCTCCATCCTGCTCCTCACTCCTGTCCAGCCAGAAGCAGCCCGGGAGCTGGTGAGGTTAGTTCAGCAGGCAGACGCTGACTGCACATGCACACAGTGTGGGCGTGCCTGCGGTGCTGGGATGGGGCTGCCGGCACTTATACACATTATTTAAATGAACAGTGCTGGCACCCGACTTCTGAGACAGCGGCCTGACACTGCTTCTAGAGGGGGGCAGTTGCCCCCCCCTGCCCCACGGTGGGTACGCCCATGGGCTAGGTGCTTTGATAGCTTTCTGTGCTTGATATTGTGCAGTCCTGGGGTCTCTAGTTCAGCTTGCTTTGTTTTTTGGTTTTCCTTGCGTTTCGGCAGCTTCATCTATTTTCCTACTAGGAGGTTACCTGTTTTTTGTTCCCAATCCCTAGATCGATCAAGGATACCCTTCCCCCTACCTTTAGGTCTTCATTTGAGTTTAGCCTAGGAAACGTCGGTGGCTCTATTCACAAGGAATAGGTCGCCCACTCCATCGTAGTGCTTCAGCCTAGTCCTAGTAAAGGGTCAGCTTCTCCCCCTTCTGTCCTGAGTTGCAGATCCATAACACCTGGGACCTACAGGGGAGGCAGATATCCTTAAAATCATGGATCTCATAATTTTTGAGACCCGAGCCGTAATTAATTTACCGTCCCCGTGTGAGGTCACCAAGTGGCATGACTCTTGGTAAAAGCAGATTCTAACTTAGAGCCATTGATCAGTGCTGGGAGATGCAGCGTACTGTAGCAGTGCACCATTTTCTAATCAAGAGCTCCCCTTCTCAAGATCTATGCCATTCCTCCAACATCAGGTCTAGTAATTTTCTTTTGTTTCTCCATTTTATTTTTATGTGGCTGTACACACACTGTATTGTTTTGTTTCATTTGTAATATCTCTTGTATATATTTATAAACACGGGCTAATTGTTGGATTAAATATATAAAATGCAATAGCTTTGTTCCTCTTGCTTGTTAGGAAATACATTACCAGAAATGGGCGTCCAATCAACTGTAATAAAAGATTGATTGTGGCAGCTACCGTAGTTTTTCTTGTGTTATTGCGGAGCTTGGTGGTGACTGTATCGGGGTACTTATATATCCCATGCATTAAACCGGATGTATATATACTATACGTTCACTATGAAAGCGCCCAATAACCTGCCTAGTAGCAAAAGCAGCCATCACCACAGAAAAAAGGGGATGCACAGCTAAATAGTCAAAATAGTAATGGGGTGCAGCATCATTGTCACATCTATTGTCAGTCAATTGTGTAATTGTCCTAAAAATTGGAGACAGCGGACCGCTGCTCGTGACATGAGCAATTAAATTTGAAACCAATAAAAATAATATAACTGAAAAAAAAAGTTTGAAAAAATATTCAAAAAAATTAAGCATAAACATTTGAATCACCTCACTTTAACTCATTGAAGAAACAAATTAAAAAAAATTAAAAACAAACCTTTTTGGGAAATCATGATGAAAGTGTTACAGGTCTCAGAAAATGATGATACAAAGCATTTTTTACTTTTTTTTACAAGCTTTTGATTTTTTTTTCCATTACGAAAAAAATCATTGCAAGTTTAGTATTACCGTGATGATGCTGACCTGAAAAATCATGTTTCCAGGTCATTTGTACCATATAACAATTACTGTTAAAACAACCCCCCATAACTTTTTCTTCGCACTTTTTCCTGTTTTTCACTAAATTTTTTGGTAAAATGGATGGTGTCAGTCAAAATTACACCTCGTTCCTATATAACACAAGTACTTATACAGCTTTGTTGCCTTTTTAATGAAAGAGATGAAAAAATGCAAATGTGAAAATGGAAATTGGGGATTAAGTGTTAACTTACTGATTGGTGGGGGGTCCAATTTCCTGGACCCCCTGAGGACCTGAAAAGTGTGCTGTATAGTGCTCTGTCTGTATGAAGTAGAGGTCAATGTCACATCCTTGTCTGAGCTCGCCCTTACTGCATCTGCCTCTTTCATTAGGTGTATCTGTACTTAAACTGTGAATAGCTCTGATTGAAACAAGCACGGCCTTTAAGCATTAGACCTGGGACTTGTGGTGTCACCCAGTCTAGGAGCTCATGAGTTAATACATAGCTCTAATCAGCAGATCATTAGATCTCTGCTGTTAGCCTTGGAAGGGGCCACACTCTATTTAAACCCCAGTCTTTGCCTAAAAGCTGGCAGTTGTAAGAATATTATGACCTTGGTCTGCTGTTTTGTGCATCCCAGCTCCTTAAATCTACCATTGTTTCTGATTATTGACTTTTGACTATTTTGAATTCCAATCTGTTTGTCAATTTTCCCTCAAACTCAGTCCTTCTGGTATCGATCTCAACATCTTACAGAGGACGTCCTTATCTTCAGATTTTGTAGTTTCTTGGCAGCTCACATTACCGACCAGTAGCCACTCTGTTTATGTAACCCAAGGTGCCCTGTGTAAGTTCAAAAACCCGTTTGGGTATTAGCGGGTGAAGGCCGAGGTTCCCTGCTAAGTGGAGTCCAAGTCTCTCCATGATATCCCATTATGAGCTGCCAGGTTTCCATGAAAAAGCAACAATTATGAAGCAACTCAGGCCAAGCCACTGCAACTCTTCTCTTGAATGGTCCCGAACTCATGGTTAACCTGGCAGACTGATTTTCGGGCAATGGTAAAAATGTTTTTACCTTTGCAGAAAGATTTCGCCTGTGCTTCAGGCTAGTCTAGTTCTGAGAGTCAATTTATGGGACTCATCTTTTCCTTCTGCAGGGCGACCCCTAGGTTGGGCAGTCTCCCTACTTATTGATGTCCCAGAACTCGCTATAGTAGACTCTCACTTTGTGGCCTTTGGGCTCTGTGTGAATGCAGACAGGAACACACTTTTGACTTTTCAACTCCAAACTCATGTCTCTGTTTCTCTTACTGAGGAGTCCATGCATATTCTGGTGTTTCCCTCCCATTAACAACAGGGGGTCAATCAAAAAATGTTGGATCTTTGTTGCTACTATGGATAGTCTGTGGAGAGTCTTGTCATGAGATGGTGCATGCCCAAGATGACCACCGCCAGAAATACACCAGCACCTGAATGGGGCCAAGAATGCCCACCTGGATGTACAGGTATTTATGATTCTTGCTTGAAGTTTTTATTGATTTTGGTTTTGTTGCAAATTTTGTTGGTGCGAAAGTGCAAAAGTCCTTTGTTTTACCCTATCTAAAATTCTGTTTTCCTATTAAAGTCACTGCTATTGATGAATTATAGAATATCAGAGTTTGGAAAGGACCTCCAGGGTCATCGTGTCCAACCCCCTACAGGAGTCACTAAAACCATCTCAACATACGAAATGGGGGTAGCTCCTCCTGGTTTGCACCTATTCACATTAGTATGGATGTGCCAGTCAGGTTTTTTTGTCTACTAAAATCATCTCAGACAGATGTCTATCCATTCTCCGTTTGAAGACTTCCATTAAATGAGAACTCGACAACTCTTGTGGTAGCCTGTTCCACTCCTTGATCACCCTCACTGTCAAAAATTTTTTTCTAATATTTAATCTGTATCTTTTCCCTTTCAGTTTCATTACATTGTTTCTCGTGTTTGCACGTGCAAATGAGAATAATAATGATCCTTCAATGCTGTGACAGCCCTTCAGATATTTGTAGACAGCTATTAAGTCTCATTTTAGCCTTCTTTTTTGGAAGCTAAACATTCCCAGATCCTTTAACCGTTCCTCATAGGACATACTTTGCAGTCTGCTCACCATCCTGGTAGCTCTTCTCTAAACTTGCTCTTGTTTTTTAATGCCTTTTTAAAATGTGATGCCCAGAACTGGATGCAGTATTCCAGATGAGGTCTGACCAAGGAGGAGTAGAAGGGAATAACTACTACTTGTGCTCTAGACTATTCTTCTCTTAATACATCCTAGAACTTTGTTTGCCTTTTTTGCTGCTGCATCACACTGTTAACTCATGTGCAGTCTGAGAACTGTTAGTGTACCTAAGTCTTTTTCACACGTGCTGTTGCTTAGTTCTATTCCTCCCGTTCTGTAGATGTAATTTTTTTTTTCTTGCCCAGATGATATACCTCTCACCCAAGATGTTGTACAGTTATCACTAAGGAGGGTCCTTACTTGTTGGGAGTGAACAT
The DNA here is from genome assembly GCA_033576555.1 of Oophaga sylvatica. NCBI lineage: Eukaryota > Metazoa > Chordata > Amphibia > Anura > Dendrobatidae > Oophaga > Oophaga sylvatica. The sequence goes on along the minus strand of JARQOD010000001.1, from coordinate 383,605,383 downwards.
TTTGAATCGAGTTAGTGTTTTGTTCTTGAAAACCTGTCAGCGGCTGTGGTCTTTGGCCTTGGTTACATACAGTAAACTAAAGCTCACATACACTCATCCATTGGAGAATTACCACCTGAGAGAAACAGAACATTATTTTTTTAATTCCTTAGATGTCATCTTAGTTGCTTATGAATCTGTACCTGAGCTAAAATACTCCAAATCCGCAAAGATGGACTTTTCCGATTCTTAGCTATTCTTAAAGACCTTCGACCCACCTTGTACAGGGACTTCTTTACTGACCTGCCATCTTCTGAAGGGAAAACTCTAATCTGAGTGGTTGTTCAAGGTGTCTACATCTCAAATCTTGTGTAAATTATTCATTAAACACATTGTACATCTGAATTTTATTACAAAAAATATTGTTTCCAATCGGGAAACTCAGTTAATTTTCAAATTCTGGAGGGTGATGTGTAATAAGATCAATAGTGAGTTGGCCTTTTCTTCTGCCACCCAATAATCAATGGTCATGCTGAGTGCACTAATGACACAATTCGGGCTACACCTTTGGTGTTATGTTTTATATCATCAGTCTGATGAGGTGGAACATCTCCCATTAGCAGTGTTTGAAATTATCTATCAATATCAAATGTAGATCAAAACATGTCTGTATTTCTGAAATCTTTGGTATAATTTTTAAAATTAAAATTATAGACAAGTTGAAGCTTTTCTGGTCTTTGGTCAGAGATGATCGGAGGAGCTCAGAAGGCAGACAAATATTCTGCTAATAAGAGACAAATGGATGAGCCAAGATTTGGGGCTGGACACATGCCGTGGTTATCCACTAAAAATATTAACTTAAAGTCCCTTCAAAGTCTATTGGTGCATTTGAAATAATGGAAGTCATTAACCCTTCTGCTTTCAGCTCAAAACTTCCTCCATCCTTTCGGATTTCAAATATTTTTTCAAAAATCTTTTACTGTGGCTCAGTGGTTTGCACTGCAGCCTTGCAGCGCTGGGGTCTTGGGTTTGAATCCCACCAAGGACAACATCTGCAAGGAGTTTGTATGTTCTCTCTGTGTTTGTGTGGATTTTCTCCGGGTTCTCTGGTTTCCTCCCATACTCCAAAGACTGATAGGGAATCTAGATTGTGAGTGTCAATGGGGACAGTGGTGATAATGTCTGTAAAGTGCTGTGGAATTAATGGCACTTTATAAGTGAAGTGAATATATAAATAAAAGTAAAATGCTTGGCAGTACTCCCTATTAGAAATCCTGTATTGGTCAGGGGCAGTCTGGAGTATGTAGTGCATAACATTGTAGATTATGATAGTGAAAGGATCATTACAATATCTGGTACATTAGAATTGTTAGGGGCCATTTGGGAGATCTTTGGTTTTATTTAGTAAAAATAATTCTGACAACTTAATCAGGAAATTCCATCAATCATTTCTTGATAAACCTGGCCCTAAGGTTCTGGGGGACCCAAAAGGAGGTAATGCTATATCCATGTCAGAACTTGTCCCTACTCTTTCAGCCTTTGTCACTAGATGGCACCACATTTACACTGTGATCCCACTGGGCAATGCAGGCATGGTCCAGCTAAACATTTGTATTGCTGGGGATTGTGATGCTGCCCAGTCAGGCAGCTTGTGGGTTACTATGAAGTACTAATATCAGCTCGTTAACTCGCTGCTGTGTACATTTTGTAGTGCCACACCCTATTTAAACCTCCCCAGTAATTGGCTAGAAGCTGACAGTTAAGTGTATTTTAACTCTGGTCTGTCGCACACTGCATACCTGCTGCGATATTCTGCTGCTGTTTCTAGATACTGACTTAAGAGTATTTTGAATTCTTATCAATTTTTACACCATCCTCCTGCTATTGATCTCGGCATCCTCATAGCCATGTGCCTAACTTCAGAACATGTTCTGACTCAGCCATTCTGGTTTTTACCAAGTATGTCAACTTCTCTCTGCCAATTCACTCTACCGGCCAGCAGCTACTACATGGATGTAATCCAGATAGTTGTATGGGGGTAAAAGACCAGTGAAGACCAGTGTTACCCTCTGACTTCATAAACCAAGTGGCTAGAGCGTTGTCTGTCTGCGAAGCACTGGTAAGAGTTGTCAAGCTTCCATGCACAGTTTCACCTTACGGCCAAGCATGCGCACCATCCCTCCCAACACTGTCCATGAGACTGCTGGCATTAGAATATAGTCCTCTGCTATATCCAGAAGTCCCATAAACAATGAATAGAGAAGAGCTGCTTATGCTTTTTAACTTCTGCTCCATTCAGAGCTCTGCAGAGCCTCATTCTCTACATTACTGGATGATCCAGAATTTGAACCACAAGAGAGCGGTAAGTTTTCTCCGATCCTATGGCTAGGGGACACATCTTGATTTTGGTTGTATAAATCAGTATAAGACCCATTTGGGGTAGATAAAATGTGCGGCTCCCTTCCCTGGTGGAAGTTGCAGGTAGGTAAAAACTAATCGTATAACTTTATAACCTGGGGCAAGGGGTCTGTAAATCTATGGTACTGATTCAATGTCTCATCTCCTAATTATTTATTTTATTTGGCTATTTTATGGCAGAACGGTCAGTCCTCCTCTGGTGAGTATCATACAAAGATTTCCAGTATGATGGACGCTGAGATACAAGAAGGGGCGGCAAACATATGAGCTAATGATGAAGGTAAAAAATACAAATGGATCCGGCACTCAAATTGTATGCTTTGAAAAATAATATTTATTCATGTACAATCCAAAATGTGACATTTCGGACAATCACCTGACCTTCTTCAGAGTGGAGAATATAAATACACATATAACACAATTAATGACCTAATGGAACTGAAATAGCCATATGGTGAAATAAATCATACAAAAACTGAAAACAACATTTTTTTTCAAGAAAAATGATGCAATATTATGCATAATGGGCTATACAGCATAATGTGATACCTTAAAGGGATGGTGCGAGACAATGGTAACAAAGGTTCATAGAATCAAACGAAGATCTAACACTAATATATAACATCATATATGTGAAAATATAAACCAATATGTATAGACATGAGGACTACAGGAATCACATGGAGATACAGTAATTGTATGAGCACATATGGTCCTCAAGAGGAGAAAATTATATACAAAAAAATTAATAAAATATATAGTAAATATGAAAAAATGTATAGAATATATATAAAAAATATATAAGGTAGTTGATCATCTTACCAGATTGTAGTAGAAAATAAGAATGTGGCAGAATTAGTCTGTAGAAGTCTGTGAAGGAGTAATGAGACCGCTCAAGTGATTGTCCATATCAAATATACAGTGCCACTATAGTGGTGTCCATATAGAACGGACAGTGCTCATATGAAGGTCTTACCATAGGAGTCCAACAGCACTGTGCAGTAGAAAAGCGCTATATAGTAGAGCAAATTGCTGGGGGAAATGGCGCTTGTGCAGGACAGTGCACGTGTGTGCTTAGAAATGCTGGTGTTACCGGAAGTGACGTCATAAAGCGGGGACAAGGCTGTGGAACGCAGGTGAGACGATTGGATGGCCGGTCGCGCCGACCGAAGTGAGTCATCGCCTAATACTCCTGGCGGAAGTGGACTGTGGAGCGCTCATGGAACGCAAACAAAGGAGCGGTCACATGTGTGAGGAGATCCAGACATTGTACACTGCAGATTGTGCAGCGCTGGAGCGAATAGAAAGGTAAGTATCAGAAGAAGTGTAATTAAAGATTCGCCTAGGAAAAATAAAAAAGAAAATTATTATATGAATCAAATGGTTGTAACCAACTCATAATATATACATGATATCAAAATTGAACAGAGGTACATATCGATAGCTTGATGAACAAGAGACTCCTTGTATACAATTTAAGATCATGATATATCCATTTAGATGGTTAATTAACCATGTTATGGCACAAGCTTAGAATAGAGGCACAATATGAATAAAAATTAGATAAGAGGCATTATAATATGAAGTACATGTACACAAATGCACAGGGGCATGGATATTCATATATAAAAATAGCATAGTAACAGTATCTTAACAAGAACGGAAAGGGAGTATAGAATATATTACGCATATTGAGCATATGATACTGAACATAATGGTTTACTAGGATAAGCCTACAGTGTCGTACTCCCTATTGAGTCCCTTTGGTTCAAGGGTTCGCAGAAAATGAATCCCGTAAGCCTCCCTGTGGCGTAAAATCTTGACTAGATTGCCACCTCTCCTATTTAGGTGTACCTGTTCCAACACTAAAAACCATAGTTGTGCTATCGTATGTCCTATTGTGTTGAAGTGATAAGGAATAGGAAGATGATTTTTGTTACACCGTATATCCGATTTGTGGTGTGATATCCTATCCTTGATAGCCTGTGTGGTCTCGCCTACATATACTTTCCCACAGGGACATTTAATGGCATGGACAACTGATGTGGAGTCACAGGCGTGGAATCCCTTGATCGCGATGTCGCATTGTACGCAGTGAAGACAAGGAAAAGTACCCTTCTTTTCGGTACGGAGGAACGACTGTCTGGAGATGGTTCGTGAGGGGCCCATATCCGCCCTAATGAGTTTATTGCATAAATTACTAGGTCTCCTAAAACAAGGTAAGAACGGGACTTGGAATTCTGGGACCTCTGGAAAGCTGTCACGAAGGACATACCAACGTTTTCGGATTTTACTATGAAGTCCATATGACTCGACCACGCACCACAATTGTGGGTTACCAGGGCAATGGGGTACTCAGAGCCGAGCCCGTAGAAGTCTATGGGATTGTCACAGGTAGCGGTGGCTCGGTCTGTGGCCCTGGCGGTCAGGCGTATGTTGGGGGTATATTTACAGGGGATATATATACAGTTCGTGACGCCACCTGTAGTCTTCTGGTAATTTGTACCAGCGCTGCTGTCGATCTCTGAGGGGATGGTGAGGCAGCTAGATGTCGGGTCCCCTACAGGTGGGACTCTTCCCTCAAGTCGATAGTAATGATGGGGTAGTGCAGGGATGCAATCAAATAACACAGTCTCACACATCAGCGTCTTTCCATACCTCTTTACTTGTTAGATGGTTAGGCAGGTCCCAGGGAGGCTGATCCAATGGAGGATGTGTTTCAAGATAGCAGCTGGACAAGTTAGGGGCCTCCTTTACTTTCACAAAGATGAGTCCAACCAGCATGAAGCGTAGTTCCCTCTATAAACTCCAGCTTCTCCAAGCTGTACTGCCCGGTCAGTGTTGTGGTCGGAGCCTTCCTGTGATGAAACTAGGTTCTTCTCTGCTTGGCCTAGCTCAAAGTTCCTATTCCACCTGACCCCAGTTACGTACTGACACTCCAGGGGCTGCTTGCCGTTACCTAAGGTCCGGTAAATTCCTGGTTTTCTTACCACTATGCTTGAAGCTAATAGTGATCCTTCGGTCCCCAGTGACCGGTTGCAATGTGCAGGACTTCTTCAATCCAAACGCACCTTTTCAATAAACTTTCCACTGTGCCTTTCGCCTTGTCCTCGCTGGTAGCATAAGCACTCACACTAGCATAAAGTCGGGTAGTCACTTCCTTCATTCACTTTCTTCAAAGTTAGTTACAGATGCTCAGTTATCACTAGGCAGGAGCACGTCTCTGAACCTTTCACTGTCCTTGAGACAGGTGACTGAAGTCTTTCTGCACTAATCTCCTTCTCCTCAGTCCAGGCTAGACCTTCCTCTCTGAAGCCCAGGCACTGACTGCAATGTATTCTGTTGAGGTACAGCTCTGACTAGGCTAAAGTGAATTAGACCACCTGTACCAGCCTCCACGTTCTGAACTGATGATAGAGCAGGCTGGACTGCTTCCTCCCTCCAGCTAAACTCAGACGTCTCTCCGTCGAAGACAGGAAACACACTGACTCCAAATCACTCCACAAACATACACCCTGACCACTCCCTCAATAGTAAACTACACTACCCTAAGGGTGTGTCTAGTGTATGTTGAGTGAATGGTTATTTAGCATTAAACTGCTGTCTCGCCACACACTCTCCAGGGTACTGCGTGTGCCTAACACCAGGGCTACACATTCCCCCATGGTAAAAGACAGCACTCCCGGGCTGTAAAATACAAAAGAGACATTTTGTTTATGCATGAAAACATTAACAATAACAGTAATTCGTCCCATCCAGGAGGTGAGGATATCTTGAACGTTGCAAACATTAACATTATATATAGAAATACAAAAGTATTAAATAGCATTCAATAAATATACAGTATTCTTGTGAAGGACCCGCACCAAACCTTCAACGTGGGTCCTGGGTGGGCTGCAGGACATCCAAATGCAGACCTCACTCAGTGCCACACCACACGGGTTTTTGTATTCAGAGGTAGTTGTGCTGGTTTATGTAAAACCAAGATAAGGCACCGAAGCGCAACTATGTACAAATAAGTTCTGGGTTGGCACAGTCCTCAACCTCAAAGTCCATTGTAAAACCAAAGACATAGATATAATATCACATTATTATACTAAAGTGCAAACTTTTTCTGGTTACCCAGCCGGGCATTCTACGGTTAGCAAAATATATATGCATCATACTCTTCAACTTATGCAAAATTTTGTAAAACATTCTTAAACTTTCTACAATATTACTTATGGTAGATCCTATAGGGATCTCACCGATTCTTCTTTACTATTTATTCATTTTCAAATACACTTTCCACCCCGGGGGCTGGAACAATGCAATGGGCCCTAGATCCCAGGACTAACAAATCATGCGCTGCGATTAGGGTCTGGGTCGCCACAGTTCTTGTGCGAACCTCTAGGGGCGCAACGGGTACATTCTCCTCACGTGACACCGATTGCGTTTCAATCACAGTTAACGATATGGACCGTGTCATGGATTGCGATTGAGACTGGGTCGCTAGTTGCGATGTAGAGATTGCTTTAATTTGCGATGAACTTGCAGGGGGCGATGCTGGGGCACGGCCGGATACTGCTTGAGCTGGAGACGGGGACGCTGCGGTAGTGATGACGTTACCTGCGTCGGGGACGGGGTCACGGACGATGGTGACGTTAAGGGCATACCATCCCTTCATTCCCCAATGCCGTGTGTACGTGACAAGGTCTCCATTTACTAAGTCCCTCCCGGGATGGCCTTGCGGTAGGTGGGATTCTACGTCACGCCTGCTGACAAAGACCCCTGGGTAGAGGCCCGGTTCACGGATGAAGCCCCAGCCCTTCCGGAGCTGGAACTCAGTCACACACCCCTGCCGCCGCGGTTCCCTCAGGGTACCTTTCTCTCTCGGACACTCTCTTTGTCCGCGATCAGCTCTGCATGTTGTCGCTGACGGTTCCGCTGAGCTTCCCGCTCTTCCTCCTGCTGGCGTTTCTGCTTCTCCTCACGACGCTGCCACTCATATTCCCACTGGGCGGTGTAGGCGACGTCATCCAGGCGCGCCATCTCGTCCCAGTCCACGTCTGGTAGTGACGGACAGGACCCCTCCGGTGTCCCCGCCGGGGACCGACCATCCGCTGCGGCCTCCTGGCCGGGCGGGCGTTCCGGAACTGGCGATACCTCCTCAACCTCCTTCGCCTCCACCGCTTCACCGGTGGGATCAGGATTGGTACTTTCGGGGGCAGCCTCCGGTTGCTCCTTCGCCTTGGGCAGCAGAATCTTCGGTAACTGGAATCGTGGGGGGTCGTTGAGGGGAGAGATCACCGTGTCCCACAGCCTCCGCTGCTCCAGGGTACGCCGGCGTCTCTCGATCTCTTCAAAGCCAGGTTGGTACTGGACCATCTTCTTCAGGCGTGCATTTTCCTCTTGAATCTCTAGCAACGCCTGCTGCAGGTGCAGGACCACGGATAACTCCGGTGCTGGTGGCAGCTTGGCTGGGGCACGGGGCCTGCCTTCCTCCGCTTCCCTGCTCGGCTGCACACGTCCTGCTTCCATGATGTTCCAGAAGATTCTCTCTTCTTCCTGCGGAGACATCCGGTCTCTTCCGTGGAGGTGGGGTTTGCGTCTCCTCCTCCTCGCAGGGAAGGTGAAGAGGAGGCGGACCTCCTTTGCTGTAGGGCAGGATCGCATGTTGTAATAGCACTTTGAGAGGGCAGGCATTTTCTTCGCGCCACAGGGGGTAGACGCCCGCGAAGGTACGCCCACCTTCTTCTCCAGCGCCTGAGGGCGCGAATATGGCGACAAAAATGGCGATTTTGGCGCCAAAAGTGAAAACAGTCCTTTTTCACAAAAACAATTCCTTAGGCACACAGGGCTCGCAATTCTGCGAGTTTCGCATCCTGTTCGTGACGCCAAGATGACTCGACCACGCACCACAATTGTGGGTTACCAGGGCAATGGGGTACTCAGAGCCGAGCCCGTAGAAGTCTATGGGATTGTCACAGGTAGCGGTGGCTCGGTCTGTGGCCCTGGCGGTCAGGCGTATGTTGGGGGGTATATTTACAGGGGATATATATACAGTTCGTGACGCCACCTGTAGTCTTCTGGTAATTTGTACCAGCGCTGCTGTCGATCTCTGAGGGGATGGTGAGGCAGCTAGATGTCGGGTCCCCTACAGGTGGGACTCTTCCCTCAAGTCGATAGTAATGATGGGGTAGTGCAGGGATGCAATCAAATAACACAGTCTCACACATCAGCGTCTTTCCATACCTCTTTACTTGTTAGATGGTTAGGCAGGTCCCAGGGAGGCTGATCCAATGGAGGATGTGTTTCAAGATAGCAGCTGGACAAGTTAGGGGCCTCCTTTACTTTCACAAAGATGAGTCCAACCAGCATGAAGCGTAGTTCCCTCTATAAACTCCAGCTTCTCCAAGCTGTACTGCCCGGTCAGTGTTGTGGTCGGAGCCTTCCTGTGATGAAACTAGGTTCTTCTCTGCTTGGCCTAGCTCAAAGTTCCTATTCCACCTGACCCCAGTTACGTACTGACACTCCAGGGGCTGCTTGCCGTTACCTAAGGTCCGGTAAATTCCTGGTTTTCTTACCACTATGCTTGAAGCTAATAGTGATCCTTCGGTCCCCAGTGACCGGTTGCAATGTGCAGGACTTCTTCAATCCAAACGCACCTTTTCAATAAACTTTCCACTGTGCCTTTCGCCTTGTCCTCGCTGGTAGCATAAGCACTCACACTAGCATAAAGTCGGGTAGTCACTTCCTTCATTCACTTTCTTCAAAGTTAGTTACAGATGCTCAGTTATCACTAGGCAGGAGCACGTCTCTGAACCTTTCACTGTCCTTGAGACAGGTGACTGAAGTCTTTCTGCACTAATCTCCTTCTCCTCAGTCCAGGCTAGACCTTCCTCTCTGAAGCCCAGGCACTGACTGCAATGTATTCTGTTGAGGTACAGCTCTGACTAGGCTAAGGTGAATTAGACCACCTGTACCAGCCTCCACGTTCTGAACTGATGATAGAGCAGGCTGGACTGCTTCCTCCCTCCAGCTAAACTCCAGACGTCTGCTCCGTCCGAAGACAGGAAACACACTGACTCCAAATCACTCCACAAACATACACCCTGACCACTCCCTCAATAGTAAACTACACTACCCTAAGGGTGTGTCTAGTGTATGTTGAGTGAATGGTTATTTAGCATTAAACTGCTGTCTCGCCACACACTCTCCAGGGTACTGCGTGTGCCTAACACCAGGGCTACACACATACATTAGAGGTGATATGTGTGGACAAAAAGAATCCTAAGTGATGATGGTAGCGATGAGAAAGAGGCAGAATGGGATCGTTATTATGAAGCAATGATCGGGGATAACCTCTCTCTAGGAATTTTGTTTCCATCTCATTTAGGCGTTGAGCTGGCATCCCATATCCGAGCACCTCTTAATAACCAAGGAGTGACGTGCCTATCCTTTCTAATGATGAAGGTAGCCTGTCAATGGATGGTTAATTTCATCGATATTGCTCGGTGTTGACATACAATTTTATAAGCTGTGATGGAGGAAATGTTCTCCGTATAAGTAAATGAGAAGATGGATCAATTCAGTGTTATGTGCTTAGGCCATGGGGCTGTCATTGATCGGTTAGCATATTGTTCTGGGATTGTAATCAGCATTCCCAGGCTTCATGCCTGTTAGTGAGACCTCGGAAAGACCACTTCTGAGAAGTAGATTATTCCATAGTACGGACTCTGCTCTTCCTTTCAATACTCTGATTAGGAAAGATAAGCCTCATTATGTAAAGCTTTAAGAAATCCATAAAAGTAAAGATTTATAGTAAAAAAAATGCTATAATCATACATAACAGCAACAAGAAGAATATCTAATGCATGAGAAAATGCATAATAACCACAATAATATTATTAATAATAATATTAGAATAGAAATAATATAATAATACATAACATCAAGAAAAAGACCACATCACCCACCATAAAAAGTAAATATAAAAAGCAATAAATGGAATAGTCAGGCACACATAATACCAATCTTATTAAAAAAGACAGAAAAGTACAACTAATAATAATGTTATTTCTGTAATTCCGATTGCATTTTTGTCTTATTAATTTAATAATATAAAGGCAAAAAATAAAAACATACCTCCGGCCAGGGGTTTAATGATCACGGTTGCAGAGGGGCCCACCGACAGCACCTACTTTAGCTGGATGTTCGTCCGAGGATGCACATTCAGCTGAAGTGTATTGCAGCACACCGCACCCTGCGGCTCCCTTTGCTGAAATAAATGTCGCCAGCCAATCAGAGGCTGGCAGCCGACGTCGACGTGCCAGGCATTGCATGGCAGTGACATCATGTGCCATCATAGCAGTCATGCCAATGTCTGCTGCCAGCCTTATGCCGCCTACGGAAGAGGAAGCCTTATATCTTGCGAATGGAGGCAGGTGAGAAGTTTATTTTTTCAATGCAGAGGCAAAACGAGGACATATATACCAGGATGGGCCCAGGATGTGGGACATATATACCAGGATGGGGGACATACATACAAGGTGGGCCCAGGATGGTGGACATACAGTGCCTTGCGGAAGTATTCGGCCCACTGGAACTTTTCAACCTTTTCCCACATATCATGCTTCATACATAAAGATACCAAATGTAAATTTTTGGTGAAGAATCAACAACAAGTGGGACACAATTGTGGAGTTGAATGAAATTTATTGGTTATTTTAAATTTTTGTGGAAATACAAAAACTGAAAAGTGGGGCGTGCAATATTATTCAACCCCTTTACTTTCAGTGCAGCAAACTCACTCCAGAAGATCATTGTGGATCTCTGAATGATCCAATGTTGTCCTAAATGACTAATGATGATAAATATAATCCACCTGTGTGTAATCAAGTCTCCGTATCAATGCACCTGCTCTATGATAGTCTCAGGGTTCTGTTTGAAGCACAGAGAGCATCATGAAGACCAAGGAACACAACAGGCAGGTCCGTGATATGTGGAGCCCAGCTGCGCTCGATTCCACATATCCTAGAAGGGTGCATGAAGGATTTATCCACTAGAGGTCTCACTACATACACACACCTTCACCCGTCCTCAGTCCACCAGAGGGAGCCCTGATTGGGTTATAAAAGGGGGTGAAGGCAGGAAGTCAGTCAGTCTGCAGAGCAGAGTGAGTCTGCCTGCAGGGCAGAGTGAAGTGAAGCTGAGTCTGCAGAGGAGTTCTGTTCAGTCTAGCTGAGGAGTCTAGCAGATCAGGCTAGAGAGCTAAGAGCGTGCCGAAGCTCTGGAGAGCGGCAGAAGAGGCAGCCCACCAACTGCCAGGCTAGAGAGCTAAGAGCGTGCCGACGCTCTGGAGAGCGGCAGAAGAGGCAGCCCACCAACTGCCAGTGTGTGCCCTTGTGAGGGCCCGAGTAGGCCGAAGGCAAGAGAAGAGTACCAAAGGGGCAGAGGAGCCTTACCAGCTCACCCCAGCAAGTACAAACTGGACAACGGGTCCGAGCCTACAGGGTTCTCCAAGACCCAGTAGGAGACAACTGGAATTCTGAGGACTACAGGTCCCAGGAGCACCACAGAGCTGATACGTAACAGGGCCGGGGACACTGAGATACGATAAGCAGGGAAAGTGTACTCCAGTCCAGTCCCAGGGCGGCTCATCCCTGACTGTCATCACGAACAGGATTGCGTGCCCCGCAGCAACGGAAGAAGTGGTGCCCGTTACTGCCGGGTACTGTGCGCTTTACTAAAGACTGTATCTCGTATAATGGTGAAGATTTCCCGCCATTGTCCGCCATTATCGTGTCACCGTGGGAAAACTAGGAGGCGTACCTGTAAAAAGCGCACTGAGTTCTGGACACGCCCCATGTGCTGACACGGCGGCAGGTCCTGACAAGGAGCTCCAGTGAACACTCTGACGTCGGAGCGCTGGCGGCGCAGGTCCTTCAAGCGACTGTGCCCTGCTGAGCTGCGGCCTACAGAGGAAGATAGGCCACGGTTCACTAGGGGGGCGCCAGAATGTCGCAGCCTTCGTCCAACGGCACGGCCCAAGCCGACAACCCTGATGATCAGCCCTCGACCACTACTATGCCGGCCACAGCAGCCGCCCCTCACCTGGGCCTGTGGCCCTGATAGTACTGCTGACACTGCCGTACATGCCTGGAGCAAAGTGGCTTCTCCAGTACAGCGGCAAGCAGACACCCTGTCGGGGTTCAACCGCAAAATATGCAGCATACTGGACATGTACTCTATGTCAGATAAGCAAAGGGCTGCAGTAGTAGTGGGACAATTAACTGGCGCTGCAGAGAGAGAAGCGGAAACGTGGTCGGCTGCAGACCAGGAGTCAGTGCCCGCAATTTTCCTGAAGTTACAGACTGCCTTTGAGGACCGCACCGAAACAGACCTCCGAATGAGGTTCTACCAATGCTCCCAGAAATCTGAGGACAGCGTTCGGGATTATGCCTGCCGTTTACAAGGGGCCCTGTGAGGTCTCAAACAGGTTAATCCCTTGAGCGTCACCAATGAGAACAAAATGCTAAAAGAACAATTTGTACGGGGATTGAGGTCCTAAGCGGAAAGCAGGACTGTGCATTGGTGTTCCTTGGATCATCCCGATGCCACCTTTGATGCCCTTA
>JARQOD010000001.1:383508364-383592270 GCA_033576555.1 Oophaga sylvatica | reverse complement strand
GTCACTGTCCAGTCCGGACCTGCTGCGCCTATTACACCAGTTTATTTTCCTTACCCACTGTTCTGCGCCTTTTTACACTAGTCATAGTTCAGTCGGACCATGCTGCGCCTATTACACTAGTTATTAGTCCAGTCCCCATGTTCTGCGCCTATTACACCAGTCATTTGTCCAGTCCGGCACCATGCTGCGCCTATTACACCAGTTATTAGTCCAGTCCCCACTGTTCTGCGCCTATTAACCAGTCACTAGTCCAGTCCGGACCATGCTGCGCCTTTTTACACCAGTTATTAGTCCAGTCCCCATGTTCTGCGCCTATTACACCAGTCACTAGTCCAGTCCGGACCATGCTGCGCCTATTACACCAGTTATTAGTCCAGTCCCCACTGTTCTGCGCCTATTACACCAGTCACTAGTCCAGTCCGCACCATGCTGCCTCTATTACACCAGTTATTAGTCCGGTCCGCACCATGCTCCCTCTATTACAACAGTCACTAGTCCAGTCCGCACCTTTGCTGCCTCTATTACACCAGTTATTAGTCCGGTCCGCACCATGCTGCGCCTATTACACCAGTTACTTGTCCATAGGCACTGTGCTGTGCTCTCCTCATTTTTACTGCTGTAAAAATTCTTGAGAGAGGAAGGATTTTGCAGTCCAAGGATGAAGATAATAGGTAGACGGGATTTATAGCTGTCAATAGCGGCTGAGGAGTATTGCTGGAGCAGCAGCTTCTTCAGAGCGACCATTGCTGCATCATTAGTCTAAAGCGTCGTGTTTCACCAGCAGAATCGCTCTCCTGAAGATAATGGCCTCCTAGCTGTAATAGGCATGCAGCGCGGGTGACTGTGGTTCATATGTAGCCGCATCCTCGCTGATGTTATGTCTCTGTTATTAAGTTTCTATACCACCTCCATAGTCACAAGCATACATCTCGCAACTAAAAGAGCATTCACTGCTGGACTCTGCCAAGGAAAGGTGAAGCAAACATTTTATTATTGTGATTATTTAAAGGGAGCCATAAAGGAGATGACCCATTATTCAATAGATGATCATAATAGTCAAGGACAGGGAGCAGTCAGGGCTTTATATATTGATGTGAGGAACAGGAGAAAAGGGTGATTGGGATAAAAGACTCCTCGCTGAAGCCAGAAATGTCATAGTTGTGCAGAAGAATATTTTATAACTAGCAACCTACTAAAGCATATAAGGAAAAATTGGGAAAAGGGAATGGGGAAAAGGTTTATAGATCAGTTGTACTTCCATACTAGAAAATTGGTTAAAATGTAGAAGGATATAACTACTATAATTCTGCCCCTACATTTCAAGAATATAACAACTATAATACTGCTCCCTATGTACAAGAATATAACTACTATAATACTGCCCCTATGTACAAGAATATAACTACTACAATACTGCTCCTATGTACAAGAATATAACTACTATAATACTGCCCCCTATGTACAAGAATATAACTACTACAATACTGCCCCCTATGTACAAGAATATAACTACTATAATACTGCTCCTATGTACAAGAATATAACTACAATATATGCTCCTATGTAAAAGAATATAACTACTATAATACTCTCCTTGTACAAGAATGTAATTTTCATGCTCTTTAAAGAATATAATACTATAATATGCCTATGTAAAATAGAAAACTACTACAATACTGCATCCCATGTACAAGAATATAATTACCCGTATTTATCGTGTATAAGCAGAGATTTGCCTTTTTTTGTGGCTGAAAATGCCCCCTCGGCTTATACACGAGTCATGGGCAGAAACCTGCGGGGGTGGGGATGTGGTGGCAGGGCCGGTGGCGGGACTATACTCACCTCCCGTGCCCTCGCGAAGTCCTGCAATCCTGCTTCCCCGGTTCCGCTCTCCGGCTTCCTGCAGCTCTCCAGCGCTGAGCGTTGACGTAATACCCGCTCATTAAGGTCATGTAATATGGACGCGACGCCATACCATGGGCGTGGCCTCCATATTCATGGCCTTAATGAGCGGTATTACGTCACCGCTCAGCGCTGGAGAGCTGCAGGAAGCCGGGGAGAGCTGCAGGAAGCCGGGGGAGAATGCAGGATTGCCGGCCGGGACGTTCAGCGATGGCACGGGGAGGGTGAGTATGATGGAGGAGGATGGGAGGAGCATGGAGGAGGACAAGGAGCATGGAGCAGGACGGGGGGGAGGACGGAGAGCATGGAGCAGACCGGGGGGAGGACGGAGAGCAGGGAGCAGAACGGGGGAGGACGGAGAGCACGGAGCAGGAGGGGGGGGAGGGAGAGCTCGGAGCAGAACGGGGGAGGACGGAGAGCACGGAGCAGGATGGGGGGTGGGCACAGAGGAGAATGGGGGAGTGCAGAGAGATGGGGGAGAGACAGGACGGGGGAGGATGGAAAGCACGAGCAGGACAGGATAATGGAGCAGGAGGAGGAGAGCACAGAGGGAATGGGGGCGCACAGAGCTGGATGGGGGAGCACAGAGCAGGACGGCAACTTATACACCCGACTTATACGCGAGTCAATAAGTTTTCCAAGTTTTTGTGGCAAAATTAGGGGGGTCGGCTTATACACGGGTGGCTTATACATGAGTATATACGGTACTATAATACTGCCCCCATGTACAAGAATATAACTACTATAATACTGCCCTTATGTACAAGAATATAACTACTATAATACTGCTCCTATGTATAAGAATATAACTACTATAATACTGCTCCTATGTACTAGAATATAACTACTATAATACTGCCCTTATTGTACAAGAATTTAACTACTTTAATAATGTCCTATGTATAAGAATTATAACTACTATAATATGCCCTCTATGTACAAGAATATAACTACTATAATACTGTCTATGTATAAGAATTTAACTACTATAATACTGCCCATAGTACAAGAATATAACTACTTATACTGCCCCATGTTCAAGATTTAATAATTAATATGCCCACTTGTACATGAATATAACTACTATAATACTGCTCCTATGTATAAGAATTTTAACTACTATAATACTGCTCTATGTACTAGAATATAACTACTATAATACTGCCCCTATGTACAAGAAAATAACTACTATAATACTGCCCTCTATGTACAAGAATATAACTACTATAATACTGCTCCTATGTACAAGAATATAACTACTATAATACTGCCACTATGTACAAGAATATAACTACTATAATACTGCTCCTATGTATAAGAATATAACTACTATAATACTGCTCCTATGTACTAGAATATAACTACTATAATATGCCCTATGTACAAGAATATAACTACTATAATACTGCTCCTATGTACAGAATATAACTACTATAATACTGCTCCTATGTACAAGAATATAACTACTATAATACTGCCCTATGTACAAGAATATAAACTACTATAATACTGCCCCTATGTACAAGAATATAACTACTATAATACTGCCCTGTGTACAGAAATAAAATCATTAAAGCACTGCCAACCAAGTAACCATGAACATTCGTACAACATTGTTGTCATATGTATATAAGTTAATTAAATGTACTTTATTACATTTTTTTAGTTTGTATATTTTTTTTCTAAACTGCATACAATACATTTGTTGGTGAAATGTTCTTGTATGGTAAGAAATAGTCTGTGCTAATTAGCATTTTAGCTGAATATCATGTACTTTTCAAGGTAATGTTTTACATAGCAATTAACATTATTATGGGACAATGAGGTCTCTGCATTGAAAAAGGCCACAGAAAAAAATCATGTTCATTTTGCCCTATACATAATGGAGTAATGAGAAAATGCGACGTCTTCTATGAATTAACTTTACATAACACTGATCTCTCCTGCAGTCACATCTCATGAAATAATCATGCTGGGCTCACGTGCAATGTATGTTATTTGCTGTGCGGGAAGTTTGCAAAGGGATGTTTGATCTATACAATCTTTTTTCCAGTACCCTATTAGGGGATCAGTGGTAACAGAAGGAGACTCCATCCTCATTTGTTGGCCACATAAAAAAATGGCCACAAAGAGCAACTCCTCTGGAGGAATTAGCATGTCCATGTGTAAGGGTTTGCAAGGATGTTGTGTTCCCCAAACACATCCGGTTAAGTTTTAGTATTGTACATATTATTGTATATATTTTTGTGACCTGTATTTGTATATATTATTGTCTGTATATATATTCTTGCTATGTATATGTGTTTTATGCTAAGATAGGGAAAGTGTAGTACCTTATTAGGCCACTAGATGGGGCACATTAGTACACTTAGGTTAGGACTGTAAATAGTTAGCTTAGGAGGGGCTGACCGTGGTTAAGTGTAGAAGTTTTCCTGTTTTGTAATCAGTAGGGGCCTAGTGCCCATCTAGGGTAGTCAGCTCCGTAACATTAAGCAAGATACCCAGCCATTCAGAATCCAGATGGACAGAAGTGCAGCTGAAGCAGCAGTGTGACCGCAGTTGGGAGCAGAAGCTTGAGAGTGGTCCTACATCAGTACAGGGATGCAGGTCGCTCATCATGTGGCAGATCATTGCATGGGCTGATACCCTCCGATCTAGGGTGAATCGGACAAGGGAACCCCCAGACGTAGTGAGTCTGGACAGGAAGGACGCTGTGTTACCACAAGAGTCGGTCCGTTCCTGTAATGTACTGAAGGATGTAGAGAAGAGTGCAGAGGAAGTGTTTAATGTGAACTGTGTGGAACCATTTGCTGATGTTGTTACTGACAAGGATGTGCTGCGAAATGAAGCAAGTAAAGTTCTGCGTTTTAAGTTTGAAATGGACTTGTCTATTTTTGCGCAACAAGGCCAGTGGCGGAACTTCAGCAAGCCGATGGGACCCTGACGGTGCAGAAGGTATGCTGACAATGGGACATTATTTTCATG
Organism: Oophaga sylvatica; assembly: GCA_033576555.1. Lineage (NCBI taxonomy): Eukaryota > Metazoa > Chordata > Amphibia > Anura > Dendrobatidae > Oophaga > Oophaga sylvatica. The sequence goes on along the minus strand of JARQOD010000001.1, from coordinate 383,587,383 downwards.
TGACGGGAGGCCAGGGCAGGCTAAATCATATAGCCTCAGCCACAACTACGGCCCTGGCTCTGCCTCTCATACACGTATGGCATGGTCAGCCCATTCATGTCATTGATCTGCATGTAATGCACCCTCTGTTCGAGGGTGGCACTGTAGGGTAATTCACATTCACTCACATATTTGTGTGACCATTTTATAATATCAATGTATTTTTATATGGTTGGGCGGTTTTGAGCCCCCTTGAACTCTAAATATTTGGTTTGTTGGCCTCCTCTGCACCCCCCTATAGCTATTCCCTTGTCATCTACACCTTGAGATACTCTTTACAATAGTGCCTCATTATGGCAATAATAGGAGAATCATATAGGGGGACCATCACTTCTACTTTCATATGAACTCAGACCTTAGAGATCCACCCACATCCCACTGCTGACATCAGTTTGTCAAGGAACAACACTCTGCTGCCTCCAGTCATCAGAACAATTATGTAATTAACTGACAAGTGATGAGCGAGGCCGCGGCTGCTTCCACTACTAGGTATCACGATCCCGTTGCAGACTTACAGCAGGAGTCTGCACAAAGAAACTTAGCGGTCAGGGGCATCGAGAGGAGAGTGAGCTTACCGGCCTGAGCGCAGGACTTAAAGCACGTGACCACCAGGGGGAGTGGCCAGAGGCGGAGCCAGGTGCCGAGTAGCGGCGGTGACCGGCGATGCCGGAGAGTAGTCAGAACGTGCCGCGGTCAAGCAGGAGGTCAAAGAAATGCAGAAGGGTGTGACGTAAAGAGTGGTCAGGATGTAGCCAAAGGTCAGGAAGCCGAAGATAGTGGTACAGTACTAACGGGGCAGATGGATGCGGAGTAGGAGTAAACAAGCCAAAAGGTCAGAGTCGGAGGAGACAGTAATATCAGAATCACAAGGCATAGCACAGAAATGAGAAAACGGACTGGGTCGTACACAAGAGGCAATCAGACAAAGCAGTATGCAAGCACACCAGGGGGTCAAACACATAGCCAAGAACGAATGTATCACTGACAAAGAACCCCAGACAGGGGCGGATATATACAGCATATCCCTCCCAAACCAAAAGGAGGCCATACAAAATTAACCAAGCGAGCATATAACACCTCTGATTCCAACACATGGAATATATACAGTACAGACCAAAAGTTTGGACACACCTTCTCATTTAAAGATTTTTCTGTATTTTCATGACTATGAAAATTGTAAATTCACACTGAAGGCATCAAAACTATGAATTAACGCATGTGGAATTCTATACTTAACAAAAAAGTGTGAAACAACTGAAGTTATGTCTTATATTCTAGGTTCTTCAAAGAAGCCACATTTTGCTTTGATGACTGCTGTGCACACTCTTGGCATTCTCTTGATGAGCTTCAAGAGGTAGTCACCGGAAATGTTTTTCAACCTCCGTGTTTTTGTGCGACGCAGAACAGGTGAACGGATGGGCTCTGCATGCCTGGTTCCCACCGTGAAGCATGGAGGAGGAGGTGTGATGGTGTGGGGGTGCTTTGCTGGTGACACTGTTGGGGATTATTCAAAATTGAAGGCATACTGAACCAGCATGGCTACCACAGCATCTTGCAGCGGCATGCTATTCCATCGGTTTGCGTTTAGTTGGGCTATTATTTAGTTTTCAACAGGACAATGACCCCAAACACACCTCCAGGCTGTGTAAGGGCTATTTGACCAAGAAGGAGAGTGATGGGGTGCTACACCAGATGACCTGGCCTCCACAGTCACCAGACCTGAACCAAATCGAGATGGTTTGGGGTGAGCTGGACCGCAGAGTGAAGGCAAAAAGGGCCAACAAGTGCTAAGCATCTCTGGGAACTCCTTCAAGATTGTTGGAAGACCATTTCCAGTGACTACCTCTTGAAGCTCATCAAGAGAATGCCAAGAGTGTGCAAAGCAGTCATCAAAGCAAAAGGTGGCTACTTTGAAGAACCTAGAATATAAGACATTATTTTCAGTTGTTTCACACTTTTTTGTAAAGTGTAATGTATAATTCCACATGTGTTAATTCATAGTTTTGATGCCTTCAGTGTGAATGTACAATTTTCATAGTCATGAAAATACAGAAAATCTTTAAATGAGAAGGTGTGTCCAAAACTTTTGGTCTGTACTGTATATATATACCCTGATACGGTCACAGCCAACTTCACAATAACAATAGGAACTAGCTGCCACACCAATTGTTTATAAAGGCCGATTGGACACCCGTTACAGGTAGCATATGGCTTCAGGGTTGCAGTTTACAGAGTAAGAGGAACAGAGCTATTAAATTTTGTATATTTAATCTGAAAAATAGGCAGTGTTGTTACAAAAGGGAAAAAAACAATATGATATATAAAATTAAAAAAAAAATATATAAAGGATAAACAGAAGAAATATACTAAACCTGTGTCACAGAAATAGCGCAGATCATATTTGAGGTAAGCTCTTTTTTTAGGAGAACTGTGTCTTTGAGGACTGACAGCAGCAACAGCTCAAAATCTGCTTGTATTGGATAAAAACCACACCTGCATAAATGTCATTGGTAAGCCATATGGGAGTAGCTATAGGATGTGGCGAGGGTTCCAAAAATTAGAGCTCTCCAACTTTCAGGACATGCTTTCCTCTGGAGGTCCCAGGCGAGACATATATATTTATCATATTTTCTGTTATGATTTTAGCTTTCCATAGATAGGAATCATGGCATATACTGTATATTGTGATCCATATGTCAGATTTTAATTTGAGACTGATGCAGTGACCGCCCAGTGGTATAAATCAATGCGTTACATTTGCCATTTTGTGGAAATATATTTTCCATTAACTATAGGATCCTTCCTGTTCATAAAAAACCCAATATTCATCATTTGGAAAGAGAACTAGGGAGCTCACAGCAGATGTTTGTGTCCTGTTATATAAGGATGCATTGGCTATATTACTGTAGCAACTTCACAGGTCATAAATCTGTCGCTTCCCACATTCTTTCACAAGTTGTGCCTGGAATTCATGGCTGCGATCCATCAGATAACCAACTTTAAATACCTGTTTGTAGCAGGGGGTCCCAGCTGCATCGGTATAGGTTAGTAGAGTGCTAGCTTTGCTTCAATGTTCACTATAAGAAGGCTTTATAGATTTTACAACTATATCTATGACAGATACAAACTTTCTCTGTTATATCCTGAATGCACTGAGTGACTCTCTCCACCATTGTGTGTCTGGTGTATCTAATTCGTGCAGGATAAAGGGTATTTTGCAATAAGAAGCAGACAGCTCTCTGCAGTCTCACTGTTATAGGGCAGACTTTTTAAATCGGGGGGGGGGGGCTTCTAATGGCTCATTGAACCCTCCTCTACCTGCAACATAAATATAGGGTGAGGATAGCTTGCTATAGCAGTCAGGGGTCTGCTGAAGACCCCCATCTCTGCCATCTTGCTTCACCTATGAAGCCCAGCCTGTGGCAAAACATCAAATGATTGTATTTCTACATGTCCAAGGGATACTAGAAAAAAAAGTAATTTAAAAAGGTCTTGTCACAAATTGAAAAGTGGACAGTTTTTTCCTATTTTATTTTCTATTCTGATTGTTGTTTTTCTAATATCCACCATACAGTCCAGGTATGAAGCAACACCGATTGTGAATCAATTTTTCTGCTGTTGTGCAAATGGAACAGACAGCACATAGTAATGATCGGCAATTAGCAAGATACTCCCTAAAAAGGAGTGGTTTTGCAGGGGCTAGTACACCAGGAGACGTGGAGGGGGCCGTAGGAGGGCAACAACCCAGCAGCAGGACCGCTACTTCCTCCATCGTGCAAGGAAGAACAGGAGGAGCAGTGCCATAGCCCTGCAAAATGACCTCCAGGGGCCACTAACATCCATGTGTCTGCTCAAACTGTCAGAAACAGATTTCATGAGGGTGGTATGAGGGCGTGAAGTGCACAAGTGGGTGTTAGGCTTTCAGCCCAACATCATGCATTGTGATTGACATTTGCCAGAGAACATCAAGATTGGCAGAGTCGATATTGGCGCTCTGTGCTCTTCACGGATGAGAGCAGGTTCATGCTGAGTATATGTGACAGATGTGACTGAGTCTGGAGACTCCATGGAGAACTTTCTGCTGCCTACAATATCCTCCAGCATGACCGATCTGGCAGTAGGTCAGTAATGGTGTGGGGAGGCATTTTTTTGGAGGGTCGCACAATCTGCAATGTGCTAGTTAGAGGTACCCTGACTACCATTAGGTCCCAAGATGAGATCCTCAGACCCATTGTGAGACCATATGACGGTGAAGTGGGCCCTAGGTTCCTTCTGATGGTGACAATGCCAGGCCTCATGTGGCTGAAGTGTCAGCAATTCCTGCATGATGAAGGCATTGATGCTATGGATGGCCTGCCAATCCCCAGACCTGAATCCAATCTATTTATAAAAAACCAGAGTTAATAAAACAACTAATGCTCAAACAAGCAAAAGGGCATACTCCAAAAATAGATTATATGCAAGGAGAAGAAAGGAGCAATTTGACCCATATAAGGTAAAAATTGTATATACAGTTAGGTCCATAAATATTTGGACAGAGACAAAATTTATCTAATTTTGGTTCTAGACATTACCACAATGAATTTGAAACAAAACAAATCAGATGCAGTTGAAGTTCAGACTTTCAGCTTTCATTTGAGGGTATCCACATTAAAATTGGATGAAGGGTTTAGGAGTTTCAGCTCCTTAACATGTGCCACCCTGTTTTTAAAAGGGACCAAAAGTAATTGGACAGATTAAATAATTGTAAATAAAATGTTCATTTCTAGTACTTGGTTGAAAACCCTTTGTTAGCAATGACTGCTGAAGTCTTGAACTCATGGACATCACCAGACACTGTGTTTCCTTCTTTTTGATGCTCTGCCAGGCCTTCACCGCGGTGGTTTTCAGTTGCTGTTTGTTTGTGGGCCTTTCTGTCTGAAGTTTAGTCTTTAACAAGTGAAATGCATGTTCAATTGGGTTGAGATCAGGTGACTGACTTGGCCATTCAAGAATATTCCACTTCTTTGCTTTAACCCCCTTTACCCCCAAGGGTGGTTTGCACGTTAATGACCGGGCCAAATTTTTACAATTCTGACCACTGTCTATTTATGAGGTTATAACTCTGGAACGCTTCAACGGATCTTCGCAATTCTGAGATTGTTTTCTCGTGACATATTGTACTTCACGTTAGAAGTATAATTTATTCGATATAACTTGCGTTTATTTTTGAAAAAAACGCAAATATGGCGAAAATTTTGAAAATTTTGCAATTTTCAAACTTTGAATTTTTTTCCCTTAAAACAGAGAGATATGTCACACAAAATAGTTAATAAATAACATTTCCCACATGTCTACTTTACATCAGCACAATTTTGGAACCAAAATTTTTTTTTGTTAGGAAATTATAAGGGTTAAAAGTTGACCAGTGATTTCTCATTTTCACAACAAAAATTTACAAAGCCATTTTTTTAGGGACCACCTCACATTTGAAGTCACTTTGAGGGGTCTATATGGCAGAAAATACCCAAAAGTGACACCATTCTAAAAACTGCACCCCTCAAGGTACTCAAAACCACATTCAAGAAGTTTAATAACCCTTCAGGTGCTTCACAGGAGCTGAAGCAATGTGGAAGGAAAAAATTAATATTTAACTTTTTAGCCACAAAAATGATCTTTTACAAACGTTTTTTTATTTTCACAAGGGTAAAAGGAGAAAATGGGCAGATAAAGTTGTTGTGCAATTTCTCCTGAGTATGCCAATACCCCATATGTGGGGGAAAACCACTGTTTGGGCACACGGCAGAGCTCGTAAGGGAAGGAGCGCCGTTTGACTTTTTCAAACTAAAATTGGCTGGAGTTGAGGTTGGACGCCATGTCGTGTTTGGAGAGCCACTGATGCGCCTAAACAGTGGAAACCCCCCACAAGTGACACCATTTTGGAAACTAGACCCCTAAGGAACTTATCTAGATCTGTTGTGAGCACTTTGAACCCCAAAGTGTTTCACAAAAGTTTATAATGCCTGGGTGTGAAAAAAAAAAAAAAAAACAATTTTCCACAAAAATGATTTTTTAGTCCCAAATTTTTGATTTTTCCCAAGGAAATTGGACCCCAAAAGTTGTTTTCCAATTTGTCCTGAGTACGCTGATACCCCATATGTGGGGGGAGGAAACTGTTTGGGCGCACGGCAGGGCTTGGAAAGGAAGCAGTAACGTTTTGGAATGCAAACATTGATGGGGGTCATGTTCCATTTGTAGTGCCCAGATGAGCCTAAACAGTGGAAACCCCCACAAGTGACCCCATTTTGGAAGCTAGACCCCTAAGGAACTTATCTAGATCTTTGGTGAGCACTTTGAACCCCCAAGTGCTTCACACAAGTTTATAATGCCCGAGCATGAAAATAAAAAATCCTATTTTTTTCCCACAAAAATGATCTCTTAGTCACTAATTTTTATTTTCCAAGGGTAACAGGAGAAATTGGACCACAAAATTTGTTGTCCAATTTGTCCTGAGTACGCTGATACCCCATATGTGGGGGGGAACCACTGTTTGGGCGCATGGCAGAGCTCGGAATGGAAGGAGCACCATTTGACTTTTTCCAACCAAAATTGGCTGGAATTGAGATTGGACGCCATGTTGCATTTGGAGAGCCCCTGCTGTGCCTAAACAGTGGAAACCCCCCACAAGTGCCCCCATTTGGGAAACTAGACCCCCTAAGGAACTTATCTAGATCTTTGGTGAGCAATTTGAACCCCCAAGTGCTTCACACAAGTTTATAACGTAGAGCCGTAAAATTAAAAAATCATATTTTTTCCACAAAATTGATTTTTTCACCCCAATTTTTATTTTCCCAAGGGTAACAAGACTCCAAAAGTTATTGTGCAATTTGTCCTGAGTGCGATGATACCCCATATGTGGGAGTAAACCACTGTTTGGGTGCATGGCAGAGTTTGGAAGGGAAGGAGCGCCGTTTGACTTTTTCAACGCAGAATTGGCTGGATGCCATGTCGTGTTTGGAGAGCTCCTGATATGCCTAAACAGTGGAAACCCCCCACAAATGACACCATTTTGGAAACTAGACCCCTCAAGGAACTTATCTAGATGTGTGGTGAGCACTTTGAACCCCAAGTGCTTCACAGAAGTTTATAACGTACAGCCGTAAAATAAAAAATCCTTTTTTTTTTTTTTACAAAAATGATTTTTTCGCCCTCAATATTTTATTTTCACAAGGGTAACAGGAGAAATTGGACCCCAAAAGTTGTTGTCCAATTTGTCCTGAGTACGCTGATACCCAATATGTGGGAGTAAAAATACTGTATGAGCGCACGTCGGGGCTCAGAAGGGAAGTAGTGACGTTTTGGATTGCAGACTTTGATGGAATGGTCTGGGGGAGTCATGTCGCATTTGGAGAGCCCCTGATGAATCTAAACAGTGGAAACCCCCCACAAGTGACCCCATTTTGGAAAATAGACCCCACAAGGAACTTATCTAGATGTGTGGTGAGCACTTTGAACCCCGAAGTGCTTCACAGAAGTTTATAACGTACAGCCGTAAAAATAAAAAATCCTTTTTTTTTTACAAAAATGATTTTTTCGCCCCCAATATTTTATTTTCACAAGGGTAACAGGAGAAATTGGACCCCAAAAGTTGTTGTCCAATTTGTCCTGAGTATGCTGATACCCAATATGTGGGAGTAAACTACTGTATGGGCGCACGTCGGGGCTCGGAAGGGAAGTAGTGACGTTTTGGATTGCAGACTTTGATGGAATGGTCTGGGGGCGTCATGTCGCATTTGGAGAGCCCCTGATGCGCCTAAACAGTGGAAACCCCCCACAAGTGACCCCATTTTGGAAAATAGACCCCACAAGGAACTTATCTAGAAGTGTGGTGAGCGCTATGAAGCTCCAAGTGCTTCACAGAAGTTTTATAACATACAGCCGTAAAAACAAAAAAATAATTTTTTTTTTACAAAAATGATATTTTCGCCCCCAGTTTTTTATTTTACCAAGGGTAACAGAAGAAATAGGACAAATTGCACAATAACTCTTGGGGTCCAGAGTACGCTGATACCCCATATGCGGTAGTAAACTACTGTTTGGGCGCCATGGCAGAGCTCAGAAGTGAAGGAGCACCGTTTGACTTTTTCAACGCAGAATTGGCTGGAATTGAGATCAGACGCCATGTCACATTTGGAGAGCCCCTGATGTGCCTAAACAGCGGAAACCCCCCAATTCTAACTCCAACCCTAACCCAACACACCCCTAACCCAAGTCCCAACCCTAACCACAAACCTAACCCTAACACACCCCTAACCCTAATCCCAACCATAACCCTAATACTAACGTTAGCGCCAACCCTAACCCTAACTTTAGCCGCAACCCTAACCCTAACGGGAAAATGGAAATAAATACATTTTTTTAATTTTATTATTTTTCCCTAACTAAGGGGGTGATAAAGGGGGGTTTGATTTACTATTTATAGCGGGTTTTTATGATTGGCAGCTGTCACGCTAAAAGACGCTTTTTATTGCAAAAAATAGTTTTTTGCATCACCACATTTTGAGAGCTATAATTTTTGCATATTTTGGCCCACAGAGTCATGTGAGGTCTTATTTTTTGCGGTACGAGGTGACGTTTTTATTGGTACCATTTTTGAGCACGTGACATTTTTTTGATCGCTTTTTATTTCGATTTTTGGGAGGTTAGAATGAACAAAAATCAGCAATTCATGAATTTCTTTTGGGGGAGGCGTTTGTACCGTTCCGCTTGTGGTAAAATTGATAAAGCAGTTTTATTCTTCGGGTCAGTACAATTACGGCGATACCTTATTTATATCATTTTTTTATGTTTTGGTGCTTTTATAGCATGAAAACAATTTTACATAAAAAATTATTATTTTTGCATCGCTTTATTCTGCGAGCTATAACTTTTTAATTTTTTCGCTGATGATGCTGTATGATGGCTCGTTTTTTGCGGGACAAGATGTCGTTTTCAGCGGTACCATGGTTATTTATCTCGGTCTTTTTGATCGCGTGTTATTCCACTTTTTGTTCAGCGGTATGATGATAAAGCATTGATTTTTTTGCTTCGTTTTTTTTTTTTTTTTAAGGGGCTCATTAAAGGGGTTAACTAGTGGGACAGTTTTATAGGGGGGGTCGTTATGGACGCGGCGATACCAAATATGTGTACTTTTATTGTTTTGGTTTTTTTATTTACAGGAAAGAAGGAATTTATTGGGGAATATTTTTTTTTTTTTTTTATGATTTTTTTTTACCACTTTTTATTTTTATTTTTTTTACTTTTATACTTTGTCCCAGGGTGGGACATCACTGTATTTTAGCAGATCGCTGGTGTGACAGTGTGCACAGCACTCTGTCACACCAGCGATCGCTCTGGCACTGCTGCAGGCTTCCCCAGCGCCTGCTCTCAGCAGGCACTGAGGAAGCCGCCTCCCTGCAGGACCCCGGCGCCATCTTGGATCCGGGTCCTGGGAGGGAGGAAGCCCTCAGAACAGCGCGATCACATCGCGCTGCTCTGAGGGTCTCAGGGGAGCGCGCAGGGAGCCCCCTGCCTGCGCTATCCTCCCCTGTGCCCCGGGTACACCGCGATCATGTTTGATCGCGGTGTGCCAGGGGTTAATGTGCCGGGAGCGGTCCGTGACCGCTCCTGACACACAGTCACGGGTGTCAGCTGTGATAATCAGCTGACACCCGGCGGCGATCAGCTGCGCTCCCCCCGGGAGCGCAGCTGATCGCCCATGACGTACTATTCCGTCCATGGGAATAAGGTCCAGGGTCACATGGACGGAATAGTACGTCTGATGGCAGAGAGGGGTTAATAAACTCCTGGGTTGCTTTGGCTTTATGTTTTGGGTCATTGTCCATCTGTAGTATGAAACGACGACCAATCAGTTTGGCTGCATTTGGCTGGATCTGAGCACACAGTATGGCTCTGAATACCTCAGAATTCATTCGGCTGTTTCTGTCCTGTGTCACATCATCAATAAACACTAGTGACCCAGTGCCACTGGCAGCCATGCATGCCCAAGCCATCACACTGCTTCCGCCATGTTTTACAGATGATGTGGTATGCTTTGGATCATGAGCTGTACCACGCCTTCGCCATACTTTTCTCTTTCCATCATTCTAGTAGAGGTTGATCTTGGTTTCATCTGTCCAAAGAATGTTCTTCCAGAACTGTGCTGGCTTTTTTAGATGTTTTTTAGCAAAGTCCAGCCTAGCCTTTTTATTCTTGATTCTTATGAGTGGCTTGCACCGTGCAGTGAACCCTCTGTATTTAATTTCATGCAGTCTTCTCTTTATGGTAGATTTGGATATTGATACGCCTACCTCCTGGAGAGTGTTGTTCACTTGGTTGGCTGTTGTGAAGGGGTTTCTCTTCACCATGGAGAGTATTCTACGATCATCCACCACTGTTGTCTTCCGTGGGCGCCCAGGTCTTTTTGCATTGATGAGTTCACCAGTGCTTTCTTTCTTTCTCAGAATGTACCAAACTGTAGATTTTGCCACTCCTAAAGTTGTAGCAATTTCTCGGATGGGTTTTTTCTGTTTTTTGCAGCTTAAGGATAGCTTGTCTCACCTGCATGGAGAGCTCCTTTGACCGCATGTTTCCTTCACAGCTAAACCTTCCAAATACAAACACCACACCTCAAATCAACACCAGCCCTTTTATCTGCTTAATTGAGAATGATATAATGAAGGGATTGCCCACACCTGTCCATGAAATAGCCTTGGAGTCAATTGTCCAATTACTTTTGGTCCCTTTAAAAACAGGGTGGCACATGTTAAGGAGCTGAAACTCCTAAACCCTTCATCCAATTTTAATGTGGATACCCTCAAATGAAAGCTGAAAGTCTGAACTTCAACTGCATCTGATTTGTTTTGTTTCAAATTCATTGTGGTAATGTCTAGAACCAAAATTAGATAAATGTTGTCTCTGTCCAAATATTTATGGACCTAACTGTATTTATTAATTAATGCTCAATAAATTACCATTCGTATATAAAAATCAGAAATTTTACATATACTTAACAAATGCTGTGAAGGTCACAAACAAGCAATTAAAAGCAGACTGTTAACTACTGATTGGACCGGGAGTTACAGACTCAAAAAAACATACACCATCAAAGTATAAAGCACAACACATGTATGCAAAGATATCATAGCACTAGGTAATTGTAATGTCATATATATATTATGCCACTCACAAAATCAGTCTCCAAAAAATAGACCACAACAACACCCAGTATTCATAAATGAGTCTCACCCAAGTATGTCCAGAGAACAGTCAAATCGTGCAGCCCCGACGCGCGTTTCGCGTGGGCTTCCTCAAGGGGCTGTGCACAGATTTGTGTGTTAGATACCTATATATAACCCTAATACAGCTGATCCTAGTTTGGACATAATTAGCGGCGCATGTAGATGAGACCCCCAAAGCAGGACGTGACGTCTCTCCCTGGCCTCCAATGCGATGCACGCCGGTCCGAGCCGCTGCTTTAGCAACCCAGACTAACGCTCACCGCACTAAGGACGCCGGAAGTGACGTTCCTGCCTGCGCGCATCATGGACATGCGCACTCGTCCAACATATCGGACCCGGCGCCATAACAACCTGTGCCTCCCCCATGTCAACAATGAAGATAACGCAACTCCTCGATCACCGCCCGAGAGGCCGAAAGTGCCGGATCACCTAGGTAACCAGGACACACAGCCTCCCAACGCAGCGATCCAGGAGAAGCGCTTCAGTAGTAAAGTGTACCTATAAAAGGTGAAAGAAATGTCTCTGGATCAATTAATTATACCCATATACATATATAAAGTGCATCAGTGGTCATAGTAATTAATAATATAATACTATATCATATATTAAAGTGACAAGTGCAAAATATACATACATAATAATTACAAACAACAAATCATGTGACACAAAAAAACCAATAAGTGAAAGACAAATATAATAACAAGTGATACATATTATATCATATAATATACAAATTGTGATTCAATCTTGTTCCGTGTACGGGTGACTATCTTCATTCCGCCTAGATCCAGCATTTCATAAATATGTCAGGACTAGATGGTGGCCCGATTCTAACGCATCGGGTATTCTAGAATATGTATGTAGTTTAAGTATAGAGGCTGCTGGGGTGTATATGGAGGCTGCTGCTGCTGGGGTGTATATAGAGGTTGCTGGGCTGTATATAGAGGCTGCTGGGCTGTATATAGAGGCTGCAGGGGTGTGTATAGAGGCTGCTGCTGCTGGGGTGTATATAGAGGCTGCTGCTGCTGGGGTGTATATAGAGGATGCTGTGGTGTATATAGATGCTGCTGGGGTGTATATAGAGGCTGCTGCTGGGGAGTATATAGAGGCTGCTGCTGCTGGGGTGTATATAGAGGCTGCTGCTGCTGGGGTGTATATAGAGGCTGCTGCTGGGGTGTATATAGAGGCTGCTGGGCTGTATATAGAATCTGCTGCTGGGGTGTATATAGAGGCTGCTGGGGAATATATAGAGGCTGCTGGGGTGTATATAGAGGCTGCTGCTGGGGTGTATATAAAGGTTGCTGGGCTGTATATAGAGGCTGCTGGGCTGTATATAGAGGCTGCAGGGGTGTGTATAGAGGCTGCTGCTGTGGGTGTATATAGAGGCTGCTTGCTGGGGTGTATATAGAGGATGCTGTGGTGTATATAGATGCTGCTGGGGTGTATATAGAGGCTGCTGCTGGGGAGTATATAGAGGCTGCTGCTGCTGGGGTGTATATAGAGGCTGCTGCTGGGGTGTATATAGAGGCTGCTGGGGTGTATATAGAGGCTGCTGCTGCTGAGGTGTTTATAGAGGTTGCTGGGGTGTATATAGAGGCTGCTGGACTGTATATAGAGGCTGCTTGGCTGTATATAGAAGCTGCTGGGGTGTATATAGAGGCTGCTGCTGCTGGGGTGTATATAGAGGCTGCTGTGGTGTATATAGAGGCTGCTGCTGGGGTGTATATAGAGGCTGCTGCTGCTGGGGTGTATATAGAGGCTGCTGCTGGGGTGTATATAGAGGCTGCTGGGCTGTATATAGAATCTGCTGCTGGGGTGTATATAGAGGCTGCTGCTGCTGGGGTGTATATAGAGGCTGCTGGGGTGTATATAGAGGCTGCTGCTGCTGGGGTGTATATAGAGGCTGCTGTGGTGTATATAGAGGCTGCTGCTGGGGTGTATATAGAGGCTGCTGCTGCTGGGGTGTATATAGAGGCTGCTGCTGGGGTGTATATAGAGGCTGCTGCTGGGGTGTGTATAGATACTGCTGGGGTGTATATAGATGCTGCTGGGGTGTATATAGAGGCTGCTGGGGTGTAAATAGAGGCTGCTGCTGGGGTGTACGTGGAGGCTGCTGCTGGGGTATATGTGGAGGCTGCTGCTGGGGTATATAGAGGCTGCTGCTGGTGGGGTCTGCGTGGAGGCTGCTGCTGGGGTTTACGTGGAGGCCACCGGTCAGGGTACTTCCTCTGCGAGCAGCCGGGAGATGACTGGCTAGCGCCGGTCATCTCCCGGCTGCGTCGCCGCTGACCTCCATGCGGCAGGAGATGACCCGCGGCTAATATCGAGAGATCAGTGGCTAGCGCCGCTGATCTCCCGACGATAGCGGTGGCGTGCGTGGTTCAAATCCTGTGCCAATTCACGGCCGGACTGCGCCTGTTGCATCGGGTATTCTAGAATATGTATGTAGTTTATTTATGAAGATGTAAGAATAATGCAATGAATACACAGGATTTTCCGGGTAAAATATATACATTATCATTAAATGTTATTGCCCATAGAACTGCTCTCTAACACAGGTTCTGTGATAGTCCCTGTGACGTTGCTAAGGCCACGGTTGGGTATCCAAGGGGTGTGCTCGCACCACTCCCCCAGCAACAAACACATCCAATCCGGAGGCAGCTGAGCAGAGAGGTCGCGACCAATCAGCGACGCGGGATTTCCGTTACAGACAGACAGAACTGACAAAACATGTTCAGTACATCATGGGCAGTTGGTGAGTCACCTGACCACATGGGCAGAGTTAGCCCTGCATCACTGATTGGCCGCGGCCGGACGAATCAGCGACGCGGGATTTCCTGGACAGACAGACAGACGGGATAAGACAATTATATAGTAGATACGTATAGATGATCAACCAAGGGGCACTAAAATGAGCAACCAGAACCCAATATCAGGACATACTGTATATACTCGAGTATAAGCCGACCCGAGTATAAGCCGACCCCCTAATTTTGCCACAAAAAAACTGGGAAAACTTATCGACTCGAGTATAAGCCTAGGGTGGAAAATGAGATAATGCCCCATATGCTGCCCCATGAATTATGCCCCACAAGATGCTCCATGTATTGTGCCCCATATGATGCCCCATGTATTATGCCCCACAAGATGCTCCATAGATTGTGCCCCATATGCTGCCCATGTATTGTGCCCCATAGATGCTCCATAGATTGTGCCCCCATAGATGCTCCATAGATTGTGCCCCCATAGATGCTCCATAGATTGTGCCCCATAGATGCTCCATAGATTGTGCCCCATAGATGCCCCATGTATTATGCCCCCATAGATGCTCCTTAGATTATGCCCCAAAAGATGCTCCATAGATTGTGCCACCATAGATTATGCCCCCATAGATGCTCCATAGATTATGCCACCATAGATGCTCCATAGATTATGCCCCCATAGATGCTCCATAGATTATGCCCTATAGATGCTCCTTAGATTATGCCCCCATAGATGCTCCATAGATTATGCCCCCATAGATGCTCCATAGATTATGCCCCATAGATGCTCCACAGATTATGCCCCATAGATGCTCCACAGATTATGCCCCCATAGATGCCCCATGTATTATGCCCCCATAGATGCCCCATGTATTATGCCCCCACAGATGCTGCATTGAATAGACCCCTTATGCTGCCGAAGCTGCTGCAACAACAAAAAAAAAAGACATACTCACCTCTCGTCGCTGGGGGCCAGGTGCCGGTGTCCTGAGCAGGCAGGGAAACACCGGCGCGCTATGGGGGACAGGTGCCAGTGTCACAGCTCGTTCAGGGCCCCGGCACCTGAGAGATTTACCTGTCACCCGCTCCACCGCTGAGCGCCGCTGTCTTCGGGACCTCCGGCAGTGAATGATCAGGCAGAGGGCACGGCGCGCACAAGCTACGTCATCGCGCCCTCTGCCTGAACATTGCAGCAAGAGGACCCGAGGACACAGCGGCGAGCAGCGGTGGAACGGGACAGGTAAATATTGCTTGTACTCACCCTTCCGCTGGCGCGTCTCTGCCCTGCTCTTCTCCCGTGGTCTCCGGCGCCAGTGTTCAGCGGTCACGTGGTACCTCTCATTAAAGTCATGAATATGTGAATATTCATGCCTTTAATGAGCGGTACCACCTGACCGCTGAACACAGGCTCCGGAGACCATGGGAGAAGAACAGGGGCTGCAGAGACCGCGCCGGCGGAGTGGTGAGTATATAGAACAGCTGCGCTTCGCCTCCCCCTTGTATATGACACGAGTATAAGCCGAGAGGAGGACTTTAAGCACTAAAAAATGGGCTGAAAATCTCGGCTTATACTCGAGTATATACGGTAAGTCATAAATAAATCTAAATTAGAAAATTAAAAACAAGAATTAATAAAAACACAAACAAAATAAAGCCAAATCCATCTTATAGAAATGAAGCAAAGCTGATTTGTTCATTCAGACCATTGGGAACCATAGTTCCAAGAGCTGCAATCCACTTACATTCTTTTTGGGCTAAACTACGTTTGTAGTTGTCACGCTGTATCACAGATACACATATGATGTCAGTAATCAATACTAAGAGGGACAACATGCAATATAACATATAAATAGGAAATCTCAACATGTATATAAAGTATAGTATTACCTGACATAATATCCGTTGTACTGTGGGTGAATCCTGAAGACGTATAATACTGTACTCAGGCTGCAGGTGGACCGGGGTCTATGCTGACCCTAAACTGGGGACCTGACTCGTCCCTCAACCTGGAGGTACTGTTAATGGTACAGAGGTCCAGGCCGCCAACGTAACCCTGTCTCCTATAAGTCCCTGACAACTGTAATCTAGTCCTCAGAAGGACCCTGATTACCACACAGGGAATAGGCAGGTTACTGCTTAACAAACAGTACAGACAAAAGAGACAGACAGGGGACAAAGTAAACACTGTCTTGCATACAACACTCGAGGAGAGGAGAAACCACAAAGGAACTCTTAACTTAAGTCTTCTCATGACCTGATCCAAACTACTGGTCTGCATGTAAGCTTTCACCGGCATCTAACAAGCAGACTGGCAGGTATATAAAGGAAGCTAATTAGTGCATAATCAAAAGCAGCCGGGCGAGGCTGGACCTAGTCTTAGCCAAGAGCTAGGTAAAATTAACTCCCTCACTACCAAACACAAAGAAACAGCAACTCAGCTGCGAGAAGTCAGAATGTGCAATCGCGACGATCTTCGTGGCGATACACCCATGACAGTACCCCCCCTTCTACGAGGGGCCTCCGGACCCTCAGGGCCAGGTCTGCCCGGGTAAGTTGTGTGGAAGGTCCGAACCAATCGATCTGCGTTAACATCAGACGCAGGAACCCACGTCCTCTCCTCAGGACCATACCCCTTCCAATGAACCAAGTACTGAAGGGACCGGCGATTCAGACGTGAGTCAATGATCTTCGACACTTGAAATTCTAAGTTACCATTGACCACCACTGGAGGAGGAGGTAGAGGTGACGGTATAACTGGCGCCACGTACCTCTTAAGCAACGATTTGTGGAACACATTGTGGATTTTAAACGTAGGAGGAAGGTCCAGACGAAATTCCACAGGATTAATTATAGAACTGATCCTGTATGGACCGATGAACCTGGGACCCAGTTTCCAGGAGGGAACCTTGAGTTTTATATTCTTGGTAGACAACCATACCAGATCGTTCACACAAAGGTCCGGACCAGACACTCTCCTCCTATCAGCCCTCCGTTTGTAACGGTTCCCATAGCACACAGATTTCAGTACTCCTCTCCAAACTGAAGCAAGTGACGACGAAAATCGTTCCTCCTCAGGAACCCAGAAGGGCCCCCCCCATTGAAAGTACAAAACTGGGGGTGAAAACCATATGCCCCAAAAAACGGGGACTTACCAGTGGACTCGCTCCGCCTATTGTTAAGAGCGAACTCTGCCAGAGGCAAGAAAGAAGACCAGTCCTCCTGGTTCTCTGAGACAAAACACCGAAGATATGTCTCTAGGCTCTGATTCAGACGCTCTGTCTGACCATTGGTCTGCGGATGAAAAGCCGAAGAAAATGACAACTGCATCCCCCGACGTGAACAAAATGCCCTCCAGAATTTGGACACAAACTGAGACCCCCTATCTGACACCACATCAGAAGGCAACCCGTGAAGTCTCACAATCTCCCCAATGAACACCTGCGCCAGAGTTTTAGCATTAGGAAGAGCAGGAAGAGCAATGAAATGTGCCATCTTACTGAACCTGTCAACTACAACTAGAATGACAGTCTTCCCTGACGACGGAGGGAGGTCCGTAATGAAGTCCATAGACAGATGAGTCCATGGACGCTCCGGAATTTTCAAAAGCAAGAGGGTCCCAGACGGACGGGTATGTGGGGTCTTAGAGCAAGCACAAACTCCACAGGACGCGACAAAAGTTATTACCTCTTTATTTAAGTTAGGCCACCAAAACCGGCGAGAAAGGAGATCCACAGTTGCTTTACTCCCTGGGTGTCCTGCTAAAGCAGAATTATGATGTGCCTCGATAACCCTTTGTCTCAACTGATTAGGAACAAACAGTTTCCCTGGAGGTCCTACAGGGGCGTCCCCCTGAGCCTCCAATATCTCCTCCTCAAGCTCAGAGCATACAGCCGACACCACAACTCCCTCCTGAAGGATAGGAACCGGGTCATCCGTCTTCCCGGCCCCGGGAAACTACGAGATAAGGCATCAGCCTTAACATTTTTTGACCCAGGACGATAAGTGACGACAAAATTAAACCTGGTAAAAACAACGACATCTAGCTTGTCTAGAATTCAGACGCTTTGCAGATTCTAAATACAGCAGGTTCTTGTGATCAGTAATAACGGTGACCGGGTGGACTGCCCCCTCCAAAAAGTGATGCCACTCCTCAAAAGCCAACTTAATGGCCAAGAGTTCCCTATTGCCGACATCATAATTCCTCTCGGCGGGCGACAATTTCTTGGAGAAGAAAGCGCACGGACGCCATTTACCAGGGGACGGACCTTGGGATAATACTGCACCACCCCTACGTCAGACGCGTCTACCTCCACAATGAACGGTTGTGATGCATCAGGTTGGATGAGTATGGGGGCCGAAGCAAAACATTTTTTCAAGGAGGAAAATGCTTGACAAGCTTTGTCAGACCACCTAGAAAAATCCGTCCCTTTTTTAGTCATGTCAGTGAGAGGTTTGACAACAGATGAGAAATTACGAATAAATTTCCGATAGTAGTTAGCAAACCCAGGAAACGCTGCAGTGCCTTAAGATCCTCTGGCCGATCCCATTCAAGCACTGCTCTCACTTTCTCAGGGTCCATACGGAAACCGGAAGCTGACACCAGGAAACCCAAAAATTGAAGTTCCTGTACGGCGAATACACACTTTTCCCATTTGGCGAACAACTTATTATCTCGCAAGATCTGCAACACCTGTCTCACATGCTCCTGATGAGACACAAGATCTGGCGAGTAAATTAAGATGTCATCTAAATAAACGACCACAAACTGCCCACAAGGTGGCGAAAGATGTCATTAACAAAATGTTGAAACACCGCCGGGGCAGTAGTCAGACCAAAAGGCATGACAAGGTTCTCATAATGTCCTTCCGGAGTGTTAAACGCCGTCTTCCACTCATCCCCTCCTTTATCCTAATCAGATTATACGCCCCCCTGAGATCCAACTTAGAGAACCATTTGGCGCCCACAATCTGATTGAAGAGATCAGGAATAAGTGGGAGCGGATACGGATCTCGGACCGTAATCCGATTAAGCTCACGGAAATCCTAGCAAGGGCGTAGGCCTCCATCTTTTTTCTTCACAAAGAAGAACCCCGCGGCCACTGGGGAAGATGAAGGTCTAATATGCCCCTTGGCCAGACTTTCCGAAATATAATCCTTCATAGCCTGCCTCTCAGGACCAGAAAGGTTATATAACCTAGATTTATGTAATTTAGCATCAGGAAGCAATTTAATTGAGCAGTCATACGCACGATGAGGAGGTAACTCTTGACACCCTCCTCCGAGAACACATCCTCAAAGTCCTCCAGAAAAGGAGGCAAGGCTCTAGGCACGACCGCACTGATGACCGTTTTCATGCAGTTATTCTTGAAGAATTCACCCCACTGGCTTATCTCTCTGGATTGCCAATTAATCACTGGGTTATGTTTAGCCAACCAAGGAAGTCCCAACACAATAGGAGTAGGAAGACCCTCCAACACATAACAAGACAATTGTTCTTTATGTCTTGCCCCTACTCGAAGGTCTATGTTATGAACAGCTTGTACAAAGCTACCTTGACGAGAGGTCTGGCGTCAATAGAGAATATAGGGATCGGTTTGGCCAATACACTCAGTTGCATACCTTGCACCTGGGCAAACCGAGCGTCCACCAGATTAGCCCCAGACCCACTATCAAGAATAACAGAAATCCTCTCAACTCTCGTACCAACCACCACCTCCGCAGGTACGAGAAACTGAGACGGACCTAGGGACGAAACACACACTCCAGGCCGTCGTCCACCACACAACCTGGGATCAACAGTTTTCCGGCGACTTTTTTGCTCAATGAGGCACGGGACGGACACCCCTCAACAAAATGTCCCTCTTTCCCACAGAAGAAACACCTTCTTGTCTTGCGGCGCACCGCCGATCCCCCCTACGAAATGATGTCCCTCCCAACTGCATAGGCTCCTCAGAACAGACCAGGGGAACCTCAATATAAGGGACCTTAGTAGTAGGTGGAGTCACAACAGGGGGCGGAGTTACTCGCACCTCTCCCGAAGCCGTCTATCAATATGAATAGCAAGGGCCATAGCAGCCTCCAGTGACGGAGGAGAATCATACTGAGCCAAAACATCTTTTAATTTGTCCGATAACCCTTGACAAAACAGGCTCCTAAGAGCTGGGTCATTCCACTGAGTATCTGTGGCCCATCTACGGAATCAGAAGAAAATTCCTCCGCTGGACGATCTCCCTGCTGTATCTTACGTAACTTCATTTCAGCAAGGGAGACCCGATCCGGGTCATCATATACCAGACCCAGGGCAGAAAAAATCGATCTACTGACTGGAGGGCCGGGGAGCCCGGAGGAAGAGAGAACGCCAGGATTGAGGGTCCCCTTGTAAGAGCGAGATGACAATTCCCACCCTCTGCTCTTCACTCCCCGATGACTGAGGCCCGAAGCCGAAAATATAATTTACATGCCTCCCGGAAGGTAAAAAATTTGTCCCGCCACCAGTGAACCTGTCCGGGAGAGCAACTTTAGGTTCAGACCTGGTTTGCTCCGGGGGAGACAAAACCCTGGACTTAATGGATAAACTCTGCAACTGCAGGGCTAGCTGGGCATCTGGATCCATGGTAGCTGGGGAGAATCTTTTTGGGCCGGTGAAAATGGCATGCTGTATCACAGATACACATATGATGTCAGTAATCAATACTAAGAGGGACAACATGCAATATAACATATAAATAGGAAATCTCAAATGTATATAAAGTATAGTATTACCTGACATAATATCCGTTGTACTGTGGGTGAATCCTGAAGACGTATAATACTGTACTCAGGCTGCAGGTGGACCGGGGTCTATGCTGACCCTAAACTGGGGACCTGACTCGTCCTCAACCTGGAGGTACTGTTAATGGTACAGAAGTCCAGGCCGCCAACGTAACCCTGTCTCCTATAAGTCCCTGACAACTGTAATCTAGTCCTCAGAAGGACCCTGATTACCACAGGGAATAGGCAGGTTACTGCTTAACAAACAGTACAGACAAAGAGACAGACAGGGGACAAAGTAAACACTGTCTTGCATACAACACTTAAACACAAAGGGAACACAAAAGGTCTAGGAGATAAACTATAATCGAGGAGGGAGAAACCACAAAGGAACTCTTAACTTAAGTCTTCTCATGACCTGATCCAAACTACTGGTCTGCATGTAAGCTTTCACCGGCATCTAACAAGCAGACTGGCAGGTATATAAAGGAAGCTAATTAGTGCATAATCAAAAGCATCCGGGCGAGGCTGGACCTAGTCTTAAGGGTATGCCACACTAAACAACATCGCTAACGGGATCGCTAAAAAACGTCACTATTTAGCGATCCCGTTAGCGATGTTGTTGTGTGCGGCATCTACCAGCGACGAGGCCCCTGCTGTGATCTCGTTCATCACAGCGATCGTTCCGGACCCTATTTTCGTCGCTGGCGCCCCCCTGGTAAGTATCTAATCGCTGAGTGTGGCACCTTTTTTAGCGATTTAGCGGTACTTTTGTACCGCTAAAGTCGTTAAGGAGATCGCTAACCGCGATAGCGTCCTAACGACATCGCTAAAATAGGTAGCTACTAGCGATATAGAAACAATCCCGCTAGCGATCTCATTAGTATGCGACACTAACGAGATCGCTAGCGGGATTGTGTAGTGTGGCAGTACCTTTAGCCAAGAGCTAGGTAAAATTAACTCCCTCACTACCAAACACAAAGAAACAGCAACTCAGCTGCGAGAAGTCAGAATGTGCAATTGCGACGATCTTCGTGGCGATACACCCATGACAGTAGTCTCCCCTCTAACACCCAGCCAAACCCTATCAATTCCAAATACACTGAGTTCCTTTGGATTGCAGTTGTGTTTTTCCCTAAAGTGCTTGGGGAGAGTTTTAAAGAGCACTCAAATCCTCAACATTGGCTGCTGCCATGATATCTCTCATGTGTTCACGTGTTCTTATACGAAGTTCTCTTGTGGTAAGTCCACAAGTCACAGTCACCGTACACGGAACAAGATTGAATCACAATTTGTATATTATATGATATAATATGTATCACTTGTTATTATATTTGTCTTTCACTTATTGAATGTTTTTTTTGTGTCACATGATTTGTTGTTTGTAATTATTATGTATGTATATTTTGCACTTGTCACTTTAATATATGATATAGTATTATATTATTAATTACTATGACCACTGATGCACTTTATATATGTATATGGGTATAATTAATTGATCCAGAGACATTTCTTTCACCTTTTATAGGTACACTTTACTACTGAAGCGCTTCTCTGGATCGCTGCGTTGGGAGGCTGTGTGTCCTGGTTACCTAGGTGATCCGGCACTTTCGGCCTCTGGGCGGTGATCGAGGAGTTGCGTTATCTTCATTGTTTACATGGGGGAGGCACAGGTTGTTATGGCGCGGGGTCCGATATGTTGGACGAGTGCGCATGTCCAAGACGCGCGCAGGCAGGAATGTCACTTCCGGCATCCTTAGTGCGGTGAGCGTTAGTCTGGGTTGCTAAAGCAGCGGCTCGGACCGGCGTGCATCGCATTGGAGGCCAGGGAGAGACGTCACGTCTGCTTTGCGGGTCTCATCTACATGCGCCGCTAACTATGTCCAAACTAAGATCAGCTGTATTAGGGTTATATATAGGTATCTAACACACAAATCTGTGCACAGCTCCTTGAGGAAGCCCACGCGAAACACGCGTCGGGGCTGCACGATTTGACTGTTCTCTGGACATACTTGGGTGAGACTCATTTATGAATACTGGGTTTTGTTGTGGTCTATTTTTTGGACACTGATTTTGTGAGTGGCATAATATATATATGACATTACAATTACCTAGTGCTATGATATCTTTGCATACAAGTGTTGTGCTTTAAACTTTGATGGTGTATGTTTTTTTGAGTCTGTAACTCCCGGTCCATCAGTAGTTAACAGTCTGCTTTTAATTGCTTGTTTGTGACCTTCACAGCATTTGTTAAGTATATGTAAAATTTCTGATTTTTATATATGAATGGTAATTTATTGAGCATTAATTAATAAATATATACAATTTTTACCTTATATGGGTCAAATTGCTGAATCCAATCTAGTACATCTCGGACATCATTTCTCAATCCATCCAAAAATGCCAAGTTGCAACACAGACTGTCCAGGAGTTGACTGATGTTTTAATCCAGGTCTGGGAGGAGATCCCTCAGGAGAACATCCACCGCCTCATTAGTACCATGCCCAGGCATTGTAGGGAGGTCATACAGGCATATGGAGGCCACACACACTACTGAGCATCATTTCTTTGTCTTGAGACATTTCCACTGGAGTTGGATCAGCCTGTAATTTGATTTTCCACTTTGATTTTGAGTATCATTCCAAATCTAAAATACGGTATGTATAATATGTAATATATATATATATATATAACATTGCCAGAATTGCTATAACATGCATGTTATTCGGTCATTTTTACTAGACAATTAAAGCTTTAATTAAAAAAATTGGAAAAATATGGTTCACACGGCTATGTCAATAGAAAAATAAGCAAGTTATGGTTCTTTTGTGGGGGCGCATGCATCCAGAAGTTAAGCATCACAGAAGAAAAGCATCTTGAAAACGGCAGTTATTCATGGGAAGGAATTAACATTCATCTTCTCTCTTCACACAGGTAACCAAATCATTCATCCTCTGAATTGATCCTCTCTGCATGTATGCACTCCATTCATTATCAGCAAGCAGCTGAATGACACAAGCCCCTTCTGTCTTGCATGTGGAAATATATAGCAATGGTAACCAAATCATTCATCCTCTGAATTGATCCTCTCTGCATGTATGCACTCCATTCATTATCAGCAAGCAGCTGAATGACACAAGCCCCTTCTGTCTTGCATGTGGAAATATATAGCAATGGTAACCAAATCATTCATCCTCTGAATTGATCCTCTCTGCATGTATGCACTCCATTCATTATCAGCAAGCAGCTGAATGACACAAGCCCCTTCTGTCTTGCATGTGGAAATATATAGCAATGGTAACCAAATCATTCATCCTCTGAATTGATCCTCTCTGCATGTATGCACTCCATTCATTATCAGCAAGCAGCTGAATGACACAAGCCCTTCTGTCTTGCATGTGGAAATATATAGCAATGGTAACCAAATCATTCATCCTCTGAATTGATCCTCTCTGCATGTATGCACTCCATTCATTATCAGCAAGCAGCTGAATGACACAAGCCCCTTCTGTCTTGCATGTGGAAATATATAGCAATGGTAACCAAATCATTCATCCTCTGAATTGATCCTCTCTGCATGTATGCACTCCATTCATTATCAGCAAGCAGCTGAATGACACAAGCCCTTCTGTCTTGCATGTGGAAATATATAGCAATGGTAACCAAATCATTCATCCTCTGAATTGATCCTCTCTGCATGTATGCACTCCATTCATTATCAGCAAGCAGCTGAATGACACAAGCCCCTTCTGTCTTGCATGTGGAAATATATAGCAATGGTAACCAAATCATTCATCCTCTGAATTGATCCTCTCTGCATGTATGCACTCCATTCATTATCAGCAAGCAGCTGAATGACACAAGCCCCTTCTGTCTTGCATGTGGAAATATATAGCAATGGTAACCAAATCATTCATCCTCTGAATTGATCCTCTCTGCATGTATGCACTCCATTCATTATCAGCAAGCAGCTGAATGACACAAGCCCCTTCTGTCTTGCATGTGGAAATATATAGCAATGGTAACCAAATCATTCATCCTCTGAATTGATCCTCTCTGCATGTATGCACTCCATTCATTATCAGCAAGCAGCTGAATGACACAAGCCCCTTCTGTCTTGCATGTGGAAATATATAGCAATGGTAACCAAATCATTCATCCTCTGAATTGATCCTCTCTGCATGTATGCACTCCATTCATTATCAGCAAGCAGCTGAATGACACAAGCCCTTCTGTCTTGCATGTGGAAATATATAGCAATAGTATGCACTCCATACTTCTGATTGCTGCCAACCACTGCTGTACCATTTTGCAACATAGTTTAATGTGCTGGTAAAACTTTAGTATAATTCATTTTTTGCACTGTGCTTAATACTTACTGCTGTGTATTCGTGTGACTGGGGCCTCTGTAGATGCTATCAGGTGGAAAGTGCTATAACATATAGATGTTGCCAGGTCTAGTGCCTTTGATGATCTAACCACCCCCTGGTGTGCTGGCCCAGCTGGCAAATTATCCCAAAGCATTTCCCACAATCCCACTTTCCTGACCCTGTAGTGTGGACTATATATTTAGGAGTAGTCTAAGGGGCGCATGCATTGTGGGGGCGCATGCATCCAGAAGTTAAGCATCACAGAAGAAAGCATCTTGAAAACGGCAGTTATTCATGGCAGTTAATCAGGGCTGGAATCAGGTACCCCACACTTTGCCTTATTTTTCATTATGTACTTTATCTATTTCCTCCTGTGTTCCATTGCCATCCACATTCACCGCCCCATCCCCCCTCCATGACGACTCATACACATCAGCCCCTCTATCCTTCCCTCTCCCATGTACAGCTCCCATGCACTCCTCACCTTCCTGAAAAACCTCAGCCCATCTTGCCAAAACACATCACAATAAAAAACCTACTTACAATTCCAACAACTACCTGCTCTTTATCTTCCTACTCCTACTGATTTCAGGGGACATCTCCCCAACCCTGGTCCACCATCCCCCAACCTCAATCCCTACCCTACCTCATACAGAAACCATAATAATCTTATTAATATTACTTGCACTCCCTCATCTCCTTCTTTCAATTGTGCCCTCTGGAATCCACGGTCTGCATGCAACAAGTTATCCTTCCTGCACAACTACTTTCTGAACCACTCTCTTAATCTGTTGGCCCTCACTGAAACCTGGATTCAGGATTCTGACACTGTCTCCCCTGCTGCCATTTCCTATGGTGGTTTACAGTTCTCCCATTCCCCGAGACCCACAAACAGACATGGTGGTGGAGTTGGCATACTCCTGTCCCCACAATGCACTTTCCAGGTCATCCCCCCAATTCCATCACTCTCATTCCCTTCTTTTGAGGTCCACACCATCAGGCTCTTCCATCCCCTCTCCCTCAGAGTAGCGGTCATATATCGGCCCCCAGGCTCACCCACCCATTCCTTGACCACTTCTCAGCCTGGCTGCCGCACTTCATGTCCTCAGAACTACCAACCCTTATCCTTGGAGACTTCAACATCCCCATTAACAGTCCTACTTCCACATCTGCATCTCAGCTTCTATCACTAACCACTTCTCTAGGTCTCTCACAGCTTTCAACCTCTGAGACACACAAGGATGGCAACACCCTTGACCTGGTCTTTGTCCGCCTCTGTTCAATCTCCCACCTAAATAACTCACCGCTTCCACTCTCTGACCACAACATTCTCTCCTTCACGCTCACAAATCCTCCACCACCCCAGCGCACTCCTACCTACCACACATTCAGAAATCTACAAGCCATTAACCCTCAGACACTTTCAGACTCCCTACACTCATCGCTGTCCCCAATCCTCCTTTTTTCCTGTCCTGATCTGGCTGTTCATCACTACAATGACATTCTTAAAAGCACCCTTGACCAAGTAGCACCGCTCACCCTCAGAACCTCCAAACACACAGTAAAACAGCCCTGGCTCACATTGCAAACTCGACTTCTTCAGCGATGCTCTAGGAGTGCTGAACGCCTCTGGAGAAAAACCCGCACACCAGAAGACTTCATCCACTTTAAATTCATGTTAAGAACTTATAATGCTGCCCTTCACCTCGCCAAACAGACCTACTTCACCACACTGATCTCCTCACTAGCCAACAACCCCAAGAAACTTTTTGACACTTTTCACTCCCTCCTCAGGCCAAAAGCACAAGCCCCTATCACAGACATTTGTGCTGAAGACCTGGCCTCCCACTTTATAGAAAAATAGATACTATCCGTCAGGAAATCTGCTCTCAACCACCAAGTGCTGTGACTCCCATCCCACCCTGCATTTCCACTGGCTCACTTTCCACATTTGATCCCATCACAGAAGAAGAAGTCTCCAGACTCCTCTCTTCCTCTCGTCCGACTACATGCACTACCGACCCCATCCCCTCACATCTCCTCCAGTCTCTCTCTCCAGTTGTCACAACTCACCTAACTACAATCTTTAATCTCTCACTCTCCTCTGGCATTTTCCCATCCTCCTTCAAACACTCCATCATTACTCCATTACTAAAGAAACCCGCTCTTGACCCTTCCTGCACAAACAACTACAGACCGGTCTCCAATCTCCCCTTCATCTCTAAACTTTTGGAGCGCCTAGTCTACTCCCGCCTCACCGTTACCTCTCCACTTACTCCCTCCTAGACCCTTCACAGTCCGGCTTCCGCCCCCTACATTCGACTGAAACTGCACTCATCAAAGTGACCAATGACCTTCTTACAGCAAAACGTAACGGCGACCACTCTCTGCTCATTCTTCTCGACCTTTCTGCAGCTTTCGACACGGTTGACCACCGTCTCCTA
Organism: Oophaga sylvatica; assembly: GCA_033576555.1. Taxonomy (NCBI): domain Eukaryota; kingdom Metazoa; phylum Chordata; class Amphibia; order Anura; family Dendrobatidae; genus Oophaga; species Oophaga sylvatica. Next base: position 383,559,758 of record JARQOD010000001.1, on the reverse strand, counting down.
CTCTCTAGGCTCCAGTCACTAGGTATTAAGGACACTGTTCTCTCCTGGTTCTCCTCCTATCTTTCTGACCGCTCCTTCAGTGTTTCGTTCTCTGGCTCCACGTCATCTCCTCTTCCTCTCACTGTCGGTGTACCCAGGGCTCAGTCCTTGGCCCCTTCTCTTCTCTCTCTACACGGCCCCAATTGGACAGACCATCAGCAGATTTGGCTTTCAGTACCATCTTTATGCCGATGACACACAACTATACACGTCATCCCCCGACCTTACCCCCGCTGTTCTACAGAACACCACCGACTGTCTGTCCGCAGTCTCCAACATCATGTCCGCTCTCTATCTGAAACTTAACCTCTCCAAGACTGAACTCCTTCTGCTCCCGCCGTCTACTAACCTCCCTAAATCTGACATTTTCCTCTCTGTGGGCGGCACCATAATAACACCCCGGCAGCAGGCTCGCTGTCTGGGTGTTATGTTTGACACCAATCTCTCCTTCACCTCCCATATACAATCTCTTGCCCGCTCTTGCCGTCTACACCTAAAGAACATCTCTAGAATCCGCCCTTTTCTCACCATGGAAACAACAAAAACCCTCACTGTAGCATTGATCCACTCCCGCCTGGACTACTGCAATGCTCTATTACTTGGCCTCCCCATTACTCGACTATCTCCTCTCCAGTCCATCCTTAATGCAGCAGCCAGGGTCATCCATCTGGCTAATCGGTACTCGGACGCGTCCGCTCTTCGCCAGTCCTTACACTGGCTGCCCATTCATTATAGGATCCAATTCAAAGTACTGGTTCTCACCCACAAAGCTCTCCACAGTGCAGCACCCCCTACATCTCCTCCCTCATTTCTATCTATCGGCCTAACCGACTGCTGCGCTCTGCAAACGACTTTCGACTAACCTCTGCACTAATCCGTACCTCCCACTCCCGACTCCAAGACTTCTCCCGCGCTGCGCCAATCCTCTGGAATGCTCTACCCCAAGAAATTAGGACTATCCACAATTTGCATGGTTTCAGGAGCTCCCTCAAAACACATTTGTTCAGAGTGGCCTATCACATTCACTAACCAAAGTCGTTCTATGTTTAAGTGTGTATGTGTAGCCCATTCACTATCTCCATCCATGCCTCACTCCCTCAAGATGGCTGGACCATTATTGTAAATGCACCATTGTATATACACACCTGTACTTTGTATCTCCCCCACCTCATTGTAGATTGTAAGCTCTCACGAGCAGGGTCGGCTTATTTTGCTTTAATTATTGTATTGTTAACGTTGTTACCTATGACTTGTGTTTTGAAACTGTTAAACTGTAAAGCGCTGCGGAATATGTTGGCGCTATATAAATAAAGATTATTATTATTATTATTATTATTATTATTAGAGAAAAAAGCAAAAGCACAAAAACATAAACTTTACGTGTCATTAAGGGGTTAATGATTTCCGGATGTGACTCATGTAATTGCGTCCGGCTACCGGTGGAGGTGATGACACAGCCCTGATATCTTTGCAGTCAATTTCATTTGGATAATAACATTTTTTGGCTCCGTCGCCGGGGGCTCTGGTGTTTTTCTGGCTCTTGATCTTTCCAACAAATTCTAATTGTGATTTCAATGCGACGAGAAAGAATAAAATTCATCATGTTGGATTGGTTTTTAAAAGCAAGACTGGTGATGAACGTCGCAGGCTCCAGGTATTGCATGTCTGATAATTGCTCCATTCTGCTCAGCAAATAGGGAAGGTCCTAAGTTATAAAGCTGACGTAATGCACAGGAGCCCCACATAATGACTTGATACAATGTTTCCCTGTGCATTAGACTTTGTTTTGAGTGATACATATTATTTACCATTATTATATAGAAATGTCTGCAGAGTTAATTGAGGTCATGTAAAGCACATTTGCACTTTTGTGCTGCCGTTCAGCTCCGAGGACTTGTAGAATGAAGGTAAGGTTGGAGAGAGGAATTTTTTTCCAATGATTTGATTTTCATTTGTATGACAAGATTTCCACCCACTCTCTGTGCAGAGGTTTCCAGAGTCTGTATTCTGCGCACACAGCCATATGTTAATACAGACATAGCAGAGCTGAGTTTGTAGTCATTATGGGACGATTTCAGGAATTTATGATGTGTCTTTTGAGGTTTTCTGTAGATATTAGGTAGACATTAGATAAGCTGATATATATTGGATATTGGAGAGATATTAGATAGATAATAGATAATAAATAGATAATCGATAGATGATAGATAATAAATGATAGATAGATATAGAAAACACAGCAGCACTCTATATAAGCCAATATATACTTCCATTGAACAGCAGGTGATTTTCAGCAGTTCTACTTACCCATTTGAGTTGTAGGCTCATGGCCCGGGGGACATGTTTTGTCCATTTAACTGTAGGCTGATAGCTCAAAAGAGGTATGTAAAGTATAACAGAAACGCATTAAAAGGAGGTCACCTTACCGTGGTTGATGGGCACACATGAATTGGCCAATTTATGTGCTAAGAGCCTTCATTTTTATAAGTACATCTAACTGAGTAATAACACAGTTTAGATTCAATGTTTTTAGTGTTTGCATATATCTTGGCTTATATAGAGTGCTGCTGTGTTTTCTTTTTCTATATAATGCAGATATCGTAGCTTACACCTGTTCACAATTAGGAGGTGCTGGTCAGGTTTTTTCTCTATAGATAATAGATAGATAATAGATGTTATAATATATAATACAATATAATAGACAGATAATATATGGGTGGCATGGTGGCTCAGTGGTTAGCACTGTTGCTTTGCAGTGCTGGGGTCCTGGGTTCAAATCCCACCAAAGACAACATCTGCAAGGAGTTTGTATGTTCTCCCCGTGTTTGCGTGGGTTTCCTCCATACTAATAGGGAATTTAGATTGTGAGCCCCATTGGGGACAGTGCCAATAATACCTGTAAAGTGGAATTAATGGAGCTATATAAATGAGTTAAATTAAAAAAAAAAGGTAGATAATAGATAACATAATATATAATATAATAGATAGATGATAGATATATAACAGATAGATAATAGCTAGATTATAGATGATAGATAGATAGCTATTTGATAGCTATATTCCTGCTATAAATAAGTACATAAATAGTAATAATACATATAATAAACATAAGGTGCTTAGAGAACACTGGTTTTGAGCAAAAACAGCATAAAAGCCATCACACTGTGACAAGATGTGCCCCAATCGAACCATCAGACAACCTCAAAGTAGGAGACGGCAGAGAAGGACTGAGGCCCGACTGTTCAGACACCCGTCCATGGGAAGCTGTATAGATGAAATGTCTCGCTCAAAAAAGGGAGCCACACCCCGTTTATGCAAAGTGCGAAAAACTACAGCAAGACCAATTAAATGAGCCGGAGCATAAATTGGAATACATGCAGCATATAAGAGAATGTTATTGCTGTGGCCATATAACAGACAAATCCTAAAATAGAAAGAAAATGAGCATATAGCTATTAGATGGAAAATAAGAATCCGATACTACATATTTCATGTACGGTACAAGCCTCAAGGTACCGACCGACTCCGTTTCCTTACACAGATAAGCAGGAAAGTGGCAGTACTCCAAGATTGCAAAGAATAAATAGTGATCCCTATTGCCCTCATACTGTAGGGAAGCCATTATTAAAGTGATGACAGCATGTGATAAGATAACTTCGTGAATAAATCACTTTATTTTTCTCTGGTAATCTTGGAGTTCTGCTGTTTTCTTGCAGATAGATAAATAGTTATATAGATATGTGATGAAGGGATCCAGATCGATAGAGACAGAGATAGGTGGATAGTTGCAGACATGGATTGCTGCAGCACTGCCGCTTCATATAGTATACGGTGACCTATTGGGACCATGAGGCTTGCACGCGTCCACCACTTCATTCTATAGACAGATATTGAAGCTTGTGGTGACCCTTTTTAGCTGCCCATTTTTCACCCCCTCTGTGTTCCCGTAGGATACAGCTGAATTAACCAGTGCTTGATCTTTAGCTGAAATCCTCCTTTCAGTATAACACGCTGTACTTTGGAGATTTTCTTTTTTCTTTGTCGCTAATCTCAGTCTTTTCTTTTATTACATCTTAATTTTAGCATGTATTTAAGTCTTTATTCTGGAATAGTTGTTTGAATGCTTAATTACTTGGAAATCTATTTGAATAGAGTGAAATCATTACTTCTTTCTATGCATACTATAATTTACAAGAATACGGCACATCTAATAATTAGTGTTGGGTGATACATTGCAGCCTGCGCTGATATATTTACTAGGACAATCAGTGTGTGTTGAGGACCTCCCATGGTTTCTGCAGCATTCACTAGTAAATTACAGTAGAATTATCAATCTTATAGTAATTGTCCCAACAAATTCTTCATATTAGAGACATAAAGAAATAGTGAGGAAGATACATTGTTACCTTATATAACAGTCAGTATATAACCTCTTGTAACTTTTGGGGGTGCTTCCACCATGATCATTCATGTGTATCAGATAATATCAGATTTCTTTACATTTGTAGATGTTTTACGCAAATTAACATGATTGTATTGCCACACTTACTGATTTGGGAGGGAAGAGATGACCATCTATTGTGAATGGGAATGGGAATCTCTATAGAGAACAGTGGTGCCTAGAGGGGGGGACAGAGGTGCCTGGATTAGGATAGAGGTGCCTGAAGAAGACAGAAGTGGCTGGAAGGGGAAAGAGGTGCCTGGAAGGGGATAGAGGTGCCTGGAAGAGACAGATGTGCCTGGACGGGGGCAAAGGTGCCTGGAAGCGACAGATGTTGTGAACGCTCTGGATCTGACTCCTGAGTCTGGGCTCCCTCTGGTGGCTGCTGATAGAAAGTAAGAAAGCTGCTTTGGCTAACAGAGGTTCATCAGCTGGGAGCGATGATTGGCAATCTGGTGTTGTTGACTGGGGAGATTTAAGTGAGTAACCTTCCCATGATCCTCGCCGGTGATTAGTTACTTCCTGGTCTCTTTTGAAGTCAGCCTGCTTCCTGCTTTGTCCTGCAACTTTCAGATAAGTTATTTGCTGTTTATTTCTGTGGCATTTGCTTTTGTCTATCTCAGTTTTCTGCCCTTTTGGTTTTATGCAGCCAGGTTCCTCTGTGGGTGCCTGCGCTGCACCCTGTCACTCTTTTGCCAGTTTATGTATTTTCTCTGTTATTTCAGCATCTGCTGATTGGCTACCAGTGCACACCAGAGTCAGATCTAGCGGGGGAGAGATCGTGTGGTCTCAGTATTTTTGTATATCAGAAGTGTTGGAATTTGTCTTAGTGTTTTTGCTGGATTGCAGACAGTACTCTTTCCTTTACTGTTTTATCTAGACAGTTTAGGCCCCAGCCTTTGCTTGCTCTATTTTCTGTCTGTGTTTGTATTTCATCTTGTCTCACCGCCAATATATGTTTGGGGGCTACCTATTCCTTTGGGGGTCTACTCCGGGGCAGTTAGCTTTCCCCTTTCCCTCTTTAGGCTTAGTTATCTCTCCGGCTCTATTGAGGCGTCTAGGGCACCGTAGGCATGTCCCACAGCTACTTCTAATTGTGCTGCCAGTTTAGGGGTCTGCAATCCACTAGTTACCAACCTCTTTGGGTGTCTGGTTGTTAAGCCTATTTTTGCTACCTCCTCCTCGGCTACCAAATCATAACAGACAGACATAGCTGAGGGGGGGCAGAGATGCCTGGGGGGCAGAGATGCCTGGAGGGGGGACAGAGGTGTCTGAAGGAGACAGAAGTACCTGGAGGAGACAGAGGTAGCTGGAGGGGGACAGAGGTGACTGGAGGAGATGTTAAGGATAATTATTTTATTATAAAAATATTCAAAAATGGATGCTTACATACAAAATGGACGCTTTGCTGAATATGTATAAGAGTAACAGATATTAATGTGTCTATGTGCTCTAAGTCAAACTTATAATCAGAGTAAACAACACTCAAGTGGACTCTGAGATGACGTGTCCACTCAGCTAATAAAGAATGAGGTAATACTTTGGGGAAAAACATAACAATAAAAGCTAACGAATAGAAGAAAAGAAGGAGGACTTGGGGTTTAACCACAGATTTACATTGATCATTGATGACCTATAAAAGAATGTGCCTTCCAATCAATAAATGGATTTGCTACTAGTGACTGTGTCATCAATCACAAATGGTTTTCCTCCATGCACGTAAAATATCTCACAGACATACAATTTGGCCATAGACAGTTTAGAAGATTTATACCCTAGTGTGACTCTTCAACAGAGACAGAAGTGCCTGGAGGAGACAGAGGTAGTTGAAGGGGAACAGAGGTGCCTGGAGGGTGATAGAGGTGCCTGAAGGAGACAAAAGCGGCTGGAATGGGACATACAGTTGTGCTCAAAAGTTTACATACCCCGGCAGAATTTTTGCTTTCTTGGATTTTTTCCAGAAAATATGATTGATAACACTAAAACTTTTTCTCCACTCATGGTTAGGCTGGGTTCACATTGCGTTAGGGGGATCCGTTTTACGGATCCGTTACATAGCGGCACTAACGCTATGTAACGGATGCGTTAACGCACCCATTGGCCTCCATTATAGTAACGCATCCTAAAGCATGCCAAGTCAGCATGCGTTAGCGATGATGCGTTACTTTGTGACGCACCCTCGAACGCGGTCTGCAGCGTTTTGGGGTGCGTTAGGTCTAACGCACAGCGAACGGACGCGTTCGCTGTGCATAGACCTGTATGGCTAACGCATGGTAACGCATGGTAACAAAATGCTACCATGCGTTAGCGCATACGTTAGCGCTAGGGGTATAAAGATGTCAAAAATGACATCAGCGTTAGCGCATCCGTTTAGCGTATCCGTTAAACGGATGCCCCTAACGCAATGTGAACCTAGCCTTAGTGGTTGGGTGAGGCCATTTATTGTCAAACTACTGTGTTTTCTCTTTTTAAATCATAATGACAACCCAAAACATCTAAATGACCCTAATCAAAAGTTCACATGCTTGGTGATTTTGGCCTGATAACATGCACAGAAGTTGACACAAATGGGTTGTAATGGCTACTAAAGGTAACATCCTCACCTGTGACCTGTTTGCTTCTAATCAGTGTGTGTGCATAAAAGCTGAGTGTGTTTCTGGGATCCATACAGACTCTTGCATCTTTCATCCAGCCACTGACGTTTCTGGATTGTGAGTCATGGGGAAAGCAAAAGATTTGTCAACAGATCTACGGGAAAAAGGTAGCTGAACTGTATCAAACAGGAAAGGGATACAAAAATATATCCAAGGAACTGATAATGCCAGTCAGCAGCATTCAAACTGTGATTAACAAATGGAAAATAAGAGACTCTGTAAAAACAAAACCACAGTCAGGTAGACAAACAAAAATATCATCCAAAACTGTCAGGAAAATTGTTCAGGATGCAAAGAAAAACCCACAAATAACATCAGCTAAACACTCTCTGCAAACTAGTGGTGTGGCTGTTTCAAGATGCACAATAAGGAGACACTTGAAGAAAATTGGGCTGCATGGTTGAGTCGCCAGAAGAAAGCCATTACTGTGCAAATGCCACAAAGTATCTCACCTACAATATGCAAAACAGCACAGAGACAAGCCTCAAAACTTCTGGAATAAAGTAATTTGGAGGGATGAGACCAAAATTGAACTTTTTGGCCACAACCAGGGGTGGGATTCAGCCCGATCTCCCCGGTTCGATGGAACCGCTTGTTAAAAAAGCTGCCAGTTCCCCGAACCGGGGAGATTCAGGGCCGCGATCTGGTACTGGCCCCATTGCCACAGCACCTGCACAGGGCCGGCTGTACGGCAAATTGTGTGCGGCCAAGCCTGCTGTACTGTGCCTCGGCAGGCAGCAGACACAGCCGACCGCGTCACAGTGTATAGGGCCGGGAGCTGTGCACGGCCGTCACCTTGACGGTTGCACAGCTCTCTTCCCAAATGCTAGACTGTATGGGCTCCTTCCAGGTGTGGCGTCGTTTCCTGGATGGGGCGTGTTCTGCCAAAGCCAGGAAGAGAAGTGGCCATTAGACGTTGGTCTCAGCAGTCTGATGCCGGTGTCTGTAGCTGCAGGAGGGAAATCAGAGGTGAGAGTCCTCAGTGACACCGAGGAGGATTTATTAATTAATGGGTTGGGGGCTGATACTGGGGGCTGTGTAGTGGGGTGTGAGGAGGTTATGCACAGTTGTGGGGTCTGGTTGTGCTCCTAGGAGGTTATGCACAGCTGTGGGGTCTGTGTGTGCTCCTAGGGGGTTATGCGCAGCTGTGGGGTCTGTGTGTGCTCCTAGGGGGTTATGCACAGCTGTGGGGTCTGTGTGTGCTCCTAAGGGGTTATGCACAACTGTGGGGTCTGTGTGTGCTCCAAGGGGGTTATGCACAGCTGTGGGGTCTGTGTGTGCTCCTAGGGGGTTATGCACAGCTGTGGGTTCTGTGTGTGCTCCTAGGGGTTATGCACAGCTGTGGGGTCTGTGTGTGCTCCTAAGGGGTTATGCCAAGCTGTGGGGTCTGTGTTGCTCCTAGGGGTTAAGCACAGCTGTGGGGTCTGTGTTTGCTCCTAGGGGATTATGCACAGCTGTGGGGTCTGTGTGTGCTCCTAGGGGTTTATGCACAGCTGTGGGGTCTGTGTGTGCTCCTAGGGGTTATGCACAGCTGTGGGGTCTGTGTGTGCTCCTAGGGGGTTATGCACAGCTGTGGGGTCTGTGTGTGCTCCTAGGGGGTTATGCACAGCTGTGTGGTCTGTGTGTGCTCCTAGGGGTTATGCACAGCTGTGGATCTGTGTGTGCTCCTAGGAGGTTATGCACAGCTGTGGGATCTGTGTGTGCTCCTAGGGGGTTATGCACAGCTGTGGGGTCTATGTGTGCTCCTAGGGAGTTATGCACACTGTGGGGTCTGTGTTGTGCTCCTAGGGAGTTATGCACAGCTGTGGGGTCTGTGTTGCTCCTAGGGGGTTATGCACAGTTGTGGGGTCTGTGTGTGCTCCTAGGGGGTTATGCACACTTGTGGGGTCTGTGTGTGCTCCTAGGGGGTTATGCACACTGTGGGGTCTGGTGTGCTCCTAGGGGGTTATGCACAGCTGTGGGGTCTGTGTGTGCTCCTAGGGGGTTATGCACACTTGTGGGGTCTGTGTGTGCTCCAGGGGGTTATGCACACTTGTGGGGTCTGTGTGTGCTCCTAGGGGGTTATGCACATTGTGGGGTCTGTGTGTGCTCCTAGGGGGTTATGCACACTTGTGGGGTCTCGTGTGTGCTCCTAGGGGGTTATGCACATGTATTGTGTGTGTCCATTACGTGTGGGCCTCCTAGGGGTTTGTATATGTTTGAGGAAAAGGTACGTGTAAATGGGTGTGGCTTAAAAATGGGTGTGGTTTTCCTACACACAAACACAGAACCTGTTGTTAAAAATTTGAATCCCACCCCTGACCACAACGATAAAGGTTTCATTTGCGGAGAGGTCAGCAAGGCCTATGATGAAAGGCACACCATTCCTACTATAAAGCACAGAGGTGGATCTCTGATGTTTTGGGGATGTGTGAGCTAGAAAGGCACAGGAAACGTGGTCAAAGTTGAAGGACAGATGAATGTAGCACGTTATCAGCAAATATTGGAGGCAAATTTGCAATCATCAGCCCGGAAGCTGGGACATACTTGGACGTTCCAACATAACGATCCAAAACACAAGGCCAAGTCGACCTGTCATTGGCTATAGCAGAACAAAGTGAAGGTTCTGGAGTGGCCATCTCAGTCTCCTGACCTCAATATCATTGAGCCACTCTGGTGAGATATCAAGCAAGCAGTTCATGCTTGACAGCCCAGGAATTTACAGGAACTGGAGCCTTTTTGCCAAAAAGAGTAGGCAGCTTTACCATCTGAGAAAATAAAGAACCTCATCCACAAATACCACAAAAGACTTCAAGCTGTCATTGATGTTAGACAGGGCAATACACGGTATTAAGAAATGGGGTATGTGAACTTTTGATCAGGGTCATTTGGATGTTTTGGGCTGTCATTATTATTTAAAAAGAGAAAACACAATAGTTTGGCAATAAATGGCTTCACCCAATCACTAACCGTGAGTGGAGAAAAAGTTTTGGTGTTATCATTCTTATTCTCTGAAAACAGGCAAAGAAAGCAAAAATTCGGCAGGGGTTTGTAAACTTTTGAGCACAACTGTAGGTGCCTGGAAGAGACAGATGTGCTTGGAGGTGGACAAAGGTGTCTGGAGGGTGACAGAGGTGCCTGGAAGAGACAGAAGTGCCTGGAGGGAGAGAAAGGTGTTTGGAGGTGGACTGAGGTACCTGGAATAGACAGAGATGCCTGGGTGGAGAATAGAGGTACCTGGAGAGGGAAAGATGTGCCTGGAGAGAGACAGAGGTGCCTGGAGGAGACAGAGGTCCCTGGAGGGGGAGAGATGTAACTGGAGAGGGACAGAGGTGCCTGGAGTAGGACATTTTGTCGAATGATAGAGATGTTTTGAACAGACTAAAGATTCTGAAGAGGAAAATAGGGTCTAAAAGGAACTGAAATGACTAGATGAGGACAGAGAAGTCAGGAAGAGGAAAGAGATGTCTGGAAGGTATAGAAGAGTCTAGAGAAGGAGTTTGGCGGATACAGAGGTGTCAGGAGGGCAACATGTAGCAATATAGAAAAGTTAATACTAGTGTTGAGCGATACGATACTGCAAATATCGGGTATCGGCCGATATTAGCTGTATCGGGCTTTCAATTCCGAGTACCGATATTTTCGTCATATCGGATACCGGAATCGGATTTGTTACTGTCACTGTGAGTGTCCGTCGGTCGGGTCTGTCAGGAGTCAGCGGCACTTACCTGGCAGAAGATCTCCGGCGGTCACGTCCTGGACTGCTTGATGGCCGCCATTATCTTCTCCCTGGCGGTCACATGCAGTTTTTCGCGATAACTGCAGTGACTGCAGGGTAATCCCGGCCGTAAACCAGTCCGATGACGTCACCGCCGGGGAAGCAGGTAATCAGCTGTGCTGTGCCGGGATGACAGCTCTGCCTGCCTGCCTGCCTCTGATGTCATTCTGATGTAGCAGAGCTGGATCGTCGTGGGACACTCGTTACTATGGACTGCGTCGGACAGGTGGTATACTGCTGGGTTTTTTTTCATTTTTTTACAGGAGATCGATGGCGTCGCAGGATGAGACTGTAATAAAAGTAATGAAAACTGTGTTGTTTTTTTTATTAAATTAAAAAACTTTTTTATGAACATTCACCCGTCCGGGTACATCAACAATTTAACTATTTACATACAGGGACCCTGTCCGGGTTATTTATAATTCTTTGGCAGGGGTGTTCCAGGTACCACCTGGTACTCTTCTGATGCTTGCCAAACATCCGAGACACCAAGGACCACCAGGACCTGATGACGTCGTGTGGCCTGTACAGTCAAGTCGTGACCCGCTATCTGTGTCTGTGTGGCCACCTCTTTCATCTCCCTCCGGGTCTGGAGCCCTATGTCCCGGACTGAACGAACCCCAGGGGGCCTAACAGGCGCCGGGTACGGGCCAGCTATCATTATCATGTCCATAGCTGGGGCTGCTGAGGAGACCACTGAGGGAGGCTGGGGAGATTTACGGCGTGGGGTGGGCACTTGTGCAGAGGCCTGGATGTGGGAGGCTGAAGGCTCCGAGGGTCTCACAGGTTCCTGACACTCTGGGGACCAGGGGTCGCACCTGGTGACATTTAGGGCATACCATCCATTGTAACCCCAGTGTCGGGTGTAAGTTACCAAGTCTCCTGGCAACAGGTCCCTCCCCGGGTGTCCTTCTGGGAGGTGAGTCTCCACGTCCCGTCGGGTCACAAACACTTCTAAATAAAGTCCAGGCTCCTGGATGAAGCCCCAACCAGCTTTCAATTTAAAGCTCCGTACTGCACCCTTACGCCGCGGCTCCCTCAGGGTTCCTTTATCTTTTCTCATCTGGTCCTTATCTGCCCGGTCCTTCTCGATGTGACGTTGGCAAAGCTTCTGGGATTCGCGCTGCTCCCTTTGTCGCTCGGCTTCTCTCTCCCGACGTCTACACTCTTCCTCCTGACGCCGGTTGTAATTCTCCTCCACCAGCATCTCCATGTCTCCACCATCAAACTGCAGCTTACGATGTCCGGTTTGCGGCAGCTCTCCTGGCGCCCGACAGTCCTGGCGGCGCTCACCTGCGGAGGAAGCAGCCGGCTCTGGAACAGATGACAGTCGGGGCTCCGGTACAGACAGGTAGACCTCTGGTGCCTGCGCGGCCTCCTCCATGAGGACGGGTGTCACTTCTTCTGTCTCAGCGACGGGGGCAGACAGCGGGATCTGGGGTGCTGCCGGTGCAGTGTTTTTTGCAGGAACGGGTGCCTCCACTGCGACAACGTCAACCGGATCACATTGCAAGGGCTGGGATGCCCGCACGGACTCCTCTACTAGAACGGGTGCCTCACCTTCCGGTACAGACACTTCAGGTAAGAGGGATTGGCGCCGCTCCAAGTTTAGTTTTAGGGCACGCCAGCTGGCTTCCATCCTGGCGACCTCCTCCCGGTGCCGGGCCAGGCCTCTTAGGGTATCCTCCGCTTCTTGCAGCGTAGGAGGGTTTCCAGGCCGGGTGCCCAACGGTGGTTCCGTGGCGATCGGGTCGCTTCCGTGGGGGGAGAGCTCTGACTGCTCCATCCCTTCACACTTCTGCTCGTGTCCATTAGCCATCTCTGCCAAGTCACATGTGTCATTAGCATCTGGAGAGGGCCCCTCTTTTGTAGTGAGGCGGGACCTTCGTGTTAGTTTCCGCACACTGAGGAGGATGAGGAGGCAGAACTCAAGAGCTGTGGGGCACGATCTTACATTGCAGTACCATTTAGAGTGGTCGGCCATCGTTTTCGCGCCACTGAGTGAGTGTACACCCACGAAGAGCACGCCCTTCTTCTTCACCAGTACCTCGTCGTGACGCAGATATGGCGGAAAAATGGCAAATACATTCTCTGATGATTTTAGCAATTCTCAAGCACAAAACCAGTTCAATTCAGGCACACAGGACTCGCTTATAGCGAGCTACAGAATCCTGTTTGTGACGCCCAAGTTGAGTCGCACAGAGCCAGAGGTTTTGGGGGTACTCGGCACCGAGCCCGTCGACTTCTATGGGGTATGTCACGGCTTTACCCGGCAATTGAATCAGAGTCTATTTTACTATGTAGAAGTGTATAAACTATAAATATATGTATATATATATGTCACAATGACATGTATATATATATATATATATATATGTATTCTATGTGTGTATATTTTGTGTTTACAACGAAAGAAAGTGTTTTTTTAGTTGCGATATTTTGTTCCCATAGACTTACATGGGACTTCCGGTATCGGAATCGGATATCGACGATATTTAGTGATATCGGCGATACCATTCCGATCCGATATTTTTAGATATCGAGCAGTATCGCTCAACACTAGTTAATACTAAAAAACCCATAGTATTTAATTTAAGTATTTTCTAGATCAGATTTTGGCACTGACATTATTCAAATCTGTTCATTGTCTAGTTGACGGCTGCCATAGCAGAGTACAGCATTCAGCTGCCATCATAAGGTTGATAAACTTTGTATAGAGTGACTGCGTGTGTGCTTGATAATATCACATACCCTCATTGATGAAGAATTGGGGATCGGGACCCCAATTCTAATGATCAGCGGCGATCCCTAAGGTGAGTTCCCCAGAGTTAATTTATTTATCAACTATCCTTTCAATTGGTAATAAATGTCTATTGGCGTTTTGTCCAGGTTGGTAAAATATGATAGTATGTGCAAATTCATACGGCATTAGAGGAGCCATTATTTAAATGGGAACATGCTGGTTCGCTTTGAGGTATTTTACATTTGTTGCTCATTGCTTTCATTCTTTTCCTGGAATGAGGCCATACTACTACCGAACACAAAAATAAGGACTTATTCAAGAAAAAGTTTTGTTTAAAAAGTAGACATTTACCTGTGCATGTCTGTTTTTGTACACATTTTACTTATCCAATTTGATAAATTCTACACTGTGTCTTGCTGCCACATTTTGCTTTAGATACATGTACCTGTGTAGCCTTTCTTGTTTTGTCCCTTTTGGTAAGAGTGGAATAGTTGGGGTTGTAAAGATTGTCAGAAGTCAATTATTGTGTTGAACAAAATGTGTAATAAGAGAAAAAGTGGCAAAGGATGAGATAATATCAAAGAAAAAAAGCATACCACAGTTAAGAATATGGACGTCGATAGCAGAAGACACACTTCCACTAGCACCAGCCATTCAGGCAGTAGTATTAGCAACACAGGCCACAATATGCCTAATTTGCCTCAGGAAAGCATATTAGTAGGCTGGAAACAGAGGGTGTTTTGAAATATATGGCACATCACTAGCCTCAGTCACAGCAAAATGTTACTTCTGACAGCAGCACTGTCAGTGTAAGTCAGTGCTCTGCACAGAATGGTTTGCCTCATCACAAATAATGAAGAGGGATAATTTTTGGACTTTTTTCATCTGAAAAAATAAACAAAAGTCTGTCAATGCGCTGTTTTATTAAATGGTATTTTGGTTACGACCAGTTTCCATCTTTTTCTCACTTTATCACTTTGACAATACTAATATGTTGCTTGAAATAGAAAGCTTTAAAAAGGTTGGAAGCAGTTCTAGGAGCGCTCAGAGTTTTAAACACTCAATTTGAGGCAAATTAATTTGAAGTGAATCAAATTATTTTACAGTTCTGTTAAACCTGACAAATTAAAATTTGAATAGATTCAATAATTTCTATGAATGAAATGATTTAATTTTATGAAAACTAATTGATAATTCATCTATATTCTCCGGGCGCTTTATTTGGGACTGAGGGGATCTTTACGTTTCGGATTTATATATTTATTTCTGCAGTTGCATTTAATTGATTTTGCTCAGGAAGTTTGTGATATTTCTTCCTGGCTCTATGCATAATCCAGGACAAAATATTCCTCTGCAGAGAAGCAGCCAACTGTGACTTCAGCACCCAGCGATGGACAGCTTTAATGTACGAATAAAAGGTGGCGACAGCTGCTCTCTCTGCTGCTGAATGGAAATGTTTGACAGCTGTAATTGTAAAGTACTCTTGCATGGAATATTTGTTAGGCACTTAACACGCACGCTTCACTTAACCTTGGCTTATTATTTGATTAAACATGATACCAGACACCCGGAGATAGCGTTACAAGAGGGGCGCATACCTGCACTGAGTTGGTGGGGCTACAAATGTGTGCGTTCGGTTCTTTAAATGAGCGCCAAGCTTAAAAATGAAGGATATACGTAAACGAAAGTGCACTGTATCCATGAGAGTCTCAGAATTTAGCAGCTGGTGTACATCTTGCAAACATTCTGGTAGTATTGTAGAAGTTGATAGTTTCCATTTTTTAAGAGCCACAACAGGTAAAATCCTAAAGAACCAAAGAAAAAACAATGAGCATATATCATGGAGTAAGTAAATAAGCAAATAGTATTAGTACATGTAAATAACATAGAGGACTTGGTTAAAACAATTTTGATCATAAAAGCATAAAAGGATAGGACTACCCCATTGGGGTACACATTGTTACGGTGAGATGGCTTTTACGCATTTTTTATCAAAATGGTGTTATCTCAGTCCCCTATGTTATTTACATGTACTATTAATATTTACTTATTTTCTTACTATAGGGTATATCCTCATTTTGTCTTTTTCTTGAGTTTTGTTTGTGAACTGACCACAGTGTGAACGTGCTCTTACACATTGTACATATGCCAGCTTATCCTACGGCTCATTTCTTTGTTTTTGCTGTAATTTCATGTACTTTGTACAAACAGGGACATGACCTCCTTTTTGATCTAGGTATTTCCTCTACATAGCTTCCCATGGACAGGTGCAATTAGGGCCCCTGTCCTGCTCTGCCCTTATCTATATTGAGGTCATGTGACACAACCTGAGGTTTCAATACTAGAGACAGGATAGGACCATCCCAATTGTTAGGATGGCTTTTATGCTTTTTTGATTAAAATAAGTCCACTAAGTTATTTACATGGACTATTACTAATTAACTTATTATAGGGTATATCCTCATTTTGCTTCCTTTCTTGGCTTTTGCATTTGAAATGGCCACAGTGTGAACGTGCTCTTACACACTGCACATATACCAGCTTATCCTCTGGCTCATTTCTTTGGTTTTCCCAAAGAATCTTAAAGTATCCCTTCCACCATTTTCCATTGGGATTCTATTTTTTTTATTAGCAGGAATTACACTGAAGAGTTTTCTTTTTATGATGGAAAAATATTTAGATTTGAGAGTCCTCGGTGGTTGATACCTTTTAATGGCTAACTGAAAAGATGGTAACAAATTGCAAGCTTTCCAGACTACTCAGGTCTCTTCATCAGGCAAAGACTAATACTAATATATACCTACAAAAAATGTCACCGTGGCTAGCGGGACTAACCCCGAAGCCTAAACATGAGAACCAAACAAAGAAAGGGCAAAATGTTTTCCAACATACAGCACATTAACTCTTTAGCTGCCATTCATTTTTTTATGATTACTTTGTCCTATTGTATTTAAATGAATTTATATGTAATAAACTTTATAATTTTCTAATTAACCCCCTTATTGTGGCTTTGGATTATTCAATATTTGTTTACATTTTGTTTAATTTCAGTATGATATGTTCATTTGGTTCTGGATGTTTTTTATAAAAAACATTTTGCCCTTTCTTTGTTTGGTTCTAAAGACTAATACAAAATCTGAAGAATCACATATTTATGCACAACACAGCACAGAAAAAAAGGAATAGATAAGACAAGTGACGTGAAGCAGAACTATCATTATGGGAGAGTGACAGACAGTAATGGCCATAAATATTGGAACAGTTCATAGATTAGGAGTGTGAAAGTTTTATTGTCCTCTGATAAAGATAAAGATCCCCAACTCACATCAAGACTACAAGATCCCAGGTACTTTCACCTGCATCACATCTAATGTGGTGTACCTAATTATTTGTACTAAATGTCCAACTGGAGGTCTGTATGTGGGGGAGACCGGGCAAAAACTGAGAACAAGGATGAATTCTCATCGCCACACAATAAGAGAAAAAAGAATGGATCTACCTGTGGCCAAACCTGTGTCTCCCTAACCACAGCACTATAAACATGAAATTACTGGTATTGAAAGAAAAATATTTAGAATTGAGAGTCCTCAGTGGTTGATACCTTTTAATGGCTAACTGAAAAGATGGTAACAAACTGCAAGCTTTTGAGACTACTCAGGTCTCTTCATCAGGTAAAGACTAATACAACATCTGAAGAATCACATATTTGTACACAACACAGCACAGAAAAAAAAAAAGCAATAGATGAGACAAGTGACGTGAAGCAGTCTGGCTAACACGGTACTAAGATATACATCTTTACTATATCAAAATGGTATTGAAAGGTAATTTCAAATCTCAGAGAGACAGGATGGTCTGGGAGTACAAATTTATGATGACCTTTGACACACTCAGAGCAGGAATGAATGTGTCGCATGGATTTATGTCTTTGTACATCAATTAAGGAATTTGCTCCTAAGACCTGGGGGCTGGGGGCATCACAACACAGAACCAGGCCCCAATCAGAGGATAATAAAACCTTCACTCCTTATCTATGAATCATTCCAATATTTATGGCCATATCTGTCTATCACTCCCATAATGATAGTTCTGCTTCACGTCACTTGTCTTATCTATTGCATTATTTCTGTGCTGTGTTGTATATAAATATGTGATTCTCCAGATTTTCTATTAGTCTTGCCTGATGAAGAGACCTGAGTAGTCTCGCAAGCTTGCAAATTGTTACAATCTTTTCAGTTAGCCATTAAAAGGTATCAACCACTGAGGACTCTCAATTCTGAATATTTTTCTATCTACTGGCTAACACGGTACAAAGATATAAACCTTTTTATAATGAAAACTCAACAGAACAAAGAATGATGTTACTGTGGAGCCCAGCTGCGCTCGGTTTCACATATCCTGGAAGGGTGCATGAAGGATTCGTCCACTAGAGGTCTCACTACATACACACACATTCACCCTTCCTCAGTCCACCAAGGGGAGCCATGATAAGGATATAAAAGAGGGTGAAGACAGGAAGAAAGCTCAGAGTAGTTGGGAGTTTAGTCTGCGGAGTGAAGTGAAGTGGAGTCTAGCTCAGGAGTCTAGCAGATCAGACTAGAGAGCTAAGAGCATGCCGACGCTCTGGAGAGCGGCAGAAGAGGCAGTCCACCAACTGTAAGTGTGTATAGCCTAGTGAGGGCCAGAGTAGGCCGAAGGCAAGTGGAGAGAGTAGTAAAAAGGACAGAGGAGCCTTACTAGCTCACCCCAACAAGTACATACCAGACTCCAGGTCCGAGCCTACAGGGATCTTCACAACCCAGTAGGAGACAACCGGAATTCTGAGGACTACAGGTCTCAGGAGCCCTATAGAGCTGATACGTAACAGAGCCAGGGGACACTGTTGTGAACACGCTGGAGGCGACTTCGGAGCTGGGGCTCCCTCTGGTGGTTGCTGAGGGTAGTGAACCAATTACTGAATGGCTTTCAGCTGGGTCTGAATGGACTGATATAAGTGACCAGAACTCCCATCAGCCTTGCCGGTAATCAATTGTTCTTCCAGGTCTTGCTTGGAGTTCAGCTTGCAATCCTGCTTTCATTCAGATAAGTGACTTGTTGGTTTTTTTTTTCCTCTGGTTGGATTTTCCTTGCTGGTTTGCTGCCTTGCAGTGGACTTCAGCCTGGTCCCCTTTTGGGGCCTGGCGCTGCATTTGTGCTCAGTTTGTGTTTGCACTTTTGTTCTGTTCCTGTGTCACTTTTTATTTGCTGAATTTCTGTGTGTTACACCAGAGATCTGATTTAGGTGGCAGAGATCGTGTGATCTCAGGTTTTTTGTTAATCAGAAGTGTTGGTATTTTTGTCAGGGTTTTTAGGGTTGCAGTCAGAATTCTTTCCTATACTTTTCTATCTAGACAGAATTGGGCCCCAGCGTTGGCTCATTCTATTTTCTGTCTGTGTTCGTATTTTCTTCTTGTATAACCGCCATTAAATGTTTGGCGGCTTCCTATTTCTTTGGGGGTTCTGCTACGGGGCAGTTAGCTTTCATCTTTCTGCTTTTAGGTGTAGCTATCTCTTCGGCTGTGAAGTGGCGTTTAGGATCACCATAGGTACGCTCCACGGCTACTTCTAGTGTTGTGGTTAGTTTAGGGTCCTGCAACCCAATAGTTTCCAGCCTCTCTGGTGTATTGCTACTTTGGCTATTTTTGCTATTTCTCCTCAGCTACCGAAACATAACAGGACACGGAGTTCCAGCAAACAAGGAAAAGCAAGCAAGGAAAGTTTACTCCAAGAGAAGGCCCTACCACAATGTCAGCCGGGTGCAGGATAGAGACAAACTCAGGCCTAGCTACAGGCAGGTCAGAGACTTATTACAGGAGACAGGAGGCCCCATACCTACTCACAGGGGAGAATCTGGATGTGCACCCTTCACCCTACAGTGCCCCGGGATGTTCCTGCATTATCTTCAGTAAAGATACCGAAGTGACTGGTGTGTGTTCCCCTTTATTGTATCTATCCTTACGGATCCCCTCCGTCCTGCATCCCTACCCATACACTGCCCTGGAAGGACACAGCCTCACCTGTAGGAGGCTTATCATCTAGCTGCACAACACCATCCCTTCCAGAGGACCTGCACATAGCGCTGGTCACCCTGACCAGATACTACAGGTGGCGTCACGAATAATCATACGAACACTAATCCCCTGCAAATATCCCCTTTTTGGTGAGTGCACAGGGCCACGGACCGAGTCGTGGCTGCCGTGACATCCCCCATAGAAGTCGACGGGCTCGGTGCCGAGTACCCCATGGCCCTGGCGGGCGGCTCATTACTATGAACAGTTTCCTGTGATGCTGCCTTTTCTTTCAAGCAATCAACATCGACATCTAGGACATATCTGTCCGGCAGTTTTCCAGGCTTTTGTATTGACACGCTATCCTTAGGCTAG
Organism: Oophaga sylvatica; assembly: GCA_033576555.1. Classification (NCBI taxonomy): domain Eukaryota; kingdom Metazoa; phylum Chordata; class Amphibia; order Anura; family Dendrobatidae; genus Oophaga; species Oophaga sylvatica. Next base: position 383,539,702 of record JARQOD010000001.1, on the reverse strand, counting down.
GTCATCAAGATCAGATTGGTCATGGTTCAACAACCCTCACCGATCAGCTGTTTTCAACTCCAGTGGAACGTATGTAAACAATGATTGGAGCATAAGAGCACAGCTCTGTTCACTGTGTGGCGGTATTTTCCAGGTCGTGAGTCCAGCTCACATTAATTTTAATAAGACTAAGCTGCAATGACTGAGAATGGCCACTACATGGTGTAAGGAGTTGTGCTGTTTGACTCTGTTCACTGTCTATACATCTGACAGCTGCCGTGGCCGAAATAGACTGATCGATGGGAGCGCTAGATGTCAGTCTGTAATTGATGACTTATGCTAAATACATCATCAATATAGGAGGCCCTAAAAACCTTTTTAGGCTAAAAAGTCACATGAGACTAAAGCAGGGCTAGATGATCATTCAATGTAAATAGGTTTCTCCCGATGCTCTCCGGAATAATTGTTTTGGTAAAAGTGAGGATCAAGCACTTTGAATTCTGACACCAGATCCTTTTATTCACAGGGCAGAAGTCGATGTTAGATTTTAATAAATAAATATAAGCTCACCCACGCCCCAGGCGATTGGAGGCGCAAGATCCAAAGTACAATCAATCAATGAAAGGACAGCATAGCCGCACCATGTTTCAAACGCACATAGCTCTGACAAAGAACGCCCTGTGTGGTCTGAACCGCATTGCTGCTATACTGTCCTTTTATTGATTTTTGTACATATTTTTGCACTTTTTCCCATCAAATAAAAATTCTGGAAGCTGGATCAACCCCTTCTTTCGTCCACGTTAGATTTTCATGGCAGCAGCTTTCTCCTATCTCCTCATGGAAAATACATAGAAGCTCTGGAAAATATGGAGAATCGTACTTACGGGGAAGCTGGGAGACATTATCCACTGACCATTACCCCACGTGTATGAGGGGTATTCTCAGGTTGGGAACTTACCTCTTATCTATTGGATAGGGTAAACTTCCTGATCGCTTAGGTCCGACCACTGGAGCCCCCACCAATCACAAACAGCCTCATATGAATGGAGCAAGGTCATTAGTGTGCAACTCCACTGCATTCATTCTTATGGGAATGTCGAAGGCCAGCCAAGCATAGCGCTCGGCTATTTCCGATAGTCCCATTATATAGAGCGGCAGTCCACAAGATGGACCACCTCTCAATTCACACGGGGCTCTTCAGAACCTTACTTCTTCGGACTGGTGGGGGTCCTAGTGGTCGGACTCTTAGCAATCAGCAAGACTTTCCCCCTATCACATGAATAGGGTATCATTTCCATACGTGATACAATCCCTTTAAGACGGGGGTGGGGAACCTTTTTTCTGCCGAGGGCCATTTGGAATTTTATAATAGTGTTCGGGGGCCGCATAAAATTATTAATAATGATAAGCGAGTATACTCGTTGCTCGGGTTTTCCCAAGCATGCTCAGGTGTCCTCTGAGTATTTTGGCGTGCTCGGAGATTTAGTTTCTGTCGACCCATTTGCATGATTTGCAGCTGCTGGACAGCCTGAATACATGTGGGGATTCCTTAACAAACAGGCATTTCTCACATGTATTCAGGCTATAATATATATATATATATATATATAGGTACAGTACAATGTCAAATACTTCACTTCTTCCATTACATGACTGATATCTATTGTAAATTGTACAATAGCTCAAAAACCGCCAAATCCTCACAGCGCACAGTACAGTCCTCCATACAATATTATGGGCACCACATAGTCTCCCCCTCATCACCCATATAATACTCCATGCAGGATGTCACCCCCCCATCCCCCATATAATGCTCCATACAGAATACTGGACCCAAAATAATGCTCCATACATAATACTGGACCCAATATAATGCTCCATACAGAATACTGGACCCAATATAATGCTCCATACAGGATACTGGTCCCCATATAATGCTCCATACAGGATACTGGTCCCATATAATGCTCCATACAAAATATGGAGCTCTCCTCTGCGCTGTGCTGCATTCTGCACTGTTACGGCTCAGGAAAGGGTGCTGTGGAAAGACTCCCCATTATCATCATCATTGCCTCCCCATCATCATCTTTGCCTCCTCATCATCATCTGTTGTGAATGGACTTGAAATGAGTTCTGAGCAGAGGCTCCCTCTGGTGGTTACAAGCGGTACTGGACTGTCCAGTGAAGATTGTGAGGAGTGGGAATCAGGTGTTACTGACTGGTCTTATGTAAGGGAGTCGCCTTCCCATCAGGGTTGCCGGTGATCAATTGTTCTGGTCTCAATCCTTGAGTCCTGTTTCCTTTGTAGCCTGCTGTGTCGTGTCTGCATCTCCTGCTAACAGATAAGACATTTTCTTTTTTTTGTTTTTTGTGCTTGATTTTTGCATTTTGTCCTGCACTTCTGTGGGGGCCTTCAGGGTCCCCTCCGGGGGCTTTTGCCCTCTCAGTTTAGTTCAGCCACTGATGTTTGTACTTTTGCTTTGTCCAGTTTTTTCAGTGGCTGCTGTTTTGATTTTGTTACACCAGAGAACTAATTTAGGTGGTAGAGGTCGTGTGATCTCAGGTGATTTTGAAATTAGTAGAGTTGGTGCTTTTCAGGGTTTTTTGGGATTGCAGTAAGTGCCCTTCCTATCCTTTTCTATTTAGGTAGTTTGGGCCCCAACGTTTGCTCATACTATTTTCTGTCTGTGTCAGTATTTCTTCTTGTCTAACCGCCATTACATGTTTGGGGGCTTTCTATGTTCTTTGGGGATCTGCTCCGGGGCAGATAGCTTTCCTCTTTCTATCTTTAGGTGTAGTTAGTTTCTCAGGCTGTGACGAGGCGTCTAGGACCAACGTAGGAACGCTCCACGGCTGCCTCTAGTTGTGGTGGTTAGTCAGGGTACTGCAATCTCATAGATTCCAACTGCTCTGGTGTATTGCCTTTTTTACCTGCACTCCTCAGCTACCGAAACATAACAATCATCATTTCCTCCTCATCATCATCATTGCCTCCCCATCATCATCATTTCTCCTCATCATCATCGCCTCCCCATCATCATCATTGCCTCCCCATCATCATCATGGCCTTCCCATGATCATCAATGCCTGCCCATCATCATCATTGCCTCCTCATCATCATTGTCTCCCCATCATATCATTGCCTCCCCATTATCATTAATGCCTGCCCATCATCGCTTCCGTCCTCATCATTTCCTCCCCATCATCATCATTGCCTCCACATCATCATCATTGCCTCCCATCCACATGACTCCCCATCATCATCAATGCCTGCCCATCATCATTGCCTCCACATCATCATCATTGCCTCCCCATTATCATCAATGATTCCCCATCATCATCATCACTGCCCTCCCCCCACCACCATCACACAGACAGTACGGCAGCACACAAGCACTCTCTTACATACACACACAAAGCACCGCACTACATACACACACACTGATACACACAGACACACACACACACAGACACATGCACATCACATCTCACCTGTCCGGCGTCCGCGCGCTCTCTGAAACAGCCGGCCGCTGAATGATGACGTCATTCAGTGGCTGCTGTGAGAGGAAGCGCAGGCGCCCCTGGAGCCCGGAGCTGCGGCAGCGGAGGCACGTGGAGAGGTAAGTATTGTGCCAGCTGCTGCCGGGGCCCTGAGCAAGGGGGGGGCCCAGTGGCGGCGCTGACAACGCTCTCCGCTAAAGGGCACCGGGTTGCCCGATGACGAATGGGCCCCCCCGCCTGCTCAGGGCCCCGACACTTGCCCGGGTATGCCGGGTGCTGATGCTGGCCCTGGCTAGGTGCACACACTTACCCGGTGGCGGCTCTACCCACACACGACAGGCGCGGTGGCCGGAGCTCCGCTTTCCGGTGAGGAGGTGCAGGAGAGGGGCGGGAGGAGCGCACAGTCCCGGCTGTCGCTGCTGTCACTGTGGGGGGGAGGGTAGTAGGCAATCTCTGGAAGCAGCAGTGGAAAGAGCTGCGTCTTCCACTTCCGCTCACCAGGACCACGGGTGGGGGAAAGAGGGGGGTTCCGGTGCGCCGCACTGCGAGAGGCCTGCGGGTGGCGCAGAGAGCAAAACTTTATTGAAAAAGTGTCTTCAGCGAACAGTTGCTGCCGGGCTGGACCAGGTGATATGGCGGACGTTCCCCACCTCTGCTTTAAGGATGTCAATATCAGTCGTTAGACAACCCCTTAAGAGAGGATCACTGAGGATTTTTTTGTCTTTTTTTAATGTATTTTCTGCAAGAAGATGATGTTTTGGATAAACCTTGACTTATTTGCATACAGAAAATGGCAATGAAATGTCTTCCCCATTGTGAATCCTGATGTGATCGTGGAGACTTTGCTCAAAATATATTAATTAAATTCTAACACTTTTTGGCAGCAGTAATTCATCAAAACTCATCGTATTCATTGATCCATTTTACTGATCTTCATGAACATAAATAAGTCGTTTCTAAATGCACAGCAGCTGCCAAAAGAAGCTCCGCTCCCGAGTTCAATCTGTCCCAGCTCCTCCAAACAGATGCTAATCTCAAAGTGGATTTGGTGAGTCCTAAAATTCATTGTAACCACTTTCTGATGAAATCTAGTCATTTTACGCTTTGTTAAGTGTCATTTTATTTAAGACATATGAGAAATGTGTAGAAGGAGCTTTTATACCAGCACATTGGGTATAATACAACTACACAGAGGCAACATTCAAAGACTGGAATCCATTCATCCATGATTCTTCAAAATGGTGCACATGGTTTATGAATTTTGCTAAAAGTTTTAAATGCTCTCTATTTTTTTATTTTTTAGAATAACGACTTACAAAAAATCCAATATTAAGCATGTGCAAAAGGAATTAAATATACACCCTACAAAAGAATTTCACACTTTTTAAAGAATTAAAATATATAATATATTAAATTGCTCAATAACATAGCATTTCAAAGTACCTGTATATATTAGTTATAGGGAAAATAGTGAACACAGAAAAATGAGGGTAGCATGAGATCAGGGTGTATTGATTGTATACATAAAAAAAAAATCTTATATTCAAAGTGAGCGTTTGCTCATTGGCTTCCTCAGGGGGATATGATATCATATCCCCTGAGGAAGCAAATGAATGAAACACTCATTGGGGTGTGGTAAATAAGAAAATTCTTTTGGTTAATTTTCTATTTACCATCATATATTTTTATATTGGACATGATATAGCATTGCTTGTTATTGCCATTTTACCTGCACATGGGAGAATTTACACACTTGCACTTTTACCTACATGAGTTTCTCTCATCTAATTATGTTTCTACAATATTTCTATATGGTCTAGTACATTTTAGTGTACATTACTCAGTATGAGAATATTCATGCACTTGCACCTTTGTTCTAAATGGATTTCCCATGTAGTAAATGCAGGTAGTGTTTATTAATTAACTGAATGTACAATAAGTTTTGAATATAAGATTTATTTTATTATTCTTTTTTAAACAACCAGTACACCCTGATCTCGTGGTACCCCCTTTTTTCTGTGCTCACTATTTTCCTGGAACCAATAAATATACTGTACGTAGTTTAATATACAATGTTATTAAGCAATTTACTAAATTATATATTTTAATTCTTTAAAAAGCATGACATTCTTTTGCAGGGCATATATTTTTTTAAGATCAAAGCATCATACATTCCGCTAAAATGTTGCATAATTTGCCCCAAAATTTCAAATGTCCATAAAACCAATTTTTTGGTTGCGGGAAGAGGGGACGGTGTGCTGAAGTCGGACTTTAAACAAAGTAGCAAAGTTAAGAAAATCCAAAGTGTTGAAAGTTTTCTATCACAGTTGTCTGGAAGCATAGACTATAAAGAATATGTAGGCTAATTGAGCTCTTACATGTGGTCATCACTTTCAAATAAAGAAAATCCTACATCGTTCTGGAAAGCTAATTGGTTGAAGAGCCTTGCCGATTGTTCTTAGACATCAGTTGGATGCGTCTTCAGATCTCCAGCCCGCAGGTGGCTCGAGGTCATCGTTCTCAGCTCAATAAACCAGGTTTATATCCTTTAATTCTATACTCCCTACTTCCAATCTACCACTGTCCAAACTCATAAAACTCCTGTTTAAATTGAATCAATATGACTTATAGGCAATATTTCTCGCTTTTTGTGTTTTCAATTTTTATGACTTTATTTGACAAGATCTGTTACACAGGATATTCTTTCCACAATTCTATCAAGACCCTTAAAGGCTGCGAGATACGGAGCAGAATGGAGATGCCGTGCTCAGTGCAGATCACACAATGAGGTCTGTGCTGTGTTATGCCTAGAATCAGGTTTACCTTTCCTGTAGGGTCAATATTAACATTGACATTCTTTGCAATTGTTAGTATCTCAGATCCTTCATAAAACATGACTATGCATGGACCCTATGTGAACGATATATTCTGGTTAGTAGATACTGACTATATTTTGTGTTAACAGAGCCTTAGATACAACCTAGCAATGTTTAGAAGTCCTGTAATAATTACTTTCCTTATTTTTTTTTTTGACAATTTGTTAGAAATGTTGATTTTAGGACATTTCCAAGGAAGCAGTTCCCTAGTTAGGATTTCATGCAGAAATTATCAAATTGAATCTCTCCTTGTCTTGGAGAGATGTGACCACAAAATAAGCCTACTCCTGTTGAATTATTAAAGCGGACCTGCCATTTCAAGTAGTGTTTTGGAATAAATTGTCTAATTGAGGAATGACACGATTTCTGGGGAAAACAGCTGATATGAAGTCTCTCTTGCACAGCACACACAGACCTGAAGTATTTGACGCGCACCACATGTGTGGATACCAGGGCTATGGGGTACTCGGAGCCGAGCCCATGAAAGTCTATGGGAGTTGTCACTGGCAGCAGAGCTCGGTCCGTGGCCCTGGCGGTCATGCAATGGGGGATATTTACAGGGGATTGTAGATTAGAATAGTTCGTGACGCCACCTGTGGTTTCTGATCTGATTGACCAGCGCTGCAGGGTAGATCTCTGAGGGGATGTTATGGCAGCTAGATGTTAAGTCCCCCACAGGTGGGACTGGTCCCTCAAAGTCTATGGTGGTGATGCAGGGTGCAGATAAGAATTCTGTCACACACAATGCAATCTCTTTCCATACCTTTACTTGTAGATGTTGCAGGTATGTCCCGGGAAGCTGGTTAGGTTGGAGAATGCACATTCAGGAAAGCTGTTGAGCAGGTTAGAGGCCTCCTTTATCCTCTTAATGTGTGTGAGTACAACTTGCATAAAGTCAAGTGCAACTCCTTCAATAATAACTGCGCCCGGCCAATATTGTGGTGGAGCCTTCTATGTCTCTGATTATCAGATGTTGAGAGAGCTAAGTCCTTACTTTTGTCGTGCACTGACTCAAAGTCCCCGTTCTCCCTGACTCCGTTTACGTATCAGCACTTAGGGCTACCTTCTGCGACTTGTAGTCCAGAAAGCCTCCGGTTATCTTATTACTAGGCGTGAAGCACTAGCAACGCTTCGGACCCCGGTGTCCGGTTAACTGAGTGAGGGTGATTTGTCCCTTTGTCACTCTTACTTCTCCACTTGCCCTTCGCCCTGCTCTCGCTCTTAACATAAGCACGTGTAGCAAGCGTGCCAAGGTCAGATTTCCTTCAGTGCTCACTGACCTGTTCTCTGTTGACTCGTTGGTATAACTGCTTTGATTCCTTTCCTCCTTCTTTCTTAGGAACACAGGCAGCTTGTTCTGAGTAGCAGGTTAAGGGGTAGCTCTGACTAGGCTAGGATGATTCACTTCACCCGTACTAGCCTCCACTTTCTTGTCAGATGAGCTACACAAGCTCTGTCAGGATTCAGACTTCTCTCCTCTCCCTCCAAGACTAATCTGAAGATGGATGGGATGACTCACTCCTGAGCCACCCGGAGCTTGACTGCACTGTCCTAAGACAGGAAACAGACTGAACGACTGAACACTAACTTTGCTACGTCACACTCCTAAATAGTCTGATATGCCTCTAGTGGCAATGCTGAGAAGTGTGCGTGAATGAATATCAAGCTTTTTACAGTTACCTTCCTGTGCATTTTCCAGAAGATATGTGTGCCTTGCGAAGCTGGGCCACACATATTCATGCCCTATATCTCTTTATTGGAAGCATCAGCTCAGAGGGAATTACACAGCATTACTAGGCAGTGTAGACTTGAGTCCAGCTCTGTAGTGAGATAAACACTTACTAGAAAGCAGCAGCATATAGAGCAATATACATCGGTACTGAGCAGTGCAGTTGTGAATTCAGCACTGGGATAACACAAACACAGGAAAACTCCAGCATGGAGGATATTAAACATAAGTACTTGGCAGTGCAATTGTGAGTCCAGCACTGTAGAGAGAAAAACACTTGCTAGATAACAGCAGCATAGAGGGCATTATATAGCACAGTGTTTCCTAAACTCTAGTCCTGATGGCCACCTACAGTTCATGTTTCAGGATTTCCATAGTGTTGCACAGGTGAAAGAATTCCTGATGCCTTGATGATACTTCCACCATTTGTGCTATCATAATGAAAACCTTAAAACATGTCCTGTAAGGCCTCTTTCGTAATCCATCAAAGTGTTAAAAAAAACGGATCTTGTGCAGATTGTAAAAAACTGATGCGACTGATCCTGTATTTTGACGGATCTGTCAAGGCTGGTGAAGTGAACTTATGAACTTTGTCCCATGTGCTGAAAGAGATTTTTGATATACCAGAACTGCTGTGGGGGGTAAATTAAAGGAAAAGAAATTATTCCAGGCATACTCAGTTGTAAAAAACGGATCTGTTGCTGGAATCTGTCTTTTTACGGACAGTGACAGATCCTGCTCCCATAGGTTTCCATTATAGCCTATGACAGATGGCGCTGGATCCATTGCTGTACGACTTTTCGACGTACAGAAAAAACGTTCCTTTGTCAGTTGCCTCAATCCGACGGAAAAAGATTTTTCGATGGATCCGTCAAAAGACGGATGAAACATGCGGCTATCTGTCACAATCCTTTGCTAATACAAGTCTATGAGAAAAAACGGATCCTGCAGCATCAATTGCAGGATTCGTTTTTTTCACAAAACGACGGATTGTGACTGATGGCAAAAAACTGATGTGTGAAAGAGGCCTCAGGTGCTGTGAGGATTGGAGCTTGGGAAAAACTGATATAGCAAAACTGGGCAGTGTAACTGTGAATCCAGCACTAGGCTGACAGAAAAAAACATTTAAAGGAAAATTACAGCACAGGGGATATTACACGTAGTCCTGAGCAGTGTAATTGTGAATCCAGCACTAGGGTGACAGAAAAAAACATTTACAAGAAAATTACAGCACAGGGTATATTACACAGTAGTCCTGAGCAGTGTAATTGTGAATCCAGCACTAGAGTGACAGAAAAAAAACACTTACAAGATAATAATGGAGGATATTACACAACAGTATTGAGCAGTGTAGCAATGAGTTCAGAACAGAAGTGAGATAAAACACTTACTAGACAGCCGTAACAGCAAAAAGAGAATTATTTAGCAGTACTGAGCCATACAGCTATGAATCCAGCTTTAGTGTGAGATAAGACACTCACTAAAAATTAACTGCATCTCTCAATTTACCTCCTTCCCTCTACAATCTTCAGTAGGCAGCTGTAATCCGATCTCTCAGTGAAGTCTAATTTCATCTTGTATTGAAGTATGGACTCTAGAAATGTTTCTGGGTGAATAATACATTTAGGAAGCAGGAAAAAAGTGGCCCAAAGGAGGAGAAAGAGAAAAATATTTGTCTGATAAGACATCACACAGTTCTCTTTTGTCTCATATTATTGATTTATGCAAAGACTGTCAAAATGACAGTGAACATTGAGCCTAAAAGAGCCAATACAAGTCATGTAAATGGAGGGCACAATAGTCAAAACCATTTCTATGTATAAAGATTGGTTAAAATTAACGGTACAGCATGTCTGCCGATGCAAACTGTCTTAATTAGAAATCTCACTAGTCAGTGTCTCTGTCATCAATGTGTCTCCATGGTTACAGACTACAAATCCATTCTGTGTAGTCTGGTCCTGAAGTCATGCGTCACTTGACAAATAAACTTACTCTTGTTCATCTCACTTATCTTATTACTGCCTGTGGGTATAAAAAAAAAGATCTAGGGTATCACATGTCAGCAGGATTAGATCACGCTCTTGTCTAATCTGCAACTAGTGGATACATAGTCTGCAGTGGAGCTGTATACACAAAACGGTAAAACAAATATAAAGCTGTATGTAGTGTTGTTTTCTTTTACATGCTAGATACAGTGGCACACTTAATGCAGGAAATATATTGCAACAAAACTGTTCCACCAATAAGACAGCCCAAATATAAAAACCAGACTCGAGTCTTAATGTGTTTTAATGTTAAAGCCAAAGTGACATCAGAAATACCAAAAAAAAGGAAAATGAAGAAATGTCAAACATTCCAAGCTCCATTAATGTTCATTTTTGGAAATAGTATTTAAATGGGAAATCTGTTAAAAAATAGACATTCTGCATTCATAATGGATAAATAACATCATTTAATTAAAAAAAAATATGATGGCCCTAGTTTTCCCAATATCCCAGGCTTTTTAACACACAAATCCCTTTAGGTTTATCTTTTTAATGCTTTGGGTTCTGTTTTTCTGATATAACGCTACAAGTCCCTTGCACAAACATGTTGGCTCCCTGCAGCCACCACTAGAGGGCGCTCTTGAAATAATATTAGTTTCTATTAATCTATTTTATGCAGTTAGTGGTTATGCTCCCCCTTGTGGTAAGTATATTAAAAAGAGGACAGAAAACGAGAAGCTGTGTGGAGCTTGCAAGGAATTTGGGACTCTGGTTGAGAAAACTGGAGCAATTTCAAGATAATGTAAAAAATAAATCAATGCAGAATTTTGGAGTTAGTTAAGTTGACCTAACAGATTTATGATCAATAATGGACACTCATCTTGAAGCTAATATTTTTTATTTCATATTCCAGTGATTCTGTAAAGATAGAAGTTCAGTCAATTGCACATAGAAGATTAGTGCTAAGCGTCGGGTATTTGCCGGACTGACTCCCCAGTAATAGTATCACACCGTAATACTCCGCTCTGGTCTCTCTGTACATTCGACTGAGTTCTGTCATTGGTTTGTACAGAGGATACAATGTGCTGAACTCCACTGTGGACACTTCTTTATAGGTCATTTTCGTTTCAGTGATGTTCACATCAAGTTTTCAATCTTAAATCGTCCAGATTTCTACCTGTCAAATTGAGCTCTATATACCTAGTGGTGCAAATTGTAGGTCAAACCTGTCACCGCTGCAGAAAATGTTACCGCGAAATAGAGTTATATGATGGAAAACTGACGGGGATGTTATCAAATATTCACTGAGAGGAAGGTGGACTGGTGTTCTGTGGAAATATACAGCATAGGATTCAATGAGCAGAGCTGCACTCACTATTATGCTAATGAAGTCACTGTGGACATAGATTACATTACTGATCCTGAGTTACATCCAGTATTATACGCCAGAGCTGCACTCACTATTCTGCTGGTGCAGTCACTGTGTACATACATTACATTACTGATCCTGAGTTACATCCTGTATTATACTCCAGAGCTGCACTCACTATTCTGCTGGTGCAGTCACTGTGTACATACATTACATTATTGATCCTGAGTTACATCTTGTATTATGCTCCAGAGCTGCACTCACTATCCTGCTGGTGCAGTCACTGTGTACATACATTATTGGTCCTGAGTTACATCCTGTTTTATACTCCAGAGCTGCACTCACTATTCTGCTGGTGATACAGTCCAGTACTGATCCTGAGTTACATCCTGTATTAAACCCCAGAGCTGCACTCACTATTCTGCTGGTGTAGTCACTGTGTACATACATTACATTACTGATCCTGAGTTACATCTTGTATTATGCTCCAGAGCTGCACTCACTATTCTCCTGGTGCAGTCACTGTGTACATATTGTAAGCTTTTCAGGGGATTTAGCTCTGGGATCGCCGTCTGGGTAGACAGAGTGGCACGGAAACAGTTCATTCAGACAGCAGTTCTGATGAAAACTGGCCGCAACCAGCTTTATTAAAGTCCACAGCAAACAGATATAAAACAAATCATAAACAGAAGACCTAGGCTTGTCTAGCCACTTACTACACTTAGATAGATTTCCCTATCTATCCGGGTCCCGGCTCTAACAGCCAGGGCCAAAACAACACATATGTTCAGCATTTACCAGCATTTACCAGCCTTGAGGTTCACAGAGTCTCCTCCTTGTGTCTGAAGGCACCTTCAACGTCCAGACTTGAGAGAGCTCCCTCCTATTCAGCCGCTATTCGCACGGATTCTCACTGAGACTACTCCTGTGTCCGGGGTACATCGAGCACCCAGACTGAGATAGCTCACACTCCTGGAGACTGCTTCTTGTGCCGGGACTCCTTGTCCAGACTAAGCGAGCTCTCTGACTGTGTTCGCAGACACCTACTTCTGGTCTCCTAATTAACAGCTGAATGGTTTCAGGCCTGAGCTGCAAGTGTGTGCTGAATGTAAGGTGTAGTGACCTTTCTCTACCACTAGGTTTACAAAGCCACACATTTCCCTTATACCATACAGCACAGTACCTAGGTGAAATGTACACCCCATTCGACACATATTCCTTCACTGTCTCACATATCCCCTCCCTCTTCTCCAGACCGGAGGGCTGGTCATCAATCCAAAAGAGACAGCGAACTCTGGACCAGTCATGGCCTTCATCAGCTTCATCTTCACTACTGTCATCTGTGTCTTCACCTGAGCCATAGCCAACATCAGCTTTCTCTTCATCTGAAGCATCCGCACTACCCTGTACCCTCCCAGGCCTATGCTCTCTGCGGGCCTCGGGTATCCTGCACGGTTTCATCTTGACCTTAGGGCCAGGCTTAGTTTCGATATAGTGCCTGGCCAGAGAAGTACGACCCGGCACATCAGAACACTTCTGCTGACTCTTTCTCAGAAACTCACGTACCTCCTGTCCCTGGTGCACTGACCATGTGTCACCAACTATCACAGAAGGTATAGGGGTTTTTCACTTTTCTCCAGTTCCCCTTGAACCTTCTTTACTTCATTGAGCTTCTCCAGAAGATGCTCATGGCTCTCATCACGCTCCTTCATCACAGTTTGGAGTTTTTTCTGAGAAGTAATCAATTCATCTTGTACCTGTTGGCCGTCCTTTATGTCTTCAGCCCCTTCTTCAGGCTCTTCTGGTAGGACATGCTCAGAAGCCCTACCGTCAGTCTTACATTCTACTTCTTCATTCACATCATTATGGTCTCCAATATCTCCATTTATTCCAGCTTTCAAGTTCTCCTTGATAGCTGCATCTGTATACTCAGAACCCGCCGGATTCTTCTCTTCCACCACGTTCTGCATCCCATCTGAGCTCCCGTGTGTCTGCAGCGGCAACGGAGTGACACACCGCTTTTCCCATTTATTGGGACGTGGCTCCGATGTAGACTCCATGAAAGTGCGCTTGAGCTCACCAACGCCAGCCTGATGTCTCAAAATCTCATCTTGTGACTTATCCAGATCCTTGGTATCACTCGGGAACACCGCTGGGGCTCCGGGCGCCGAACTTCCAGCCTGAGCTTCACGAGTTGCAGCTACTGATCCGGACCGTAACCCGTCCACACCGCTGTCTTCGGCAGAAACAGATTCCTGGACAGAGTCAGTCCCCATATCTTCAGTCTTGTTCCTCACAGCTTCACTTGAGACCTCAGCTTCTGATGAGCATCTGGCTTGGTGACCACCACTTCCATGGCTTTTTCCACCTCTGAAACATTACCTTCAGAGTCCTGGGCAGGATGCAGCTCCATACCATACATTGATAACTTCTCCTCTTCAACAGCATCCACTTGTGCTGTTTTCAGTTTCAGAGTCCTGCCTTTAAAGCTCAGCTCTCCTCCTTTCACCTTAGTCTTCGCCAGGGAACCGGCCAACTGTAAAACATCTTCAGATGCCATCTTCTGTCCGGCTGTAAGGTCAGCATCAGCTTTCTTCTCAGGACTCTCAACCTCCTCTGCTACCATGCCTTCCTCATTTGCACTGGTTGCTTTATTGTCATCAGATGATTCACTATCACTCCCACTATCCCTGTCTGACCCCTTTTTCTCAGCCACATCTGGCTCACTGTCAGGGCTATACACTTCATTTTCATTCACATCCTGCTCACTGTCAGGGTTATACAATTCATTTTCATTCACATCCTGCTCACTGTCAGGGTTATACAATTCATTTTCATTCACATCCTGCTCACTGTCAGGGTTATACAATTCATTTTCATTCACATCCTGATCTGGAACCTTAGTTAACATGTCATCCACAACATTAACTTCACCATCTGGTCCCTGGTTTCCCTCAGGTGGTCCCTCAAGTATGTGACTATGTGACAACCCCAGCACTATACTTCCATATAGCTCAGGCACTAGGAGCTGGCTCACGACCTCTCCCTGGACCTCAGTGTCCCTATACAACAGGTGAGTGTTTATGGCAACATGAGGAAACCTCTCCTCAGAGCCAGGCTCTTGGGAAACCTCATTTAGAACAATTATATTTTCCTGTGCCGTTTTAAGAGTGGGGTCTCGCCATTGTTCACTCTCAAAATTGTCACAGGACACAGGTAAGTCAGGGACACTCGGTTCCCGAGAACCACCATCCTCGTCTCCCACCATCACCTGCAAAGGAATTTCAACACTATCACAGTCATCATTATCAATATCATTATCATGATTATGATCAGTATCATCATCACTATCATGATCATCATCATTATTATTATCAGCATCAGCATCATTACCATGGTCATCATCATTATCATGATCATCATTATCATTATCATTATCATCATCATCATTATCACATAAGTTTAATGGCCCACTAGCATTGTGTTCCGCCCCTCGGGACTGCGCACCCTCAGTAGGAGCTTCATCACACTGTCCATCAGAAACATTTTTCCCCAGAGATCCTTAGACCGGGGAAAGTCATTACCCAATATGACGGGGTGCACCAGGTTTTTCACTACCCCACTTCACATGAAACCTCCCCGCGTTTGGGGATCAAGTCCACGGCAGTCTCTGGGCAGACTTTGGTGTCTCCATGGACGCACACCACACTCAGGTGTTTATCAGGGATAAAGTCCCTATCAATCAGGCTGTCCCATACGGAAGTCACTGGACTCTCTGAGTCCAAGAGGGCCTGTGCTGGGCAGTCATTTACAACCACCGGGGACCCCTATGGTCCAGTCTCTTCGGCTGAGGTGGACACACACACAGGCTCTGCGCAGGGAGAGAGGGATCCGCCAACATCACAACACATAGGCTCCCCCTCTATTGGACAGTCGGCCGCAATTTCACGACATCTCCAACACTGTCCATCACACTCTCCCACCCACATGTCCCCTCGGGCCCGAACCCGCTTATCAGCATACCCCATGTCCCCAACAGCTGGAACGCTCTTACCACGAAGTTCAGCGTCCGGGAACTCTGAAGTGACGACCTCTCAGACGGCTGTACCTCAGGAGGACATGCTCGGGTGTAGCGGTTCACTACCACCTTTTCAACTCCATAATCAGGCCTGCTGACTGCAGACTCCCAACTGTATCTCCAGTCATGAACTCCCCTGGCACGGGCTGTCACCATAACACCCAGCCGGGTAAGAATCTCCGCTTTCATCTTGGCATAGTCTTGGCTGTCCTGCTCGCTCAGGTCAGCATAGGCCATTTGGGGTTCTCCAATCAGATAGGGTGCGACCATCATGGCCCACTCAGATAGGGGCAAATTCTCCTTCTCTGCCAGTCCCTCAAACCTAGTGAGATATACCTCCACATCATCACGAGGTGTCATCTTTTTCAGGGACCGTCTTACCGCCTTCTTTACAGCGGACAATGCAGGTGACTTTGCCACATTACTTCGGGACGCGGCACCGAAATCCTTTTTTTGTGCTGCCATCCGCTCAACAAATAACCGGTTATTTCTGCTGCTGCTGCAGGAATTGCTGTGGGCCTGCTGCATGCGCTGCTGGTGCTGCAGGCGCTGCTGCTCCATGCTCCGCTGGGCCTGGACCAGGTACTCAATGAGCTCCTCCATACTGCCGGACTTATCTGTCTCAACCACGGCAGTCTTATGTTGCACATTAACTTGCGCCATTTGTTCAAACAGCGCCTCCATGCTGTCATCCATGCTGTCAGACTTCTCTGTCTCAACAACGGCAGTCTTCACTCAAGACATACACACTCCACAGTCTTTTCCACAGAAAAATTCAGCTCTGCTGTGCAGACACTTTTTTTTTTTTTTTTTCTCTGCAAACTCTATTAGGGCCACTGTCTCTTTAAGACTGCTCCAATAGACGTTTCTCTTTGCTGCTGCACACTCCACAGTCTTTTCCACAACAAGTTCAGCTTTGCTGTGCAGACACACTTTTTTTTTTCTCTTTTGCAAACTCTATTAGGGCTACTGTCTCTTTAAGACTGCTCCAATCAGACGTTTTTTCTGACACACTTTTTTTTCTCTGCTGCTGCTTCAACAGACTTCACCTTTATTGCAGTCTCTAATCCACTGTGCTGCCAGCACCAATTATATCAGCCACTGTGCTGCACGCACATTCCAGCACCAATTGTATCAGCCACTGTGCTGCCCCAGCATTCTCCGCCAATTGTAAGCTTTTCAGGGGATTTAGCTCTGGGATCGCCGTCTGGGTAGACAGAGTGGCACGGAAACAGTTCATTCAGACAGCAGTTCTGGTGAAAACTGGCCGCAACCAGCTTTATTAAAGTCCACAGCAAACAGATATAAAACAAATCATAAACAGAAGACCTAGGCTTGTCTAGCCACTTACTACACTTAGATAGATTTCCCTATCTATCCGGGTCCCGGCTCTAACAGCCAGGGCCAAAACAACACATTACATGTTCAGCATTTACCAGCATTTACCAGCCTTGAGGTTCACAGAGTCTCCTCCTTGTGTCTGAAGGCACCTTCAACGTCCAGACTTGAGAGAGCTCCCCTCCTATTCAGCCGCTATTCGCACGGATTCTCACTGAGACTACTCCTGTGTCCGGGGTACATCGAGCACCCAGACTGAGATAGCTCACACTCCTGGAGACTGCTTCTTGTGCGGGACTCCTTGTCCAGACTAAGCGAGCTCTCTGACTGTGTTCGCAGACACCTACTTCTGGTCTCCTAATTAACAGCTGAATGGTTTCAGGCCTGAGCTGCAAGTGTGTGCTGAATGTAAGGTGTAGTGACCTTTCTCTACCACTAGGTTTACAAAGCCACACATTTCCCTTATACCATACAGCACAGTACCTAGGTGAAATGTACACCCCATTCGACACATATTCCTTCACTGTCTCACAATACATTACATTACTGATCCTGAGCTACAACCTGTATTATACCTCAGAACTGCACTCACTATTCTGCTGGTGCAGTCACTGTGTACATACATTACTGATTCGGAGTTACATCCTGTACTATACTCTAGAGCTGCACTCACTATTCTGCTGGTGCAGTCACTGTGTACATACATTTCATTACTGATCCTGAGTTACATCCAGTATTATACGCCAGAGCTGCACTCACTATTCTGCTGGTGCAGTCACTGTGTACATACATTACATTACTGATCCTGAGTTACATCCTGTATTATACTCCAGAGCTGCACTCACTATTCTGCTGGTGCAGTCACTGTGTACATACATTACATTATTGATCCTGAGTTACATCTTGTATTATGCTCCAGAGCTGCACTCACTATCCTGCTGGTGCAGTCACTGTGTACATACATTATTGATCCTGAGTTACATCCTGTTTTATACTCCAGAGCTGCACTCACTATTCTGCTGGTGCAGTCACTGTGTACATACAGTCCAGTACTGATCCTGAGTTACATCCTGTATTAAACCCCAGAGCTGCACTCACTATTCTGCTGGTGTAGTCACTGTGTACATACATTACATTACTGATCCTGAGTTACATCTTGTATTATGCTCCAGAGCTGCACTCACTATTCTCCTGGTGCAGTCACTGTGTACATACATTACATTACTGATCCTGAGCTACAACCTGTATTATACCTCAGAACTGCACTCACTATTCTGCTGGTGCAGTCACTGTGTACATACATTACTGATCCTGAGTTACATCCTGTACTATACTCTAGAGCTGCACTCACTATTCTGCTGGTACAGTCACTGTGTACATATATTACATTACTGATCCTGAGTTACATCCTGTATCTCTTTTATTATAAAAATACAAAACTAAACTTACAGGCAAAACATAAACAAAGCTTACAGACAAACTCAATAACAAAAACATTATCCATAAATCCCAAAAGTCCAAATGTCCAACAGATATATAGAAACAAAATGTTCCTCCATTTCATTAACACACCCCCGGCAAGGGAAGCTATATCCTTTTTTTTCCCTCATATACAGTACATACCCACGCATTCACCCCTAGAAAAAAAAAACAAAATTCAGCAAAATGCCCTAAAGTAAATAGGCCACCTGGCCCAACTTAATTATATACACATATACTGTACATATTATATATACATAAACACACTTTTTTTTTTTTTTTTCTTTTTCCTAAACTAAACCACCACCATTCCCCCAAAGGTCCCACGAAAGTTTGTGGCCTATCACACCAGGTCCACGAAAGTTTGTGGCCTATCACACACAGCAAATCTTTAATTTTTGGCATCCCGCCGGACGTCCATTATCCAAAACCCATCCCCCCTCCCCCCAAGAAACCTCCCACCCCACCTAAACTAAATCCCCCTACAAGCATTATAGTACACGCAACACACATATATATACAACCTTATAATAACATATTAATAACATATATCAATAATAACACATCAATAATAACACCTATAAATAATAACCACTACACACCTTAACCATGACCAAAGAAAAGGCCCAAGTTCAATGCTTGCAAGCCCTATACCCGGGTTACCAATTCCAAAACAAAAATCTATACGTGAGGGTTACAGCCCACCACCAGGAACTGGAGACCATAGAGGCTCTCACCCTAATCTACCGCACATCACCCTGACCCCCCTAACAACACAAAAGAGAAAATCCTGTCCCTATAGCCCTACCAACCTCTCCCTACCTGCCCCTACCTGTCCCTCACTGACCCTCACTACCAACCTAATACTAACTAGTAGTGTTGAGCATTCCGATACCGCAAGTATCGGGTATCGGCCGATATTCGCTGTATCGGAATTCCGATACTTAGTTCCGATATTTTTCCTATATCGTATACCGGAATCGGAAGTTCCCATAATTCTTTGAGAGGCAATGTGATTTTAGTCAGCCAATGAGGAATCTTATGAAGTGTGGGCACATCCTGTAATGCTGCGGTCATCTTAACTAATGGCATGGCTGTGATTGGCTGCTGAAATGATGTCAGAATGCACTATAAAAGGCGCCGCCGCCATTTTAGCATCACTGTGCTGTGAACTCAGTTAGGGACAGAACGCTGTTCTGCTGACTTAGAGGGACAGTTAGATATTGCGATTTTGTGTACTGGGCTTTAGGCAGGCTAGTTTACCAACCGCTGTGTAAAGCTTCCTTTTGCCAGTGTTGTTTTAACAGCTCTGTGCAAGGTGTGTGTGAGAGTGCAGGTGACGCTGAAGTTTGCTCTGCATGCAACGCTGTCTGTAGGCATCTGCACGTGTCACTCAGACTCTTTTTTTTTTCTTCAGTGTAATTCTTGCTGCTCCATGCAATTTAACTATTAGTATGACGCGCTTCCATCCGTATCCAATACATTGGTTGCAAACACTATAGAAGTAGACAAAGGAGTAGCCTTTCACAGATTGTGAACAGTTGTGTTTCAGTGTTCACTTCAGTCTGTGTTTTTTATTTTTTGAGTGCACATCACGCTCCAGTTACTTGTTCAAGCACTGCTGCTTGTACTCTGCTGAGCGTGTCTCAGTGCCTCATCCTTTTCATTTATCTCCAATTGGTGCTGCTCCATTCCATTTAAAATCTAATCTATTGTGTGACGCGCTCATCGTTATGCAGCTATTGTTGCAAACCTATAGAGTAGACAAAGATAGCCTTTCCAATTGTGAACAGTTTGTGTTTCAGTGTTCCTTCAAATTGTGTTTTTTATTTTTGAGTGCATCACGCTCCAGTTTCTTGCAAGCACTGCTGCTTGTACTTGCTGAGCGTGTCACAGTCTCATCCTTTTATTTTTCTTCAAATTTTGCTGCTCCATGTCATTTAAATCTAATTATTAGTGTGACGCGCTTCCATCCGTATCCAATACATTGGTTGCAACACTATAGAAGTAGACAAAGGAGTAGCCTTTCACAGATTGTGAACAGTTGTGTTTCAGTGTTCACTTCAGTCTGTGTTTTTTATTTTTTGAGTGCACATCACGCTCCAGTTACTTGTTCAAGCACTGCTGCTTGTACTCTGCTGAGCGTGTCTCAGTGCCTCATCCTTTTCATTTATCTCCAATTGGTGCTGCTCCATTCCATTTAAAATCTAATCTATTAGTGTGACGCGCTTCCATCCGTATCCAATACATTGGTTGCAAACACTATAGAAGTAGACAAAGGAGTAGCCTTTCACAGATTGTGAACAGTTGTGTTTCAGTGTTCACTTCAGTCTGTGTTTTTTATTTTTTGAGTGCACATCACGCTCCAGTTACTTGTTCAAGCACTGCTGCTTGTACTCTGCTGAGTGTGTCTCAGTGCCTCATCCTTTTCATTTATCTCCAATTGGTGCTGCTCCATTCCATTTAAAATCTAATCTATTAGTGTGACGCGCTTCCATCCGTATCCAATACATTGGTTGCAACACTATAGAAGTAGACAAAGGAGTAGCCTTTCACAGATTGTGAACAGTTGTGTTTCAGTGTTCACTTCAGTCTGTGTTTTTTATTTTTTGAGTGCACATCACGCTCCAGTTACTTGTTCAAGCACTGCTGCTTGTACTGTGCTGAGTGTGTCTCAGTGCCTCATCCTTTTCATTTATCTCCAATTGGTGCTGCTCCATTCCATTTAAAATCTAATCTATTAGTGTGACGCGCTTCCATCCGTATCCAATACATTGGTTGCAAACACTATAGAAGTAGACAAAGGAGTAGCCTTTCACAGATTGTGAACAGTTGTGTTTCAGTGTTCACTTCAGTCTGTGTTTTTTATTTTTTGAGTGCACATCACGCTCCAGTTACTTGTTCAAGCACTGCTGCTTGTACTCTGCTGAGCATGTCTCAGTGCCTCATCCTTTTCATTTATCTCCAATTGGTGCTGCTCCATTCCATTTAAAATCTAATCTATTAGTGTGACGCGCTTCCATCCGTATCCAATACATTGGTTGCAAACACTATAGAAGTAGACAAAGGAGTAGCCTTTCACAGATTGTGAACAGTTGTGTTTCAGTGTTCACTTCAGTCTGTGTTTTTTATTTTTTGAGTGCACATCACGCTCCAGTTACTTGTTCAAGCACTGCTGCTTGTACTCTGCTGAGTGTGTCTCAGTGCCTCATCCTTTTCATTTATCTCCAATTGGTGCTGCTCCATTCCATTTAAAATCTAATCTATTAGTGTGACGCGCTTCCATCCGTATCCAATACATTGGTGCAAACACTATAGAAGTAGACAAAGGAGTAGCCTTTCACAGATTGTGAACAGTTGTGTTTCAGTGTTCACTTCAGTCTGTGTTTTTTATTTTTTGAGTGCACATCACGCTCCAGTTACTTGTTCAAGCACTGCTGCTTGTACTTGCTGAGGTGTCTCAGTGCCTCATCCTTTTCATTTATCTCCAATTGGTGCTGCTCCATTCCATTTAAAATCTAATCTATTAGTGTGACGCGCTTCCATCCGTATCCAATACATTGGTTGCAAACACTATAGTAGACAAAGGAGTAGCCTTTCACAGATTGTGAACAGTTGTGTTTCAGTGTTCACTTCAGTCTGTGTTTTTTATTTTTTGAGTGCACATCACGCTCCAGTTACTTATTCAAGCACTGCTGCTTGTACTCTGCTGAGTGTGTCTCAGTGCCTCATCCTTTTCATTTAGCTCCAATTGGTGCTGCTCCATTCCATTTAAAATCTAATCTATTAGTGTGACGCGCTTCCATCCGTATCCAATACATTGGTTGCAAACACTATAGAAGTAGACAAAGGAGTAGCCTTTCACAGATTGTGAACAGTTGTCTGCAGTGTTCACTGCAGTCTCTGAGGAATAACCACACTTAGGCCTTATAACTTTTCTGACTTTCTTGATCAATCTACCAAGATGAAGAAGGCAGGGAGTAAGGCACGTGGTCGTGGCCGTGGAGTTTCAGCAGGGAGAGGACGTCGGGATTCTGTGGCTGCTGCCGCACCCAGTGACACAGCATCCACCAGTTTTCCCCGTGAGCGTTCCTTTATGCGCACTTTTGTAGGAGCTCAGCGTACCCCCCTGCTGCGGGAAGAACAAATTGAAGCCGTTGTTGGTTGGATGGCAGCCAATGCATCGACTTCAATTCCTTCCACCTCTCTCAGGACCACAGCACTGTTGAACAACCATCTGTCTCTTCACCGCCTGCCAAATTGCCCAGGCAGAGAGTTCTGAACTGGAGCCAGCTGAGTCTCTGCTTCTGTTCTCAGAATCTGTTGGCTTGCAAACAGGGGCCCAGCCAAGCAGCATTCTGGAATGTGAAGAAGAGGCAGTATGCAGTGATGCGCAACAGCTGTGTCTCTCTGAATGTGAAGAGGCGGGTGAGCCAGTGCCGATGGTCAGCACACCGCAGAACGCATCTGATGATGATGAGACTCAGGTGCCATTTTCTGTTGAGCATGGTGCTGGCCAGACCACCCAACAGCAGCAGGTGTTGGAAGAGGGTAGTGGAGATGATGAGGTCCAAGACGCAACATGGCGTGAGGAACAGGAAGGTGGTGGTAGCAGCTCTGAGGAAGAGATTGCCCCAACGGTCCAAACAGTAGGGAGAGGTAGGCTGCAGACTCGGTTGCCTGTAGCCTCCAGTTTGGCACCCGCTTGTAGCAGTTCTCTTCCAACAGCCAAAATGGGCGCTCCCAGGACTTGCACTGCGTGGTCCTTTTTTGACACACTTGCAGATGATATTTGCTATGTCAAATGCAAGCTGTGTAATCAAAAAGTAAAAAGAGGTAAAAATGTCAGTAACCTTAATACCACAAATATGTGGAAACATGTGCGGTCAAAGCACGTGGTTGAGTTCCAAAGACACACTGGAGATGTAGGCCAACCTACAGCAGCACCTACATCTTCAGCTCGTGTTGGAGCCTCTTCCTCCAGCTCACACACAGCTGGTTCGGCTTCCTCACAGGATCGCCATGGAAGAACCTCTGTCACGTTGTCCAGAGACCCAGTGTTATTCCACCCACAGCTGCAAGTTCCCTGTCATCCTCACACTCCCAGGCCACTGTACAGCCATCGGTAGCACAGGCATGGGATAAAAGACGGCCATACTCGGCAAACCATCCACGAGCACAGGCTCTGAATGCTGGCATTGCAAAACTCCTGTCCCTTGAAATGCTGTCATTCAGGCTGGTGGAGACTGACAGTTTCCGTAACTTAATGGCATTGGCAGTCCCACAATACAATGTGCCTAGCCGATTTTATTTCAGCAGGCAAGCCGTCCCTGGTCTGCAAAAGCATGTTGAGGGAAAAATTAAACATGCGCTACTAAACGCCGTCAGTAGCAAGGTCCACCTGACCACCGATGCGTGGACCAGTACCCATGGCCAGGGACGATACCTTTCCCTCACTGCCCATTGGGTCAATGTTGTGGAGCCGGGTACAGATCTTGCGAGTGGCGCTGTACGTGTTCTGCCAACTCCAAGGATTGCAGGAATCAAGTCTGTCCACATTGACTCCTCCTCCTACTCCAGTTCCTCAGAATCATCGCTGCAGGAGCCGTCACGTCTACCTCCACATGGACCCGTGAACGCTTACCTGATGCGACCGATATGAGCACAGCCGTGGCCAAACGTCAACAGGCCGTCCTGAAATTAATTTCCATGGGGAATCGAAGCCACACAGCGCAGGAGCTCTGGAATGCCATCAAGCAGGAGAGCGACGTGTGGTTTTTGCCAGCGAATCTCCAGCCAGGCTTGGTAGTGTGTGACAATGGCCGAAATCTGGTGGCAGCTCTGGGCCTTGGTAACCTCACTCACATACCATGTCTGGCACATGTGCTCAACTTGGTCGTGCAGAGTTTTTTGAGGGACTATCCGGATCTTGATGCACTGCTGCACAAGGTCCGCCTAGAGTGCGCTCACTTGCGACGTTCCAGCATGGCCAGATCGCGCATTGCAGCTCTGCAACGCAGATTTCGCCTTCCTGAACATCGCATCATATGTGACGTACCCACCAGGTGGAATTCCACGTTACATATGTTGGAGCGGTTGTGTGAGCAGCAGCCAGCAGTAATGGAGTATCAGCTGCATCAGGCGCAATCAACTCGCAATTTGCGCCGTTCACACTTCACCACTACTGAGTGGGCCTCTATGAAGGACATCTGCCACGTTTTGCGTGCGTTTGATGAGTCAACGCAGATGGCGAGTGCAGATGATGCACTAGTCAGCCTGACTGTCCCCCTTATCTGCCTGCTTCAAAAAACACTGCAAGCACTAAGGGATGAGGTTTTGGAAGAGGTGGAGGATGAGGAGTCACAAATTCCATCACTTTCTGGACAGTCAGCGCAACGTGGTTCCTCACAAAGGGCTGGGCAGGGCTCACTTTGTGAGGAGGATGAGGAGGAGTCAATGGAGTAGGAAGACATCGCTCTAGTCAGTATGTAGAGCGAGGGTGGGGTGATGCAGAGCAGGCAGAGATGACGCCTCTTGCAGGGGACAGCGTTTGTTGGCCAGTTGGGAGTCTGCAGCACATGGTTGATTTCATGCTGCAGTGCCTGAGAAACGACCGCCGCATCACCCACATTCTCACCACGTCTGATTATTGGGTGTACACCCTCCTAGACCCTCGCTACCGGGACAACTTACAAAGCCTCATCACACCGTTGAACCGGGAGCGTAAAATGCGGGAGTACCAAGACACACTGGTGCAATCCATAATGTTCTCCATTCCAGCCGAGAGCACTGCTGCTGCTACTGCTTTACAAAGCAGCTCTGTGCGTCGAGGCAGTGGAGACAGCTCTGCAACAAGAGGGAGCACAAGCAGCGCCTCTGCACAGGGCAAGACCAGTATGTTCCAAATGTTGCGAAGTTTTGTGGCAGCGCCACAAATGTCTACACCATCCGAGACGGCTCCAGTCAGCAGGAGGCAACGTTTCCGTAAGATGGTGACAGACTACATGTCTTTCCCTCTCAGTGTACTCCCAGATGGCTCTTCCCCATTCAAGTTTTGGGTCTCTAAGCTGGATACATGGCCAGAGCTTAGCCAGTATGCATTGGAGGTGCTGGCTTGCCCTGCTGCCAGTGTATTATCGGAGCGGTCTTTAGTGCTGCAGGTGGTGTACTAACAGACCGTCGCATGCGACTATCCTCCGATAATGTAGACCGGCTTACTTTTCTGAAAATGAACAAGGCATGGATCTCGCCAGAATTTGTCTGTCCGTTTTCAGATTAAATAACTGGTTCGCAACGTTATCCATGTCTCCTGTTATGTTCATCTTTCTACCACCTGAACTCTACTCCCTGGGCTACAACACTGGCAGTTGCTGCTCAGAAGTGTCGTGTCCACAGACCAATACACAAGCTATAGTGTTACTGGGGTTCAGTAATGTCAGCTGTTCCCCTGCTGTGTGAACGGCAAAAAGTCATGCTGCCTCCACCCTGTTGTCTTCTCATCCCTGGGCTTCAACACCGCCAGTTGTTGCTCGGAAGTGTCATTGGCACGGGTACTCACTCCTGCCCAGACTGGTTACAGCACGCCATCTGTTTCCTGTCAGTGTAAACGTCACTTAGCCTCCAATAAGTTGTCCTGTCGTGTTGCGGTCGGGTTAGCCGACTCTATGGTGCTTGGAGTTTAGGTGCTTCCTATGTGTGCTGCGGGATATGCAAATAAAGGCTGTTTCCGTTGTGACAATAGGACAATCACCACTGTAGTACTGTGGGATTCGGTAACTGCGGCCGGCTCGCGGCCTGTCAACTTAAATTTCCATGGGTACCTTCTGCTACCCGTCCGGGTTCCAGTACCGTCAGCTGGTTCTCCGCAGTGCCTTTGCCCTAGGTGCCTCCATCTCGGTATCCGAGTTCCAGCAACGTCTGCTGGTCCTTGGTAGTGCTTTGGAGCACAGGTACCTCCTGCTTAGTAACCGTGTCCCAGTAACGTCAGCTGGTCCTCGGTTGTGCCATTGGCTCTTTTCCTTCTGCTGCCCTCCGGGTTCCAGCACAGTCAGCTGGTCCTCGTTACTTGCATTGGCTCTTGTACCTTCTGCTACCCGTCCGGGTTCCAGTACCGTCAGCTGGTTCTCCGCAGTGCCTTTGCCCTAGGTGCCTCCATCTGGTATCCGAGTTCCAGCAACGTCTGCTGGTCCTTGGTAGTGCTTTGGAGCACAGGTACCTCCTGCTTAGTAACTGTGTCCCAGTAACATCAGCTGGTACAAGGTTGTGCTACAAATACAAATTCAGTACAAGAGACACAAGAACATAAGCGAGATCTAAAAGCAGAAGAACATGAGTATAAGACAATGAGAGCAAATATACTGCTCTAAATTATAAGCAGAAGAGACTAAGCAGTGTATGGGGGTGAGTTCCGTTCCCTCGTGTGTCCTTGGTAGTGCCCCTGGAAAATGCCTGCTGCTGCTGCAGGCTAAACTGAACACGGACAAATACTGTTGTAATTTAAATCTTTTGTGACAGCAAGAACGGAAGAATGAAAAATTCATACTTTGACAGATTACAAGTACAGGATTCTCTGTCACAAATAAGAATATTATGAAGAAGATGAAGTACAATATGAATTAGAATGATAGTTTAATAAGAAGAATATGAGTAATGTTAACAAAAAGATGAATAGCAAGAAGTTGAAGAATAACATAAAGAAGGTGAAGATGAAGAATAATTTGATGAAAAAGATGATGCTGCTGAAGATTATGAAGGAGAAAGTGTGTCAAAAGTTAAAAAGGTGAAGAGCATGGAAGTTGTGAAATATACATATTTGCCAAAATAGAAAAAACGTGAACAACATTGTCAATTTCTTCGTCAATCCGAACATCTTTAAAAAAAAAAATATTTATGCTATTCCATTTGATTGGGTTAAACATCTATGCCTTTAATGTCTCCTCACCTTCCCCAATACATTCTACATTACTCTTTTTTGTTTTCCTTCATGTACAATTAACCAACAAGGCAAGAATGGGGTTTTTTTAATTCCGATATTTTGTTCCCATAGACTTACATTGGATTTCCGGTATCAGTATCGGTTATCGCCGATATTTTTTGGGTATCGGCGATACCATTCCGATTCCGATACTTTTGGATATCGGAAAGTATCGCTCAACTCTACTAACTACCTGTCCCTAAAGACTGTCCCTATCTGTCCCTCCCTGTCCCTACACGTCTAACTGACCCTACAAAATAAAGATAAAAGGATAAAAAAGACTAACTCACCCCTATCACAGGCACACAGAACCTAACTCACCCTAGGGCACATTAAAGGAGAAACCCCTCCATAGAAGAGAGGCCCTCCCTGCACCCAGCCTCTCAAACTCCAGGGAGCGCACTTTTGCCAGGTCACCCAGGATGTTCCTAATCACCACTTACCTGGGGAGGACTTTCCGCTGAGTAGACACTAGACACCGTGCATTCCACGTGCAGAACCTAGTTACTAAACTAACTAAGAAAACAGTGCCCCGATCTCGGCCACCAAGGGACCTGAATGCCCCTAGGCCCACTCCGCATAGGAGAGGCCTGCCAGCCTGGGCCAGCCAATGGAAGCACCCACCCTGCTGTAGACCTCTGTATTAAAGGGACACCGAAGCAGGAAGTGCTCCATGCTTTCAAGCATGCCACCACACTCCTCGCGGGGACAATCCCGGTCATCAGAGCTCCTGCACTTCAGGTTGTCCCTCACATACAGCTTCCCATGGTAGCAGCGCCAAGCCAAGTCCCAAAACTTCAAGGGGATCCGCTTAGAGTTCAATAACCCGAGCCCCACCTCCAGATCCCAGCTTGGGCAATCCCTGAGCGCAGGGGCTTCTGAAAGTGGGTCAACGGGACCCTATTGTCAAGAAACCTTCTCGACATGATCCTGATCTCCCACACTCCCAGACCCCACCGACGGATCACCTTCAGAACCGGGGTAACGTAAGCCGGAAGATGCCCATGAGGTGTACGAAGGTCCTTCACCTGCCCTCCTGTCTCCCATTCCTGGAAGAAAGGCCGAAACCACCCCTACAGGAGAATACCCACGGAGGAGCCCTCTCTGACCAGAGGTTGGCGATGTTTGCCTTAAGAAAGGTGTTTACTAGAAACACCACTGGGTTGACCATACCCAACCCTCCTAGTCTCCTCGTGCGGTACGTGACCTCTCTCTTGATTAGGTTCAGCCTATTTCCCCATAATAATTGGAAAAACAGGCTGTAGACCCGTGTCCAAAGAGGTTCTGGCAAGATGCAGACGCTGCCCAGATATATTAGCAAAGGAAGCAAATAGCCCTTGGCAAGACTAACCCTTTCCCTTAGGGTCAAGGACCAATCCCTTCCACTGATCCACCTTCTGGGCGGCAATCTTAAGTCTGCCCTCCCAGTTTTGCTGGGGATAGTCCCCCGGGCCGAAACTGATGCCTAATATTTTTGCTGTGGCCTGAGGCCCTGGAAGGGTGTCCGGGAGATCAAAACTTGGATCTCCCCCTCCCAGCCGAGACTCTCACACTTGTCCGGTTGATCATGGACCCGGATGCCACCGAGTAGCGTTCAACCTCAGACATCACCCAATCCGCCTCCTCTCTCGAGGATACAAAAAGGGAAACGTCGTCAGCGTACGCCACTACCCTCAAGGCGGCCTCTGGCACCGCCCGGTCCATCCCGACTCCCACCAACGGTCCGCGCTCCACCCTCCTTAAAAGGGGGTCGATCGCGAACACGTATAACAGTGGGCTCAGAGGACAGCCCTGGCGGACACCAGACCTCACCTCAAAAGGGTGTCCGACCCAACCGCTCACTAGCGGAAAAGTCTCTGCCTCATTGTATAAAACTCTCAACCAATCAACAAACCTCCCAGGTAGACCGTACCTCAGAAGGACGGACCAGAGGTACTCATGGTTAACCCGGTCAAAGGCCTTTGCCTGGTCTAAGGACAGCAAGTACCCCTTCCAGTGACCTGCCCTGCCCTGCTCCACTGCCTCTCGGACACCGAGCACAGCACTAAATGTACTGCGGCCTGGAACAGAGCAGTGCTGGGCCCCCGAAAGGAGCCGGGGTGCAAACTTCACCAACCAATTAAAAAGCACCTTTGCCAGAACCTTTCGGTCCAAATTGAGAAGCGCTATGGGACGCCAATTCTCAATATGGGACGAGTCTTTACCCTTTGACAGGATAATCAGGGCTGACTTCCTCATTGAACTGGGCAGAGTGTCCGAGGAGATGCACTCATTAAACAGCTCAGTCAAGAGGGGGACCAAAGAGTCCCGAAAAGTCTTGTAGAACTCGGATGTTAAGCCATCCGGACCGGGCGACTTTTTGGGCCGGAGCCCATCAATCGCCCGTCTTACTTCCTCTTCCCTGATTGCTTCT
Organism: Oophaga sylvatica; assembly: GCA_033576555.1. Taxonomy (NCBI): domain Eukaryota; kingdom Metazoa; phylum Chordata; class Amphibia; order Anura; family Dendrobatidae; genus Oophaga; species Oophaga sylvatica. The sequence goes on along the minus strand of JARQOD010000001.1, from coordinate 383,509,981 downwards.
GCCAAAACATGAAGAGAGGGGTCATCCCCGGCTCAGGGATGGTTTCAGCCAGGAAAGCCGACATCTCATCCCGATCAGGATCCCTCCTCCCCAAGAGGTGCGAGTAGAAGGATCTGACCACCTCCAGGATCCCTGATTTGGATCTGTTCAGGGACCCCGTACTGTCGATCAGTCCTGTCACCATCTTACAATTCACTGACAACCTGCAGTTTCTGTAAGGGTCGGGCGAGCGGTACCTCCCGAAATCCCTCTCAAAAACCAAGGATGTGTGCCTATCGTACTGGCACCCCTTGAGCAAGGTCTTCACCCTGGAGATTTCCTCTCGGTCCCCTCCAGTCGAGACGAGCTGCTCGAGTTTCCTCCCCAGCTGCCGATACAGGCGGTACCTGTTCAGGCCCCTGAGGCTCGAGAGCTGACGGAAGAACCTTGCGACCCTTCTTTTGAAGATCTCCCACCACTCAGACTTACTATTACAAAGACCCAAGAGAGGTACCTGGCTCTGAAGAAATTCCTCAAAGGACTGTCTTATTTCCGCTTCTTCCAGAAGGGACGAATTCAGCTTCCATAGGCCTCTCCCCATCCGGGGAGTCTCTGTAACATTCAAAGTAAAGAAAATTAAACAGTGATCGGAGAACTCCACCTCAACAGCGGACACTGCAGAAGAGACGGCTTCCTCCTTTAAAAAAAAACTATCTATCCTAGACCTACTGCTTCCCCTATAAAAGGTGAAACACTCGTGACCTGGGGTGTGCCGGATGTGGACATCCACCAGGCGAGCTTCGCTTACTATGCTATTCAAGGCTACGCTATCATAAGTCAGCCAGTCTCCGGGCCTCCCCTATCACGGAGTCTGGTTATAGCATTAAAGTCCCCACCGAAGACCCCCTGCCGGCTTGTAAAAAGATAGGGCTTGATCCTCAGGAAGAGACATTTACGGTCCCACTTAGATTGCGGGCCATAGATATTGATGAGCCGAAGCTCCTGTCCCCTCATGAAGACGTCAAGGACCAAACATCTCCCCATTTCTACCTCGATCACCCGTCTGCATTCCACCTCCGCGGTCTTAAAAAGGACCGCTACCCCGCTATACGGCTCGGCCGCAAGAGACCAGTATGAGGGCCCACACCTCCATTCCCTCTTTGCTTTGTGGATGGACCCTAGGTCCGTTAGTCTGGTCTCCTGCAAAAACAAAATATCAGCCTCAACCCGGGTGAAAAAATCAAAGGCCGTAAATCTAGCCGTATCCGACTTTATGCTGGCGACATTAATCGACGCCAGAGTCAACGGGGTAGGTTCCGCCATCATGGGTGATTGAGTTAGACGGCCTGTTTTTTAACCGTACCCCCAGATTTCCTCTCCCCCTCTGAGGAGGAACCAGACTCACCCCTCCTTTTTAAAGACACCGAGGTGTCCATATCTTCTTTAACAGCAGTGGACACCTCCTTCCCAGCACTAGATTCCTCGCCCTTGGAACCCGAGGTAGTCCCCCCACCAGAGGAGTGTGAATCCCCGGAGGACGGACCTCGCCACTCCCTGAAGGCACCCCAGATGTTGCGTCCGGCCCCTCACCCCCGACCTCCGACACAGCAGAGTCATCGAGGGCTTGGAACCGATTGG
>JARQOD010000001.1:383401036-383508264 GCA_033576555.1 Oophaga sylvatica | reverse complement strand
AAATAAATCCTCAAACAATTTGGTGCAGGATATACTGTATAAATGGATGACAAGCAAAAACACAAGGTGAACAGCATGATTCTTGACTTTGGATTTCCAGTGATCACATTACGTACAATCATTCATACATTGGTATTGGTAGGAAGGTTATATTATACCCAATTGTCTACCTGCACAGAAAGTTAGTTAATTGGTAAATCCCTCTTAATACATAAAATATATAAAAATTAGTATTTTCTTAGCTTTCCACTTTGCCTAAGATATCTAGAGATATGTGGCATGAAATGACATGCTTTGGTAAAAAACTTTTTGTGATACTCTGTCGGGAGATGTTTAAGCTGTAAGTGTCTATACTTACCCATACTGCGGTTGATGAAGTGATGTGAATTGTGGTCTGACAAAGGTTGTGCTATCATTCTGCGTTAATGTATCAACTTTTAGAGGTGAGTGACTTGATTTTATGCAAATCAAATTTATGTAGAATATTTAGAAATTTGCTGAACCCTGAACATTTTAACAAGATGCAAATCACTTTGCATATATTACCTAAAATGCATAGTGATATTTTTACACATTGCAGAAGATTGCATGAACTAAAGAAGGACAAAACGACCTCATGGGCAATCATTGGGCTTTTGCATAATGCACTGCAACTACCATAGCCAGTATAAAAGTCGAGGCAAGGAATGCAGCAGCCATTTTAGGGTGAATTTTACATAGTGAAAGGACAACATAGCTTAGCCATACAAATAGGCAGAGAAAGCCATAAAACATTGATTAAACTGTGCAGATAGTGTGTGACAACACAGAAGTAAATAAGATTAATGTGTGAGGAAAAGATAACAATACAGATGAAATTTATAGGGAGAGAAATAGGAGAGTCACCGTGTCTGTGAGGCAGAAGAGTCACTGTGTCTGTAAAGCAAGAGAGCCACTGTGCCTGTGAGGCAGGAAAGTCACAGTGTCTGTAAAGCAAGAGAGCCAGGAAAGTCACTGTGTCTGTGAGGCAGGAGAGTCACTGTGTCTGTGTAGCAAGAGAGCTACTGTGCCTGTGAGGCAGGAAAGTCACTGTGTCTGTGAGGTAGGAGAGTCACAGTGTCTGTGTAGCAGAAGAGTCACTGTGTCTGTGAGGCAGGAGAGTCACCGTATCTGTGAGGTGGAAGAGTCACAGTGTCTGTGAGGCAGGAGAGTCATCGTGTCTGTGAGGTGGAAGAGTCACAGTGTCTGTGAGGCAGGAGAGTCACTGTGGCTGTGAAGTGGGAGAGTCACCGTGTCTGTGAGGTGGAAGAGTCACAGTGTCTGTGAGGCAGGAGATTCATCGTGTCTGTGAGGTGGAAGAGTCACAGTGTCTGTGAGGCAGGAGAGTCACTGTGGCTGTGAAGTGGGAGAGTCACCGTGTCTGTGAGGTGGAAGAGTCACAGTGTCTGTGAGGCAGGAGATTCATCGTGTCTGTGAGGTGGAAGAGTCACAGTGTCTGTGAGGCAGGAGAGTCACTGTGGCTGTGAAGTGGGAGAGTCACCGTGTCTGTGAGGCAGGAGAGTCACCGTATCTGTGAGGTGGAAGAGTCACAGTGTCTGTGAGGCAGGAGAGTCATCGTGTCTGTGAGGTGGAAGAGTCACAGTTAGTGTTGAGCATTCCGATACTGCAAATATCGGGTATCGGCCGATATTAGCTGTATCGGAATTCCGATTCCGAGTTCTGATATTTTCGTCTTATCGGATACCGGAATCGGGATTGTCACTGTCACTGTCAGTGTCCGTCGGTCGGGTCTGTCAGGAGTCAGCGGCACTTACCTGGCAGAAGATCTCCGGCGGTCACGTCCTGCACTGCTTCATGGCCGCCATCATCTTTCCCCGGCGGTCACATGCAGTTTCTCGCGATAACTGCAGTGACTGCTGGGTAATCCCGGCCGTAAAGCAGTCAGTCCGATGACGTCACCGCCGGGGAAGCAGGTAATCAGCTGTGCTGCGTTGCAATGACAGGCTCTGCCTGTCATTGCGATGTAGCAGAGCTGGATCGTCGTGGGACTATCGTTATGGACTGCGTCGGACAGGTGGTATACTGTTGGTTTGTTTTTTTTTTTTTTTACAGGAGATCGATGGCGTCGCAGGAATGAGTGTATAATAAAAGAAATGAAAACTGTGTTGTCTCTTTTATTTCATTAAAATACTTTTTTCTTGCTGTGTCTTTTTTTTATACATTTAATAACTTTGGGATTAATAATGGATCGGTGTCTTATTGACGCCTCTCCATTATTAACCGGGCTTATTGTCACCGTGCAATCAACGGTGACAATAACCCATTATTACCCCGCTTGCCACCGCTACAGGGCAAGTGGGAAGAGCCGGGTAAAGTGCCACAATTGGCACATCTTTTGATGCGCCAAATGTGGGGCTGCTGTAGCCTGGTATTATCAGGCTGTTGAGGGCCAAAATCCATGGGCCTTGACAGTCTTTTAATACCAGGCCGCAGCAGTCTGCATTTTACTTGGCTGGTTAACAAAAATAGGGGGGATCCCCATGCCGTTTTTTTTTCGAGGGGATCCCCTATTTTTGTTAACCAGCCAAGCTAAGCAGACTGCTGTGGCCTGGTATTATCAGGCTTGCAAGGTCCATGGATATTGGATCCTTACCAGCCTGAAAAACCAGGCCTCAGCGGTCTGCTTCATCTGGCTGGTTAACAAAAATAGGGGGGACCCACGCCAATTTTTTTCGAGGGGATCCCCTATTTTTGTTAATCAGCCAAGATATGCAGACTGCTATGGCCTGGTATTATCAGGCTGGCAAGGTCCATGGATCTTGGCTCCTTAACAGCCTGAAAATCCAGGCCTCAGCGGTCTGCTTCATCTGGCTGGTTAACAAAAATAGGGGGGACCCCACGCCAATTTTTTTCGAGGGGATCCCCTATTTTTGTTAATCAGCCAAGATATGCAGACTGCTGTGGCCTGGTATTATCAGGCTGGCAAGGTCCATGGATCTTGGCTCCTTAACAGCCTGAAAATCCAGGCCTCAGCGGTCTGCTTCATCTGGCTGGTTAACAAAAATAGGGGGGACCCCACGCCAATTTTTTTCGAGGGGATCCCCTATTTTTGTTAATCAGCCAAGATATGCAGACTGCTGTGGCCTGGTATTATCAGGCTGGCAAGGTCCATGGATCTTGGCTCCTTAACAGCCTGAAAATCCAGGCCTCAGCGGTCTGCTTCATCTGGCTGGTTAACAAAAATAGGGGGGACCCCACGCCATTTTTTTTTCGAAGGGAACCCCTATTTTTGTTAATCAGTTCCCTCTGACGTCACTGATTGTGTCCCTGGCTGACCTGAAGTGAAAGTGGAAAGCAATCAATTAAGCTTTCCACTTAAGGGCCCGTCTCACATAGCGATATCGCTACCGAGATCGCTGCTGAGTCACTAGTTTTGTGACGCAGCAGCGAGCTCACCAGCGATATCGCTGTGTGTGACATTCAGCGACGATCAGCCCACCTGCCGGGTATCGCTGATCGTCGCTGAAATGTCAGGACCTTTGATCGCTGGTTTCCCGCTGACAGGCACACATCGCTGCGTGTGACAGGCGGGAGACCAGCGATCCGCTGGTAACCAAGGTACACAGCGGGTTTCCAGGCGCGGGGCTGTGCCTAGAAACCCGCTGTGTACCTTGGTTACCAGCGGATCGCTGGTCTCCCGCCTGTCACACGCAGCGATGCGTGCCTGTCAGAGGGAAACCAGCGATCAAAAAAAGGTCCTGACATTTCTGCGACGATCAGCGATACCCGGCAGGGGGCTGATCGTCGCTGAATGTCACACACAGCGATATCACTGGTGAGCTCGCTGCTGCGTCACAAAACTAGTGACTCAGCAGCGATCTCGGTAGCGATATCGCTATGTGAGACGGCCCTTAAGCGATGTTACCCGCAGTGTCGCTGTCCCAGATCGCTGCCTGAGCTGCCTGTTTGGCAGCTCAGCAGCGATCATGTAGCGATACACCAGCGATCCTGACAAGTGCAAATCGTTGTCGGGATCGCTGGTGTATCGTTATGTGACACCCAGCCTTTACTCTCCTGTCAGGCAGGAGAGGAACTCATTCATTTGGGGTTTACTGTGAGGCTGCAGCATTAGCTGCGGTCCCTGCAGTAAACATTAACCCTTTCTGAAGGATTACACCGTGGGACCTGACTGTGCATGGGATAGGTAAGAATAATTTTGCTTTTTTATTTTATTTTTATTACAGGAAATGGTTTTTGCAGTAAAATAAAAGATGGTCAAAAACATGTGTCTTTATTTCATTAAAATGATTTTTAATTAAAGTGTGTGTGTTTTATTTTTATTTCATGCAATAGGATTAATAATTGATAGTTGTCTAATTGACAGCTCTCAATTATTAACCTGGCTTAAGGTCACCTTTCAATAGCAAGGTGGCTTTAACCCCATATTAACCCATTCGCCACCGCTACAGGGCAATGGGAATAGACGGGCAAAGTGCCAGAAAGGGCGAATCTAATTATAGATTTGTCTTTCCTGGGGTGTCTGGGGGCAGATGTTAGTAGCCGGGGGGGGGGGCAAAAATAATGGTCCCTCTCTGGGCTATTATTATCTGCCCCCACTCACTGGCTTTGTCTGTCTGGTTGCGAAAATAGGGCGGGAGCCCACGCATTTTTTTTTCAGCAATTTTACACCTCATATATATATATACATGTCATTGAATTTGTGACACATATATATATATATTTATATTTGTAGTTCATACACTTCTACATAGTATAATAGCCGCTAATTCAATTGCCGGCTTTTGTGAAAATGCAGAACCCGAAATGAAATGACACTTGGTGTACATAGGGTTAACCATGTCTTTTCATGTCCTTTGCTATCTAATTTGCACAAACAATTAAATCAGACTATGTGTGCAAAATTTCACACCTGTAGGGGTTAATTAAAGGTGTAAATTCGTAGCAAAAAAGTCCGTTTTTTTTACAACGAATTTACACCTTTAATTAACCCCTACAGGTGTGAAATTTTGCACACATAGTCTGATTTTATTGTTTGTGCAAATTAGATAGCAAAGGACATGAAAAGACATGGTTAACCCTATGTACACCAAGTGTCATTTCATGTCGGGTGACCCGACATGAAATGACACTTGGTGTACATAGGGTTAACCATGTCTTTTCATGTCCTTTGCTATCTAAGGCCGGAGTCACACTGGCGACAAAATCGGACGACTGCAATGCGATGAAATATCGCATTGCAGTCTGCCCTATGTTAATCTATGGAGCAGCTCCCAGTATCAGATTTTTTGTGGTCCGTTTTAAACGTCCGTGTACAATCGCAGCATGCTGCGATTGTCACCGATTGTGGGTCGACTATCGCCAATGCAAGTCTATGGGAGCGATGAAAAATCTGATTACAAACGGACCACACTGTGTGACTTGCGATGAAATCGCATCGGTGTCCTTTAGAAAAGCCGGCAATTCATCCCCGGCTATACTGTAAAATCACACTGACAGCTTTAATAAAGACTAGAAAGAATAGATATATACACATAGAACACATATATATATATATATATATATATATATATATATAACATGTCATTGTGACATGTATATATACATATATTTATAGTTCCTAGACTTCTACATACTGTAATAGCCGCTAATTCAATTGCCGGGTTTTGTGAAATCACAGAAGCCGACATGAAATGATACATTGTTTCCACACATTTAACCATGTAATTTCATGTATTTTTATATATGTTTGAAACTTACAATTACATGAGTGTATTTGTGCAAAATTTCAGACATGTAGGGGTTAATTAAAGGTGTAAATTCGTTGAAAAAAAAATGCGTGGGCTCCCGCTGTATTTTCTCCACCAGACAGACAAAGCAAAGCGAGTGGGGGCAGATAATAATAGCCCAGGGAGGGTGCATTTTTTTTGTGCCCCCCCTGGCTACTAACATCTGCCCCCAGACACCCCAGAAAGGGCAAATCTATAATTAGATTCGCCCTTTCTGGCACTTTGCCCGTCTATTCCCATTGCCCTGTAGCGGTGGCGAATGGGTTAATCTCACCTTACTGTCACCTTGCTATTGAAAGGTGACCTTAAGGCAGGTTAATAATTGATAGCTGTCAATTAGACAACTATCAATTATTAATCCTATTGAAGTAAGTAAAAAAACACACACACTTTAAGAATAAATAATTTTAATGAAATAAAAACACATTTTTTTTACCATATTTTATTTTACACTTAATCCGTGCGAAGCCATTGATCTCCTAAAATAAAGAAAAAGAAATAAAACAACATTATTCTTACCTATTCCGCCGATCTGTCATGTCCCACGCTGTAATCCTTCACAAAGGGTTAACTAGCTTTGAGCCAAGCAGTGCAAGTAATCCTGCATGCTCAGCTCAAAGCTCATGAATGAATAAGTTCCTCTCCTGGCGACAGGAGAGGATGTGTTTCATGAATGAAGCTTAATTGATTGTGTCCACTTTCCCTTTAGGTCAGGTCACTACAGTTAAATTGCCAATAAATCAATTAAGCTCCATTCATGAATCTATTCCTCTACTTTCGCTGGGAGAGGAAGTTATTCATTCAGGGGAATACAGGTCTGAGACAGCATTATTAGCTCTCTGCGACCTGTAACCTGTTAACCCTTTCTGATGGATTACACCGTGGGACCTGACTGTACATCGGATTGGTAAGTATAATTTTGCTTTTTTATTTTATTTTTATTACAGGAAATGGTTTTAGCAGGAAAATAAAATATGGTCAAAAACTGTGTGATTATTTAATTAAACTTATTTTTTATTAAACTGTGTGTGTTTGATTTTTCTTTCATACAATAGGATTAATAATTGATAGTTGTCTAATTGACAGCTATCAATTATTAACCTGGCTTAAAGTGACCTTTCAATTGCAAGGTCATTTTAACCCCTTATTAACCCATTCGCCACCGCTACAGGGCAATGGGAATAGACGGGCAAAGTGCCAGAAAGGGCGAATCTAATTATAGATTTGCCCTTTCTGGGGTGTCTGGGGGCAGATGTTAGTAGCCAGGGGGGGCACAAAAAAAATGTACCCTCCCTAGGCTATTATTATCTGCCCCCACTCGCTTGCTTTGTCTGTCTGGTGGAGAAAATACAGCGGGAGCCCACGCTTTTTTTTTTCAACGAATTTACACCTTTAATTAACCCCTACATGTCTGAAATTTAGCACACATATACTCATGTAATTGTATGTTTCAAACATATATAAAAATACATGAAATTACATGGTTAAATGTGTGGAAACAATGTATCATTTCATGTCGGCTTCTGTGATTTCACTGAAGCCGGCAATTGAATTAGCGGCTATAACAGTATGTAGAAGTGTAAGAATTATAAATATATGTATATATATATGTCACAATGACTATATATATATATATATATGTGCTCTATGTGTATATATCTATTCTTTCTTTTGGCATTTAAATACTATTCTTTTGGATCCATTATATGTCAGTTTTGCAAGCCTGCGAGAAAATCTCGCAAGTCGGATGAAAATCGGATGTTACAAGGTACACACACATGCGATTAAATCGCATCTTTGAAGGAAAATCGGATGCCAGAAGGATGTGTGATGTTTTTATTTTGATCCGATTGTCGACCGTCTAAAACGGACCGATTTTTTGTGGTTGTGTGTGACTCCAGCCTAATTTGCACAAACAATTAAATCAGACTATGTGTGCAAAATTTCACACCTGTAGGGGTTAATTAAAGGTGTAAATTCGTAGCAAAAAAGTCCGTTTTTTTACAACGAATTTACACCTTTAATTAACCCCTACAGGTGTGAAATTTTGCACACATAGTCTGATTTAATTGTTTGTGCAAATCAGATAGCAAACGACATGAAAAGACATGGTTAACCCTATGTACACCAAGTGTCATTTCATGTCGGGTGCTTCTGTCTTTTCACTGAAGCCGGCTTTACCCGGCAATTGAATGAGAGGATATTTTACTATGTAGAAGTGTATAAACTATACATATATGTATATATATATGTCACAATGACATGTATATATATATATATAGTATTCTATGTGTGTATATTTAGTGTTTACAAGGAAAGAATGGGTTTTTTTTAGTTGCGATATTTTGTTCCCATAGACTTACATGGGACTTCCGGTATCGTATCGGGTATCGCCGATATTTTAGTGATATCGGCGATACCATTCCGATTCCGATACTTTAGGATATCGGAAAGTATCGCTCAACTCTAGTCACAGTGTCTGTGAGGCAGGAGATTCATCGTGTCTGTGAGGTGGAAGAGTCACAGTGTCTGTGAGGCAGGAGAGTCACTGTGGCTGTGAAGTGGGAGAGTCACTGTGTCTGTGAGGCAGGAGAGTCATCGTGTCTGTGAGGTGGAAGAGTCACAGTGTCTGTGAGGCAGGAGAGTCACTGTGGCTGTGAAGTGGGAGAGTCACCGTGTCTGTGAGGCAGGAGAGTCACTGTATCTGTGAGGTGGAAGAGTCACAGTGTCTGTGAGGCAGGAGAGTCATCGTGTCTGTGAGGTGGAAGAGTCACAGTGTCTGTGAGGCAGGAGATTCATCGTGTCTGTGAGGTGGAAGAGTCACAGTGTCTGTGAGGCAGGAGAGTCACTGTGGCTGTGAAGTGGGAGAGTCACTGTGTCTGTGAGGCAGGAGAGTCATCGTGTCTGTGAGGTGGAAGAGTCACAGTGTCTGTGAGGCAGGAGAGTCACTATGGCTGTGAAGTGGGAGAGTCACCATGTCTGTGAGGCAGGAGAGTCTCTGTCACTATGATCCAGGCCAGGGAGTGTCACATTGCTAGCAGCAGCTGCGGACTCTGGTCAATGTCTTTGATAATTGAATCAAATAGATTTGTAACATAAAAGTAGCCCATATTTCCAAACTATCAGTCATAAACTATTGACTCAAGAGGAAGGACTGGTCAACACCTACAGGATGTGAGTGACCTGAACTGTAATATTAAAATGTATCCAGTCAGGAGAGGGAGAGACTGGTAGTGACAGTATTAGGTTATGCTCATACAGCTATTTTATCAGGCTGGTGAAAACTATGAGGTTTTAAAATGGAAATTGCATCAGGAAACATCACTGGTTTTTTTTACCATAAAGTGTTTTTGTCATTTTTTTTTAACATTTCTTAAGAATTGTTTTCATTTTTTTGCCATTTTTATAAACATTTATTTTTGCATTTTTAAGCATTTGTGGATCCATCTTTTGAGCCTTCCCATTGACTTGTGTTGTAAAGTGTGGTGCAGATTTTAAGTGAAAATGTCTGAGGAAAGGACCAGTCACTTCTTTGAATCGCTTGATATTTTTGGAAACCTCAAGCAGTTAAAAGATGCCCAAAAGACTGAATATATTAATGGAAAAAGTAGTTTTACAATGCATATAAATAGTAAGAGTCTTTTAAGCATTTTCTGAGCTCTTTTCCACATTTTTTTCCAGGCAGACCTGCTCAAAAGTGCCTGGAAAAAAACATTGTGTGACCATACTCTTATGGCTCATGCTTCATTGGACATAGTTATTGATACTGGCATTTGTGCGTCACCTGAGGAGACCTTTATTCTTATGAGTATGTGTAGACAGACTTTTTAGAGTAGTTTCTTTGAACTGAGTCCTGGAAAATTGCTTAAAAAATGCTTGAGAGCCTCCCGCATTGCATTTCTATGGTGAAACCACTTTGCTGTTCATTTGCTCAGTCTTCTAAGCATTTTTTTCCCCTTTGAAAGGTATGGAGAAAAAAAAAAAAAGAAAGTGCACTTCACTTCTTCGAAGCGGCTAATGATGGGACTAGGCACTGTCCAAACAAGTCTGCAAAAAACTTTTCAAGAAAAAAAATATTCAACTCTTGTCTGGAAGCAAAACCTTTCCAAAAACCCTGCAAAGAAGGAGTGTTCTTTAATGTATGATTTTTTGGCGGTGCGGTCCATTCTCTCTTCTTTGGTATGCTGCATTATTGTTTCTTTAAGCCTTTTCCACTAAAAATAAATTGTCATTTTTAACTGCCACAAAAAAAAATTTCCATGTGCGCAGAGTCTTAGTGTAAGTCTTTCCAATAAATCTTCATTTTGGCTCTTGCACTGAAAAGTGACTCTGCAATTGCATACATTCATCAATTTGGGTTACAGATAAAAGGAAATCCTTGGGCATTAAGAAAATCCACAATTTTTATTGCTTTTCTTTTTTTTTTCTTTTAATGCCAACTCCACAGCGTCCCACGACATAATGAACAGGAGGAAAGGGCCGATCTTGCAGCAGAATGAATTATTGAGCAGTCCGACATGTACATAATCTTTACCGCCGGTGACATTTGGCAAGTAACACATTCATTATAAAGCCATTCATCAATGTGATACTTGATATGAGATAAATGATCCTCACTACATACTGTTGCGATAAATTTGCTTCTGGTTATTGTTATATGGCGCTGGACGCATAGTTAGTAATACACAGATAGCAGCAATGCATGAACATGGGATGGAGAGATCAATACTCAGATGCTAATGGAAATCTTGTAAGATGGAACCTTTGCCCTGAGCTGAGATGTGCAGGGAGAGATAAATGATACAACGGGATTTCATGTAAGAGAATCAGGAAGAGCAGCAGAAAGGTGACCAAATCAATGCATAGGAATAGCAATGGAGGCAGTGCAAGGCATTCTGGGTAAAAAGGGTGAGCAAAACTAACAAACATAAAAAGTCACTTTTTGTTTCACACTGTTTTTTAAAAAAAAACTTTGTAATGTTATAGAAAAATCTACATTTTTTTCTCCACCTATGAACAATGTGTTTTTCTCCTTGCCCCTCCTGAACTGTAAAAAAAACTGTTAAAATCTGTCCTGCTCAAGGTAAAAATGAATTATCACCTGACTGAGGGGTCAGATTACAGCTACCTTTTAAAGTCTAAAGGCTGAAGGGAGCTGGAGCTGAGTGGGGTACAAATACACAAGGAGGGTGCTGCTGTTTTCAAAGCTATCCTGCTCAGTCTGTTATGGCTGCGGCCGCCAACGCTTCCACATCGCCAGACCACGACAGCGTGGGGCGTGCGTCCCGGCCGGGTGGTAACGGAATGTGGACCCATTGGACCACAGAGGGAGACTTGGACCTACCCAGACTAGGGAAGGGCAGCGATCTGGATCTGTGGCAGCTGAGCATGTGGACAAGGTGGCGACATGCATTACTAGATGACACCGCACAACTTTAGATATGAAAGAACATAAAATTTACTTAAACACTCAGTACATAAGCACAACATAACAATGCCAGGCTCCCGATTACACACATCAAGGAAGAGTACACATAGGTTAACAGACGATGGCAGGAGGTCATTACGGGTTGATGAAGTCCAGGGTCATCTGGCACGTGCATATTAGGAGGACCTCTCTCTCGGACCTCAGGCTTAGCACAGGCACAGCAGGAGAACATCAGACACCGACCTCGGAAACACAGCAATGCAAGAGTCATCACAGGTGATGCAGTCCAGGGCATCGGCACGGGCATACTGAGAACCTCACTCAGGCCCAGTGTAGCACAGGCACAGCAGGAGAACATCAGACACTGATCTCGGACAGACGTCATCACACGGCGGACCCCAGGGAACTGGCAGGACATCGGGACACAGGCAAGACATGAACGACATGGAATCAGGAACACCAGTATGGCAACTCAGGTCATGGGCTGGTCAGATCCAGGCAGAGCCGCCACCAAGAAACAAGGCTGGAGACTCCCCAGGAACATAGAGGAGTCCATCCAGGAACACAGGTGGACCGACTCTGGAACACAGGCTGGACCACCAGGACCACAGACCAGACATCTGGACACAGGCTGATCAACTAGGACCACGGACCGGATATCTGGACACAGGCAGGACAACCGGGACCACAGACCAGACATCTGGACACATCAAGACACAGGCAGGACATCGGGACTCAGGCAGGACGTCGGGACACAGGCAGGACATTGGGACACAGGCAGGACACGGGCAGCACAGATCCAGGAACACCGGCGTGGCAGCTCAGGACATCATCTGTGACACGGACAGCACAAGACCAATAACATCAGTGTGGCAGCTCAGGTCATCGACAGAGACACAGACGGCACAGGTCCATGGACACCGGCGTGGCAGCTCATATTATCGGCTGAGACACGGATGGCACAGGACCAGGAACACCAGCATGGCAGCACATGTCATCAGCTGGTCAGATCCAGACAGAGCCGTCACTGAGGAACAAAGCTGGACACTCCCCAGGAACACAGAGGAGGAGTCCATCCAGGAACACAAGCGGGACCGACTCTGGAACATAGGCTGGACCTCTCGGACCACGGACCTTACATCTGTACTCAGGCTGGACATCAGGACACAGGGAAGACATCGGAGACATCAGCAAGACATAGGGAAGCAGTCGTCAGGTTCGGTCACCAATCAGCGATCGTCAGGATCCGGGCACCAGACAGCGGTCGCCAGGACATCGGACACGATCACCAGGCACCAGGCAGAGGTCGTCAGGCTCAAAGCTGCGGTCGTCAGGCTGCGGACATCGGACCTAGGAAGGAACTCAAGCGGGATGGTGCAAGCACCGCCGGATTGGACCAGGGCCGGATGGAGCTAGCACCGCATAACAGACTGAGCACAGCATAGTAGACGCTCAGCAAAAACACCAGACTCCATCTTAAAGATGAACCCAGGTTAGTTCACAGGAGTCAGACACCAGTTACAAGAAACTCACAGTCACTGGGTACATGGTTCCAGACACAGAGGAACTTCAGGAACATAACACAGCAGGAATCAGGACAAACACTCTGGTACCAACACATAGACAGGACAGGTCCAGTGACAAAGGACATCAGCTTTCCAAGAATTGATCGCAAGCAAAACTGGAGATGAGCACCAAAACACACATGGCAAGGTTCAGGAACTTAATACGAAGCTCTGGCAATGCCCAACAGGAAAGAGTAACTTTATATAGGAGCTGCCCCTCAGCAATAGGCTGGGGACAGCAATTCAAGTGCACACACTGCCCTTTATAAAAGCAAAGAAGGTTTGGCCGCACTCACCCTAAGCACAGACAGAACACTAGTACAGCTTAGCCAGCACAGGAACTGAGGCTTAGGGCACCAGCTGCAGAGGACCTCGCAACCCACGGATAGCTTCTACAGCGGCAGCCAGAGACTGCACATGTGGAGGGTCATGCAGCAGAGCAAAGACTCCATAACACATGTACGGCTATGCAGCAGAGTCGGGAACTGAGCAGCATCCATACAGGTAACAGACAATAGAATCCCAGCTAGTTAGGGGGAAAGGAGCAAAGGGTTAAAGCAGAAACATGAAGAGTAACGCTGGGGAAACAAGGTACAAACATACCAGCGTTACACAGTTCTTCTGTATAATATCCTGTATGCTGCTGCAGCTTCCGTACATGTGCTATGTAGAGACAGGAGAGCAGAAATCCCTCATGTCTGTGGGTGCTGTGTATGAGAGACATCATTGCAGATAGTTTGCACTCACTAGCTCAGAGTCAACTGCAAAGAGCCTGGAGATTGAGAAAATAGAGTGAAAACACATAAAAAATGAATTCATTTTATGCTGCGTTTTGCTGCTGTAAATACTCAATGTGTGAAACTTTTAAAACAATTACAAACAATTTGAAAAAGTTTGTAAAGAATCAAGGATGCCAAAGTCCCAAAGATGTCTTATTCTAGACTCAAAGTATCAAGAACTTCAAAAGATATATTGTATTTTTGGATGGGGTTAGGTGTTCACTCCCATGGGTCCATATCAAGATTATCCTCTAAATGAAAAATGCAATTCTTCAAAAAAAAGTTGCAAAACTTTCTTAAAAGTTTATGGCCACTATTTTAAGTAAAGTATGAATTTTATGTATATCAGTTTTTGCACCAATTCATTATGCTTTGGTGCCATGTTGTAATTTTTTTCATGGTTTGAATTTGCTCGATAACATAATTGTGGTTTTCATTATCTAAATTTTTTTTATGGCTAATAGATCATTTTCAACTTTTTCATAATGTTGCCAAAGTTTTTAGCAATTCTATTCTTAGTGGATAGCAATATCTGTCTAATTTTTTTTGTGCATTGGACTCATCGATTAGCAATCAAATTTCCCTGACTTTCCGGAGAATCGCACCACTTGGCGCTGGGGCTTAGTTGGCTATAATGCCTGCCTAATATACCGGAGTTCCTGAGTGTGGAGTTTTTTATCCAAAAAGAGGAGCCTTTCTCTGATGTCTGACATCAAACTTGTTTTTCCCTCAGCCCTAAGATAATCCACTCAAGGGATATAGAATCTGTACAGGCTACAAAAGGAAGCAGATGTCGTCAACATCTTTATAGGAAAGAGGGAGGCATCTAGCAACGGTCATGACAAATGAAAACCAGTGGACTTACCATAACCGGATTGAGCATCTACCGCTTGTACGGAAATTAAAAATTTAGCATTGTAAGTTCAAAGAAGAAGAAACTGATAAGGATGGGAAGCAAACCCCAAAGACGACAGAGTAGGAGTCTATTGCCTTAACTCGACGGCCGCCTCATCTACATGAAAGCACAAGAAATAGGTGATGGGGGTCTCATGAGAGTTTAATAAGTGTGTGGAAATGTTCAGCAAATATTGGCTACAATAACCTTTTGGTGGAGTGGACCTTATCTCACCTCCTATAATGTCTGATGTCTAAAGTTAGAGTAGTGGAAACTATCAAAGATGAACCAATACCCAAAGCTTCAATACTGAAATATAATTAATTTTTAACCCTCACTCCTGATGATACTGCCCTGGCATTCCTTCAACCTGTCTATTCTGTCTTGTACGTGGGAAGCAAAACTTGATGATTCCTCCTGTCCAAATCATGGACCACTCACTATGTGTCAAGGAGAACACCAGAGAGATCACGCAGGTCCCACCGCTGCCACAAATTTGTCATGGAACCAACAGGGGGAATCACACAAATTTCCCGGCTCGTACCAATTTGTCAAGAAACAATACTCCACTGCCTCCAATCATCAGGATAATCATGCAATTGACTGACGAGTGAGGAACGAGACAAGGGCTGTTTTTCTCCACTAGGATGATTATTTGGGAGCACACAGTGAGGGTATAGTACATACACATCCGATCCCAATGCATGAAATATATATATGTATATATATAAATATATTGTAACGTCTTAGACTATCTGTGGATGGGGAATACTTGCTTTGCTGGTCGTTGAGGCATACGCTGGGACACTCAGGGTTAAAAAAGTCCATTTGGTTTATTAAAGTACAGCATAAACCGCTCCTCAGGAACCTAGTAGCATGCAGCCGCCAGTACAATGTCTGTTAAACATTCAGCTTTATAGAATAAATAGTCTCACACTGACCCCGGTCAGCATAACACGGACTCCTGTCTGTTACCTGTTGGTGTCGACCACAAAGGTTCTCAGATGCCTCTTCTCCTCAGAGGTATCCCACAAACATTTCTATAGCATGAACACAGTCTCTCACTGACCCCGGTCAGCACAACATGGACTCCTGTCCGTTACCTGTTGGTGTCGGCCACACAGGTTCCCAGATGCCTCTTCTCCTCAGAGATATCCCACAAACATTTCTCACTAGCATGAACACAGCCTCTCACTGACACCGGTCAGCATAACACGGACTCCTGTCCATTACCTATTGGTGCTGGCCACACAGGTTCCCGAATGCCTCTTCACCTCAAAGGGATCCCACAAACATTTCTCACTGACCCTGGTCAGTATCACTCACGGTTGTCAGACCGTCCACTCCGGAGGTATCTCACAGACCTCCTTCCTCTGGCTCAGACTAGCCAGCACTGCCACATGTGCCAAACACACAGGCCCCATTAGGTAGCCTCTAACCACACCTACAGGTGAGGTAACATCACATGGACTGGGCACGTGATCGTGACATCACTGCAGGTCTTCAAACTCACAAACACACAAACAGGGAAAAAGGGGTACAGTGAGCACTCACACCTCGGAGTGAGGTATATGGGTAGCCATACCCGCCTATCTCTCATAGCTACCCGTAACCCGGACACAAATGTGAACAACAACTACTTAGTGCTTACTTGCACTAAAGACAAAAATACTCTGGGTTACATCACAGGGAGCAGCCATCCCTGTGACACACACCTGTAGAGCCCAGCAGCGCTTGGAATCTAATTCCCCAGGAGGATGCACTGAAGGTAACAACCACAAGAGACCTGATATTCATTCACACATCTTCACCAATCCCTAGAGCCACCAGAGGGAGCCTTTTCAGAGTATATAAGGATGGTGAAGACACTGAAGAGCAGTCAGTCTAGTCTGAGGGCTGCAGCCTGCAGTGACAGCTCAAATTAGTTCAGAAAGAGTTCAGTGTAGTTGGTGATTCTACACAGAAGTGAGAAGTTGTTAGTTCTCTTGGAGAGTGGAGAGTGTAGCTCTAGGAGTGTGCACAGATCAGTGAGTCTGCAAAGCCAGGTGCAGGTCAGACGTTGAATCCTGATAGCCACTTCAGACAGAGCTTGGAAAGAGAAAGAGAGAAAAAGAACAGCAGTTATTGAAAGAACCTGAAGACTGCAGCTCTAAGCTTAGTTCAACGTGTGGAGGCTAGTACCAGTGTAAAGATAGCCACTCCAGCCTAGTCAGAACTGAGTCAACTGAGTTCAGTTCAGTGAGAAAGCGTGCCGACGCTTTGAGAGCGGTGAAGAAAGGAGAAGAAGCAGCCATCTACTGCTAGTGTGCTTATGTTAAAGGTCGGAGTAGGACGAAAGGCGAGTGGAGTAAGAAGAGAGTAACGGAGGTTGAAATAGCATTGATAGCTTACCTCAACTCTGAATAACCGGACACCGGGTCCGAGCTTGCTAGAATCTACACGACTAGTAGGAGATACCGGAGACCCTGCGGGACTTCAAGTCGCAGGGGCCCACAAGTGTTGATACGTAACCGAGGTCAGGAGGACAGGAGTCTGGGCAGGATCCGCCATTAGAGACACTGTTCTATCCAAGAGAAGGCCCTACCACAAAGTCAGCCGGGCGTGTAAAGTTGAAGACAGAGTTAGGCCTCGTTTCATACAGGTCAGAAACTCACACTACAGGAGTAAGGAGGCCCTACACCTACTCAGTGGGAAGAACTGGACGTGCATCCTTCACCCTGCAGTACCCCGGGACGTGCCTGCAATAACATCTTCAGTAAAGGTACAGAAAGACTTTTGTGTGTGTGTTCACATTATTGCTCCTACGGCTGAACTTCCCTCCACCGTCTTGCATCCCAACACAGCTATCTACCCTGAGGGACCCCAGTCTTGCCTGTGGAAGACTTAACACCTTGCTGCCCAGTAACAACCCCTCAGCAGATCTACACAGCAGCGCTGGTCACACTGACCAGATACCACAGGTGGCGTCACGAACATTTCTTACAAATACTTTAATCCCCTGTAAATATTCCCCTTTTCAGTGAGCGCCCAGGGCCATGGACCGAGCTGTGTCGCCGTGACATTCCCCCATAGAAGTGAACGGACTCAGTGCCGAGTACCCCACAGGCCCTGGCGGGCGACTCACACCTCCCATTGATTATGTGGCCATTAGTCACACCACTATATATATATATATATATATATATATATATATATGTATATGGATCGCCCGCCAGTGCAGTGGGGATACTCGTTACCGGGCCGCTTCTTAAAGGGGAAGTGTCGCAGCGGCAGTGACCCGGTCCGTGACCCTGGGCATCCAATAAAATGGGATATTTACAAGGATAAAAGAGTTTGTAATAAAGTGTTTGTGACGCCACCTGTGGTACTCGGCAATAAAGATGTTAGCTGACGCTGCAGATGCAGTCCTCTGGGACAGTTGGTGATGCAGCAGAGTTGGTAAAGCTCCCCACAAGTGGAGCTAAGTCCCAGGGCAGATGTAATAGAAATAAGATGGTAATTATGTAGTATTTGGCAAGGGATATAGCAGTGCTGAGTGGGTGTTGTAGAAAGAACTTGAGAGGACACAGTCAGGTGCAGTTTCCAATGCTTTACTCAGTTTTTGCATGCACAGATGCCCGCTTGGTGCCGTGTCCTCCAGGCGAGGGGTCCAGCAAATTCCCAGGTAGATCAGGATACAGCTTTCCAGGACTCCCTTCAGTATGTTCCTTTCCTGGCCATCTCACTGTGCTGACTTTTTACCTTTCCTTCCCGTCCAGCACCTCACAGTCAGTGTCCGAAGCCAGTAGCCACGGACCTTTTTGGCTACCTTTTCAGAGAATATAACTGTGGCTTTTAGCTGAAGCACTTAAAGGTGCCCCTGCCTCTGGCTTGCTAGCTGAATCTGGTAATTTCTCCACTAGATTCGGGGGCCGGTACCCCACTGCGACCTGGTCCCTCCACTCTTGGATCGGGACCCACGGATGGACTACTTACTATCTATGTCCCTAGGACCCCTTCTTTCCTTCTGGAGGCTTCCTTCTGCTTCTTGCTTAACTCTATCTTTCTGCATCTGGGGACAAGCTCCTTACAGCTTGAGCTCCCCTCCTAGTCCGACTCTGGTCTCTTTCCCGCTCTCTAAGCTTCATTCCCCTCCTTCTGATTTCTCCACCCACCTCCCAACACCCTTTCCTACTCAGCCTGGGATGAGACCATCCTCCCTTAGGGTACGTCCAGGGTGCCCGGCTGTTATAGTCTGTGGTGGGTGCAGGTGTTAGAGTCCTGGTTGGTGCTCCCTCCTTACCTGAGAGTGGGGTACCACATCTCTGGATGAGGTACAGTACCTCTGTGGCGACTGGACCCTCAGGGGCGCCACATATACCCGGTACGGTGCCAAGCTCAACAATAACAAAAGGAGCTATCTGCCTATCTGCCACCACCAATCATTTACACATGCCGATAGGACACCAGTTACAGATAACAATTGACTTTTTATACAGCAAGAAGAACAAAGCTGTTACATTTCAAATATTTAATCCAGAAAGTAAGCAGTGTTTATAAAAATATACAAAGATTTTTACAAAAAGAACAAAGCAATATAGTATATACAATTACATAAAAAGGATAAACAGAAGAAATGTACTAAACCTGATGTCACAGGGTTGGCTCTGGCTTTTATTAAGGGTAGCATTTCATTTTTGGAAACAGACAGAACTACAGTGAACTGTATCTCCCAGGACAGACACTGATCATAGTTGGTAGTTTTAAATAACACAGGGTTCTTAGTAATACTGTTTTTGATCAAAAATAGCATGAAAGCCTCTTTTGCTTTTTACTTATTTACTTACAGCAGGGTTTATGTTTATTTTGCTTCTTATAGGTTTTTTCAATGTTTTATGGCCAAAATGAACATGTGTTTATATGCTGCATGTATATCAACTTTAACCAAGCTCAATTTTTGTGTTTTTTCTTTGTATTTTTGCATTCTGTGCAAGTCGGGGTGTGGCCTCACCCTCCAGCTGTAAATTACATTTAAAAGCCTCCCCAGGCTGGTGTCCTTAGGTCAGGACCCGGTCCTTTTTTGTCTACCCTTATTCACACACTGAGGTCAACTTTGACACATGGTAAGGTTTTTAATATTAGACAGTGTAGGACCGTCTCGAGCAGGGTCACCTTGTTGATGGTGAGATGGCTTTCATGCTATTTTTGACCAAAAACAGTATTACTTAGAACTCTGTGTAATTTAAACACACTTTTGCTTTTTACTTATTTACTTAAAGCAGGGTTTATGCTTATTTTGCTTCTTGTAGGTTTTTTCAATGTTTTATTGCCAAAGTGAACATGTGTTTATATGCTGCATGTATATCAACTTTTATGCCTGGACATGTGCTGGCATGAGCAGGGGGATCTTGCATGCCCTGCAGGATATTAATCCATGACAGCATAGTGTGTTACTAATGGTAATGTTGAGACTGTGGTCCCAGCTCCCTTCAGGTCATTGACAAGGTCCTCCAGTGTAGTTCTGGGCTGATTCCTGACCTTTTTCAGAATCATCCTTACCCCACGAGGTGAGATCCTGCATGGAGCCAAAGACTGAGGAAGATTGACAGTCATCTTGTGTTTCTTCCATTTTACTAATAATTGAGCCAACAGTTATTTCCGTCTCACCAAGGTACTTGCCAATTGTCCTTTAGCCCATCGCAGCCTTGTGCAGGTCTACGATTCTGTCCCTGGTGCCCTTAGACAGCTCTTTGGTCTTGGCCATGATGGAGATGTTGGAGTGTGACTGAATGTGTGGAAAGGTGTCTTTCATACAGGTAATGAGTGCAGAATAGGAGGCTTCTTACAGAAAAACTAACAGGTCTGTGAGAGCCAGAATTCCTGCTGGTTGGTCAGTGATCAAATACTTATTTCATGCAATAAAATGGAAATTAATTATGTAACAATCCTACAATGGGATTTTCTGGATTTTATTTTTAGATTTTCTCTCTCACAGGTGAAGTGTACCTACGATAACAATTACAGACCTCTCCATTCTTTGTAGATGGGAAAACTTGAGAAATCGGCAGTGGATGAAATACTTATTTTCCTCACTAGATAGATAGATATATAGATATTTGTTTTCCCGTTGTTCTTATTTGTTTTTTTTTTCTAAGCAGCTAAAAAAAAAATCTAGAATTGATATGTTTTTGTTAATTACATTGTTTTTCTGCCTCTGATAATGTATTCCTGCTGATGGAATATCTAATATACATTCCATTAAACATCAAACACACGTAAAAAAAAGCAAATATATAAAGATCCGCACTTTTGTAATATTGCTTGTGACAGTATAATAACGTTCAGATGTTATTCGCTTTTTCATTTAGCATTGGTTGTTTTTGATGTAAAACAATTGGATAAAACTAATTGTATGAGAACACATACACACACATACATATATATATATATTTATTTTACCCATTTATATAGCGCCATTATTCCACAGCGCTTTACAGACATTATATCTATCTATATATATAAAATTGAATGTGTGTGTGTGTGTCAACCAATCACGAAGCATCTTTCATTTCACCAGAGCTGTTTAAAAGAAGCTGATCTGTGATTGGTTGCTATGAGCAACAGTTTCTCACTCCACGACAACACCTCAGCAGACAGTGACCTGGTGGGAGAAATCGCATCCCCTGGAACATAAGCCATTGTCTGCCCCCCAGAAAGGAGCAGAGAGCACATGACAGAAATGAATCCCCCCTCCCGTTCCCATATCCCCATCACACATCCTCCATCCCATAGGCACATCTTCCCTCTTAAAGGGATCCCCGGTATGGAAGTCAGGGCAAATCCATCCTGTGCTTTGGTTTGACCCCAGGCCTCTCTTAAAGGGATCATTAATATGGAAGTCAGGGCAAATCCAATCAGCGCTCTGGTTCTGACTCCAGGCTGATGGAATGATGTGGGATATTAGGGGTAGTAGTCCGGTGGCTCTGGCTGACGGGATGATGTGGGATATTGGGGGTAGTAGTCCGGTGGCTCTAGCTGACGGGATGATGTGGGATATTAGAGGTAGTAGTCCGGTGGCTCTGGCTGACGGGACGATGTGGGATATTAGGGGTAGTAGTCCGGTGGCTCTGGCTGACGGGATGATGTGGGATATTAGGGGTAGTAGTCCGGTGGCTCTGGCTGACGGGATGATGTGGGATATTAGGGGTAGTAGTCCGGTGGCTCTGGCTAACGGGATGATGTGGGATATTAGGGGTAGTAGTCCGGTGGCTCTGGCTGACGGGATGATGTGGGATATTAGTGGTAGTAGTCAGGTGGCTCTGGCTGATGGAATGATGTGGGATATTAGGGGTAGTAGTCCGGTGGCTCTGGCTGACGGGATGATGTGGGATATTGGGGTAGTAGTCCGGTGGCTCTAGCTGACGGGATGATGTGGGATATTAGAGGTAGTAGTCCGGTGGCTCTGGCTGACGGGACGATGTGGGATATTAGGGGTAGTAGTCCGTGGCTCTGGCTGACGGATGATGTGGGATATTAGGGTAGTAGTCCGGTGGCTCTGGCTGACGGGATGATGTGGGATATTAGGGGTAGTAGTCCGGTGGCTCTGGCTAACGGGATGATGTGGGATATTAGGGTAGTAGTCCGGTGGCTCTGGCTGATGGGATGATGTGGGATATTAGTGGTAGTAGTCCGGTGGCTCTGGCTGACGGGATGATGTGGGATATTAGGGGTAGTAGTCTGGTGGATCTGGCTGACGGGATGATGTGGGATATTAGTGGTAGTAGTCCAGTGGCTCTGGCTGACGGGATGATGTGGGATATTAGTGGTAGTAGTCGGTAGCTCTGGCTGACGGGATGATGTGGGATATTAGGGGGAGTAGTCCTGTGGCTGTGACAGGATGATGTGGGATATTAGGGGTAGTAGTCCAGTGGCTCTGGCTGACGGGATGATGTGGGATATTAGTGGTAGTAGTCCGGTGGCTCTGGCTGACGGGATGATGTGGGATATTAGGGGTAGTAGTCTGGTGGCTGTGACGGATGATGTGGGATATTAGGGGTAGTAGTCCAGTGGGTCTGGCTGATGGGATGATGTGGGATATTAGTGGTAGTAGTCCGGTGGCTGTGACGGATGATGTGGGATATTAGTGGTAGTAGTCTGGTGGCTGTGACAGGATGATGTGGGATATTAGGGGAGTAGTCTGGTGGCCCTGGCTGACGGGATGATGTGGGATATTAGTGGTAGTAGTTTGGTGGCTGTGACGGATGATGTGGGATATTAGGGGGAGTAGTCCAGTAGCTCTGGCTGACGGGATGATGTGGGATATTAGGGTAGTAGTCCGGTGGCTCTGGCTGACAGGATGATGTGGGATATTAGGGTAGTAGTCCAGTGGCTCTGGCTGACGGGATGATGTGGGATATTAGTGGTAGTAGTTTGGTGGCTGTGACGGATGATGTGGGTATTAGGGGTAGTAGTCCAGTGGCTCTGGCTGACGGGATGATGTGGGATATTAGTGGTAGTAGTCCGGTGGCTGTGACGGATGATGTGGGATATTAGGGGTAGTAGTCCAGTGGCTCTGGCTGACGGGATGATGTGGGATATTAGGGGTGGTAGTCTGGTGGCTCTGGCTGACGGGATGATGTGGGATATTAGTGGTAGTCCGGTAGCTCTGGCTGACGGGATGATGTGGGATATTAGTGGCAGTTGTCTGGTGGCTCTGGCTGATGGGATGATGTGGGACATTAGTGGTAGCAGTCCGGTAGCTCTGGCTGACGGGATGATGTGGGATATTAGGGGTAGTAGTCTGGCGGCTGTGATGGGATGATGTGGGATATTAGTGGTAGTTGTCTGGTGGCTATGGCTGATGGGATGATGTGGGATATTAGGGGTAGTAGTCCGGTGCAGGGCCGGCTCCAGGTTTTTATGGGCCCCGGGCGAAAGAGTCTCAGTGGGCCCCTATAACACAGACCATGATTCATGATGCACAGATACTGCAGAGAAATATGGGTATAGTACAATGCCAAACACTTCACTTCTTCCATTACATGAGTGATATCTATTGTAAATTGTACAATAGCTCAAAAACCGCCAAATCCTCACAGCGCACAGTACAGACTGGACAGTACAGTCCTCCATACAATATTATGGGCACCACATAGTCCTCCATACAGTATTATGGGCCAAATATAATGCTCCATAAAGAATATTGGACCCCAAATAATGCTCCATACAGGATACTGGTCCCCATATAATGCTCTATACAAAATATGGAACTCTCCTCTGCACTGTGCTGCGTTCTGCGCTGTTACGGCTCAGGAAAGGGCGCTGTGGAAAGACTCCCCATCATCATCAACATTTCCTCCCCATCATCATCATTGCCTCCCCATCATCATTGCCTCCCCATCATCATCATCATTGCCTCCCCATCATCATCGCCTCCCCATCATCATCATCATTGCCTCCGGCTCCTCACCACCATCATTGCCTCCCCCCACCACCATCACACATACAGCACCACACACAGACAGCACCGCAGCACTCTCTCACATGCACACACACAAAGCACAGGACTACATACACACACATATCAAAAGATGAATCTGGCACTCATGGTAGTGACAAAGAAAAATATTTTATTTCAAAAAAGCAATCCACAACATGTGACGTTTCGGTCAAAATACAAGACCTTCTTCAGACTATGGAAAAAATAAAAATAATAGAACAAAATAAATGGGTTTGTCTCTATGAGTCAAGGTATTATTTCATACATAAGAAAATAAGAAAATTCAAAAAATAAAGTTCAAGAAGAAACTGGTTATACAAATCTATAAGACTACGCTAGTTTAACATATCCATAAGAATACATCTCTGTAAATATGACGCACTAAACGGCGTTTACTACATGGCGGTATTACATTTAGTACAAACATTTACTATATGGCGGTATTATATTTTGTACAGGCGATAGTATGTAAGTAGTCATACAGGCTTGCTATAGAGAGTATTATAGGTTCATATTTTAGACAAGGATCATGCGGAATCATTTAAGTCACCAAGGGGATCTGACATTCAATACACATAGATATAAAGACGATTGTCATAAGTGAATTGTGAATGCAAAGTGCTAAATAAGTCTCTGACTGGTGCAAGGTAAAGAAGTGTCAGCCTTACCAGATTGCAAAGGAGATCGTTTAAAGAAGCATAATGGTGGATACTGTGGAATAAAATATACACAAATTGCTGCTTTGTACCAAACGCTATACATAGGAGTGCACTGTCCTCCATATGGAGTTGTAATGTGCAGGGCAAAAAGTAGGAAGTGAAGTCTTACCATATCCATAAAGATTTCTTAGGTAGGAAGCGCTATATAGTAATTGCAGTAAAGTAGTTCTGCTGTGAAGTAAGGCGCTCAAAATGGACTGTGCACATGTGGGCTATAAGCTCCTGGCGTTACCATGTGACCGGAAGTGACGTCAAATCCATGAGACTGTCTGCTGGAACGCAAGTGAAGCGCATACAGAGTATCTGGACCGAAATAGGTCATCATTAGTATCCACAGGGCAGTGTAACAAGGTGAGACGCACAGTGAAACGCAAACTAACCGTGCTCTGTGATAAGACATCAGAATAGCGCTGGAGCAATGTGCAGGAAAATATCAGTGACAGGCAGATTTATTGGTTCGCCTAGGAAATGAGAAAAACAACAATTAAGAAGTTATATGGAACATAATGAACATTTTTAAACATATAGCACTTTAGATCGCATTTTCAATATAGATAATGTCCATAATACGGTACATTTTACCAAAAGTATATAGTATAGAATATATACAGAACAATCAGAACTAAACTAAGGATTGGAGACAACACCATAGGTATACAGAAAGAGGTGGAACACGCTAGTGGTTTTAAATAATAAATCAATGGGTTAATCTTCCCCATAATGTAAAATCGGCAAGGAATATTAGTATAAACCGATCATATCGTACTCCCTGTTTAGGCCCCTGGGCTCCAGGGTCTGTAACAAATGTATCCAAAAAGCTTCTCTATGGCGTAATTTTTGAACAAGGTTTCCACCTCTTCTGTTTAATTGCACATGTTCCAAGACCAGAAATCGCAATTGCGCTATCGTATGTCCTGCTGTGCTGAAATGATAGGGGACTGGTAAATGATTTTTCTGACACCGTATGTCCGATTTGTGATGGGATATTCTGTCTTTTATGACTTGTGTGGTCTCACCCACATACATTTTGCCACATGGGCATTTGATGGCATAAATGACTGATGTTGAGTTGCAGGTAAAATAACCTTTAATCTGGATATTAGTGCCCGTGCAGGGATGTGAAAAATTGGGACCCATACATACACACACACTTATACACACACACCCCTCACATCTCACCTGTCCAGCATCCGCGCTCTCTCTGCCACAGCCGGCCGCTGAATGATGACGTCATTCAGCGGCGCTGCTGTGAGAGGAAGCGCTGGCGCCTTGCAGAGGGAACCTGGAGCTGTGGATTCTGGAGGCACGGGGAGAGGTGAGTATTGTGCCGGGCCGGCTGCCGGGGCCCTGAGCAAGCCGGGGGGCCCAGTGGCGGCGCTGGCACCGCTCTCCTCTGCTGACGGGCACCGGGGTACCCGATGGCGAGTGGGCCCCCCCGCCTGCTCAGGGCCCCGGCACTTGTCCGGGTATGCCGGGTGCTGACGCCGGCCCTGGTCCGGTGGCTTTAACGGGATGATGAGGGATATTAGTGGTAGTAGTCCGGTAGCTCTGGCTGACGGGATGATTTGGGATATTATCAGGGCCGTCTCCAGGTTTTTATGGGCCCCGGGCAAAATAGTCTCAGTGGGCCCCTTTAACACAGACCACGATTCATGATGCACAGATACTGCAGAGAAATATGGGTATAGTACAATGCCAAACACTTCACTTCTTCCATTACATGAGTGATATCTATAGTAAATTGTACAATAGCTCAAAAACCGCCAAATCCTCACAGCGCCCAGTACAGACTGGACAGTACAGGCCTCCATACAATATTATGGGCACCACATAGTCCTCCATACAGTATTATGGGCCAAATATAATGCTCCATAAAGAATATTGGTCCCCATATAATGCTCCATACAAAATATGGAGCTCTCCTCTGCACTGTGCTGCATTCTGCGCTGTTACAGCTCAGGAAAGGGTGCTGTGGAAAGACTCCCCATTATCATTGTTATGGAAATTTAATTAGGATAAATCTATCCTGAAGTGTTTGCTGGTGCCGTTCCCAATTCTCTATTAAATGTCTTTTTGAGCACTCAGAACGAAATGAGGACTGTCCACAATGGAAGTGTCAGTATAACAGTTCGTCAAGACCTCTCATTTATTATTCATTCAAGGTTTTATACGTTTACAAAAAGGGGCTGGTTAGTCAATTAACATACAATTAAAAGCTGCTAGATTATTGGCTGTTCTAGTGTAAGTATGATAATTATGATAAAAGGGCTGAAGTTGCAGATTTATTGTTTTATGTTCTTTTGCCCTAGCTTTCTTGCATGGCTAGTAAAGTAAACAATAGATATCTTATTAAAACTCTCTGTACTTGTTCCTTATGAAGGCCAAGGTCGTTTAAAATGACTGATTATAGCTGGCATCAGCTTTTGCATAGATATGTGTGAGCACAGGATTTTTAGCAAGTGAGATCTATCTAACTGTGAATGCATATATATGAATATACTTTGAATATATGGAATACATATATATTTCCATGACATCATCATCATTGCCTGCCCATTATCATCTTCATTGCCTCCTCATCATCATCATTGCCTTCCCATCATCATCATCATTGCCTCCCCATCATCATCATTATCATTGTCTCCCATCATCATCATCATTGCTTCCCCATCATCATCATCATTGCTTCCCCATCATCATCATCATTGTCTCCCATCATCATCGCCCCCCTTAATCATCATCATTGCCTCCCCATCATTATCATTGCCTCACCATCATCATCGCTTCCCCATCATCATCATCACTGTCTCCCCATCATCATCGCCTCCCCATCATCATCATCATCATTGCCTCCGGCTCCTCACCACCATCACTGCCTCCCCCCACCACCATCACACATACAGCACCACACACAGACAGCACCGCAGCACTCTCTCACATACACACACACAAAGCACTGCACTACATACACACACACTGATACACACACACAGACACATAACGCACCTCACATCTCACCTGTCCGGCGTCCGCGTTCTCTCTGCCACAGCCGGCCGCTGAATGATGGCGTCATTCAGCGGCGCTGCTGTGAGATGAAGCAGAGGGAGCCTGGAGCTGCGGATTGCGGAGGCATGGGGAGAGGTGAGTATTGTGCCGCACTGCCGGGCCGGCTGCCGGGGCCCAGTGGCGGCGCTGGCACCGCTCTCCTCTGCTGACGGGCGCCTGCTCAGGGCCCCGGCAATTGCCCGGGTATGCCGGGTGCTGACGCCGGACCTGGATATTATAGTGAATGTGGCTATGTGGAGTGGGCGGGGCTCTACACTCAGCTTTATATATAGAGATATAATCATTATAATTTGTTATTACTAACCGTAGTTAGTTACTATGCCCGTCCTCTTAAGCTAGTATATACAGTATATATATACCATATATACTCGAGTATAAGCTGAGATTTTCAGCCCATTTTTTAGGGCTGAAAGTGCCCCTCTCGGCTTATACTCAAGTCATATACCGGGGGTCGGCGGGGGAGGGGAGCGCAGCTGTCCTATATACTCACCCCCTCCTGGCGCGGTCTCTGCAGCCCCTGCTCTACTCCCACGGTCTCTGGCGCCTGTGTTCAGCGGTCAATGGAGCATCTTGTGGGGCATAATACATGAGCATCATATGGGGGCATAATACATGGGGCAGAATATGGGGCACAATCTACAGTATGGAGCATCTTGTGGGGCATAATACATGGGGCAGCATATGGGGCATAATCTATGGAGCATCATATGGGGGCATAATACATGGGCAGCATATTGGGCACAATCTATGGAGCATCTTGTGGGGCATAAAACATGGGGCAGCATATGGGGCATAATCTATGGAGCATCACATGGGGGCATAATACATGGGCAGCATATGGGGCACAATCTATGGAGCATCTTGTGTAGCATATTACATGGGGCAGCATATGGGGCATAATATATGGGGCAGCATATGGGGCATAATCTGTGGAGCAGCATATGTGGCATAATCTATGGAGCAGCATATGGGGCTCCTGATTCAATATGGCTATTCAAAAACATTTAACCTACTTTAATTTTTCTTTTATTGGTATCGATTTTTATTTTTGAAATTTACCAGTAGCTGCCTCATTTTCCACTCTAGGCTTATACTCGAGTCGATAAGTTTTCCCAGTTTTTGTGGCAAAATTAGGGGGTCGGCTTATACTCGGGTCGGCTTATACTCGAGTATATACGGTATATCATTTATTTTTAATATTTAAGCTAGGATTGTAAAAAAATTAGATGATAAATAAAAACTGCAGAAAGATGATTGATAAATACATATATGTTCTGTAAATGGTTGGATAGATATTATTTGATATGAGATGCAGAAATAGATAAATAGGGAAACAAACTATATGTAATATATTGAAAAAATAGATACATTTACTCATTGACATTGAAATCACAACAAGAAGGAAAAGTTGTAAAATGATGGAATTCTCAGGTTAATCCTTTTGGGATAATCCGAATATTCTCAGAGGTCGGTGATTATTTCTGGCAGAGCCATACACTAGATTGGTGACCATCTTTATATACCTTTTGTGACCCTTGGTATAAGACATGGACATAAATATTTTTGGCGACACTGACGTGCGGATCATTTAGTAGTTCACGTCTCAGCTGTTTGTGCAGGTTTCAGATTGTTCTGCTTGTGAAAAAGGGAAAAATTCATGCGGCCTGTCTTTCCTGCTGCAGAGACTAATCAATTTTAGTCTGGATGCTTGCCTATGAAATCCCCTGTGTTTTTCGCCAACTGCTAGCAAAATTTGGAAACACCACCCCCTCTGTGTTGTGCTTAGAAAATCACTCTTCATTCATCTGCAGAACACAGAGAAAAAAATGCTAATTTCTACTCAACCACAGACGAGAAAAATCCAATAAAAAAAGCAATAATAATACTGGAAAAGAATAATAAAAGCCATTAATGAATCAGTAACGTTTTTATTTAGAACATTTGAGAATCTTATTTTTCCTCAGGTACATGTACAAGTAACATAAGGCAGCCCGTCAAATAAAACGTCATGTGCATGCAGCTCCTATGCAGAATAATGTGTCTCTATGGTTACAGACTACAAACAAACCCTGTGTAGTCTGACCTAGAGATGAGCAAATCATTTCAAGGCAAATTGAAATTGTGTTTGAATCTTTCCAAAAAATTCTCCTGAACAGGGAAATTTTTTTTTTATTTACTTTGTGAAAATTATGGCTGATCAGACACAATTTTTTCTGGATTGTACAGATCTGGGAAAAAAGTAAGAAAAAATAAATACTCAATGCTCTAATCACCTCTGACACAGCCTCTTTTGGTCCACCACAAGGCTCCATCTGTCTACTTCTTTTCTTCGGTGCACAACATCTCTGCCTGCCATCTTTACTTTGCCTTGGGGCTTCTGAGACCGAGTGAGCCTTTGAAGTCACTAAACCTCTGCCCGTCTTGACATCACAATGTGCGTCGTGATGTCACAGGTTTTTCCTGGTGATATAAGCCCCAACACAGAGTGAAGATGCTGGAACAGGACGTCATGCACCGAAGGAATGAAGCAGTTTGACTAAGCTTTTAGGAGGGGAAGCCGGCAGCAGCAGGAAAGGTGAGCAGTGTGGTGAAAATTGTTTAATTTTCTATTTTACACTCTGCATTTCTTATGATCTGGGATCGGATTAGGCCCCAGAACATAATAAAAATTAAATTTGTATCAAATAACCTTGAATTTCGTGGCCAAATTGCAGTAAACTGCCTAATTCAAATTTTTGAAGAATTGTCCATTGCTAATCTAGCCCTATAGTCGTTTGCTGCCCCTCTGCAACCATTTGCAGATGGTTAATAAGAGATGTAGCAAAGTAACACATGATGGCAAGATCAGACTACACAATGTTTGTTTGTAGTCTGTAACCATGGAGACACATAGATCTGCGTAGATGCTGTTTGGAGGATTTCTTTGAACAATTATTTGTAAAGTTTCCCTATTTTATGTTTTGTTGTTTTTAGAGGTGCAATAAAATTAGCTACAAAAGTGGATATTTCCAAATATGGGTTGTCCGGCCCTGGGGTACAAGTCTGCAGTGACTATGTGACTGCAGACTCGTGAATTCTCACATTGTGCACACTTCGAGCGGTGAAGATTCTTTAGTGCATAAATGAAAGTATGTGATTTATATACATGCGGTCATAGATAGGTGTGGCCTCTGGAAAGGGCGGGCACGTGACTGCAACTATGCGTGATGTATACTTCCGGCCACATTCAGACTAGACTTCTCTGTCCTCGCTTAATGCAAGTGTATCGAGCGAAGATAGATAAGTCTAGTCTGAATGTGACCAGAAGTATATATCATGTAAACTTGCGGTTACGCGACAGCCGTTTCCTGATGCAGACACCGACGAATCCTCACAAAGTGCAGTGAGGATTCACAAGTCTGCAGTCAAATAAAGTCCCTGCAGACTTGTAGCCCAAGGCCAGACAACCCCTTTCAGGACTTGATTATTTCTGCTACTTACTGGCTGACGCTGCCATTGAGGTGATGTGGAGTAACTCGTGTTCATTTTGGACGATGCAAATTACTTTCAGCCTCTGTTTAAATCTTTCACAATTGGAAATATTTGGTTTCTTACCTTCTATGGCTCTTGAATAAATCCTCCAGTCACATCCAAAGCTGCATTCAAAATTATTTTCCGGCTATTTAAAAAAGCTGAGATCATTTATCACACTGCTCAGGCCCAGACTGTGATTTGGGGTGGTCAGTTCATCCCACCACAATATATTATGTGCAGACACTGAACAAGCAGCAGTGAGATGGGGGGCGATGGTGAGCAAGTACAGCTGTTAATACAGCTTTACAGGTGATTGATGTATCAAATACTGAAAACTCTAAACATTTGCAGAGATTTTCAGTAGACTCAGACGTCGACCCTCGTTCTGATTCCTCCTGCTTCACTTCACCCTGATACTTTTTTTTATTGTGCGCTCATTTTTTCTCTTATTTTTCATTTATGAGGTTTAAGATGTTCATTATTTTCTCGAGTCTGCATTTCCTTCCATCGTATTATTTTTCCCTAATTCATCGTTTTCTCTGATCTTACATTCATTAGATTTTGCTTTCCTAGCGTGACTTTTTGACTGTGATCACTAATGAGTCCTGAGATATGTGAACCGTAGAACAATTATATTAATCACTCGGCAGAACCGCACTATCGGCAGCACTTCAGTTTGTTTAAACAAAACCGTTTCCTGAGGCGCAGCGTAAAATATAAACATCTTGACACAGATAAATGGAGAGAGCTCTAAAACACGGCCAATGATTCTCATATCACGTCTATTAATTACTCGGAGAGGGGTTTTCTTCCACCGAGGTTCTATGTCCTCTATGCAAATTGTGAGCAAGCTCTTAGAGCCTCATACCCTGTTATCTGCCCAAAAACAAGCGCGGAGCAGCCCAGGACAGCGTAGCATCTGCCTGAGATAATAAGAGCAAAAGGGATAAATAAAAAAACAATCCATAACTTTGCAATAACCCTAACTACCCCAAAACCCAACCTTCTACTAAGCTAAATCCTAACCTACGCTTTTGCTATCCATCTCCTCAACCCCAAGCTTCTACTAATCATCCACTAACTCTAACCCCTTACTTACCTCCGTGGTGTAGCGTAGGTAGCCAGTGACCGGGAAGGGCAAGAATTTCCTGAGTTCCTTCCACCAGTCCAGTAATAAACTCTTTATCAACCATGTAAATGTGATGTAGCT
Organism: Oophaga sylvatica; assembly: GCA_033576555.1. Lineage (NCBI taxonomy): Eukaryota > Metazoa > Chordata > Amphibia > Anura > Dendrobatidae > Oophaga > Oophaga sylvatica. Next base: position 383,475,825 of record JARQOD010000001.1, on the reverse strand, counting down.
TATTTGTATTTAGGCAAAAAAACAAAGAAAAGTATCAGTATTTGAATGATAAAATTTCCATTTACTTCATCCATTAAAAACAGGGATATCCATAGATAAAAAAAAAAAGAATACAAAGCGATCCAATATGTTTCTGGCATAGCTGCCTTTAGTCACAGAATGACATAATTATTTGTAATTTGTATTTTTTAAATGTTGCTTCACTGTTTGTCTTGATACATATTTGTTACATTTCATGCCCAAACTCTAAAGTTACGTTCACATGTTGCTTTTTCGCTGCTTTTTTTTGCAGCCAAAACCTGATCTCCTGGTAGTAAAAAGCTGTTGGCAAAACACAAGTTTTGCTGCCGGTTTTTCTGTTTTCTTGCTGCCCTTTTGCTGCGTTATTGCTGCATTCTTTGCTGTTTTTTTTTTTTAGAAAACCAAAGATCGGCTTTGATTCCACCTTGCAAACATGAACAATACAAGGTGTTAGGCAACCAATGCAAGGCATATGAGAAATCATAAAACTATTTTTATGTAAACACAGCACGGGGAAGTTGAATAGGTAGGGCATTGTTTACTTAACACATTGGTAGGGCACTGTTTACTCTCACACATTGGTAGGGCATTGAGATAGTAGAGCATTGTTCACTTTCACATATTGGTAGGGCATTGAGTTAGTAGAGAACTGTTCACTTTCACACATTGGTAAGGCATTGAGTTAATAGAGAACTGTTCACTGTCACACTTTGGTAGTGCATTGAGTTGGTGGAGCATTCTTTACTTTCACTCATTGGTAGGGCATTGAGTTGGTGGGGCATTCTTTACTTTCACTCATTGGTAGGGCATTGAGTTGGTGGGGCATTCTTTACTTTCACTCATTGGTAGGGCATTGAGTTGGTGGAGCATTCTTTACTTTCACTCATTGGTAGGGCATTGAGTTGGTGGGGCATTCTTTACTTTCACTCATTGGTAGGGTATTGAGTTGGTGGAGCATTCTTTACTTTCACTCATTGGTAGGGCATTGAGTTGGTGGAGCATTCTTACTTTCATTCATTGAGTTGGTATTGCATTGTTCACTTTCACACCTTGGTGGGGCATTCTTTATTTTCACACATTAGTAGGGAATTCTTTACTTTCACATATTGTTAGGGATTCAGTTAGTAGAGCACTGTTTACTTTCACACATTGGTAGGACATTGAGTTCATAGGGCATTGTTCACTTTCACACATTGGTAGGATGTTGTTTACTTTTACACATTGGTAGGGCATTGTTTTCTTTCCAATATTGGTAGGGCATTGAGTTCATACGGCATTGTTCACTTTCACACATTGGTAGGATGTTGTTTACTTTTACACATTGGTAGCACATTGTTTACTTTCACACATTGGTCAGACATTTACTTTCACACATTGGTAGGGCATTGAAGTGGTCTAGAATTCTATTTTCACACATTAGTAGAGAATTCTTTGCTTTCACACATTGTTAGGGATTCAGTTAGTAGAGCACTGTTTACTTTTACACATTGGTAGGGCATTGTTTACTTTTACACATTGGTCAGACATTATTTTTCTTTCACACATTGTTATAGCATTGTTTACTTTCACAAATTTGTAGGGCTTTGAGTTGTCAGGCATTCTTTACTTTCACACATTGGTAGAGCATTGTTTACTTTCACACATTGGTAGGGCTTTGAGTTGTCAGGCATTTTTTACTTTCACACATTAGTAGAGCATTGTTTACTTTGACACATTGATAGGGCTTTGAGTTGTAGAGCATTCTTTACTTTCACACGCTAGAAGGGCATTATTTACTTTTACACATTGGTCAGGCATTCTTTACTTTCACACATTAGTGGAGCATTCTTTACTTTCACACATTAGTAGGGCATTATTTGCTTTCACACATTGGTCAGACATTATTCACTTTGGCATACATCCCATATTTAATTAAACTGTACTAATAGTAGCAGCCATGCTCATGTTAGTATACCAATACATTATGGTTTAAACTCGGCAAAAATCACAAAAATAAATGTGTTTCTCATCCTACTGAACCTGCATATTTTCACCACAAATACTTCAAAAACTGATAACAGCATTTTTATTAATTTTTGCTGCTTTTTTTGCACTGACTTATTGAAATATTGATGAAAAAGTGCTGCAACAACGCTGAAAGAAGTGACATGTTGCAGTTTTCAAAAAAGCAACAGCTTTCTAATTCATTCAGAAAAAAACAAGTGTGCGCACGAGATTTCAGAAATCTCATTGCTTTTGCTGGTACTGCAAAAATTAGCTTTTAATTTGCATAAAATATGCAGAAAGAAAAGCAACGTGTGAACTTAGCCTAAGACGATTGCTGCTGGGGCTCCTGCTTTAAAGTAGATGTGTAGCTTTAAAAATCATTAACAAAACGACAAGAAAAAACGTTTTGTTCCAGGCAGCAAATCCCTGATTGCTTCATTGTTTCTGTGACTTTTTTCAGGTAGTACCAATTAATGTTGTCTAGACATTTACCAGACTTCTTCCACAAGGGTTTAGTAAGAGTCTGTTGACCTGTAATCATGATTGGTCCCCGCACCCCATTGTAACCGTTCTGTAGGCTCAGTGTGACGAGGACCGGTCTGTCACATTGTTTATTAGTATCACATTCCCTAGAGCTCAAAGCGACATTATGTAAAAGTCCCTCAATGCCCCAGGACACAAAGGTTGTTCCAAAAATTATCCATGAGGCTTATTAAAAAACTAAACAAAATGTTATAAAACTAATTGCTTGCTAATGATTTTAGATATTTTATTAAGAAGCTGTTTTCAAAAGAATGTACAAGCCACGTTAAGGCAACCCTTTGTGGGACAGTTCTTAGTGCATCTTGTGCATATAAGGGTGTGACTGTTAGGGGTTGAGTTCCCGCTTCTGCACAAGGGGAATCTCGAGCCATCCCGGCTGTGGTCTCCCATCCATCTTCAGCCACAGTGGACTCTGCTCAGCTTAGACATCAGTCCCAGCATCTCGCCCTGTCTAACAGTGTGCAGAGGATTACTGCTGCCTCTCCAGGCTCTGCTATTGTGGCCAGTACTGGTTAGCGGCGAGCAGACATCTTTGGAACAAAGTCCTTGTTTTCCTCTTCTGAGCATGCCCAGGGTGAGATCTCTCATTGGAGATCGGGGGTCACATGCTCAGGTGCTGCAGCAGCTCCTGTTGGTCCGCCAGGAAGGTCCTGTGACTACTGGTGTTCTGGAACAGTTTCATTGGTCCTTGTGTCTGGCAGGTCCTGAAGCTGTTACTATAAAGGGGTGGCATGGCTGGGCCGCCATGCGCTAGTATCAATTGCATTATGTGCTTTGCGCCAGTGTGATCATGCACGCATGTGGTTAGGGCTCGGCTGAAATAAGAATACCGGCACCTCTGGTGAGGAGATTTGAGTGCAAGTGGTTAGGGCTTGGCTGAAATAAGCCCCTAGAATACCGGCTTCTCCAGTGAGGAGATTTCTTGATTGCGTTGCTGTCTGCATGGTCACGGACTGCTATCCGCACAGCAGTTATCTGTGTATCCCTGTGGTGTTAACAGGGCACAGTCTTTTTCTCAGCGGCTCTGTGACTCAACAGGGTTCGCTTTATAACGCTGGTTCAGCGCCCTAGCGTTTTACTTTACGGCTCACTGAAGCTAAGTGAGTTCGCACCTATCGTCATATAGCACTGTGGCATTCCCGTTAGCGGCTCTGGGGATTAACAGAGTTCGCACTTACTGCCACAGCGCGCTACGGCGTTTATTTTAGCGACTCTGCGGGATAACAGAGTTCGCTACTTTCGCCATCTTACTAGCAGCGGGCTTCGCCTGCACGGTGGACCCCGGGCTGCGAACGCACCTCTCTACTATATCTATTAGGTGCATTCCGCAGACCCTAACATAATACTAGCGCCAGGGTCTGGCTAGTAAAATGGCGGATGACCAGCGTCTACTGCGGGACATCCAGCAGCTGGAGGGTAGGTTGGCGGCTCTTGAGCGCAAAACCTCAGCTGTGGATGTTACCGCAGTCGCTGTTCAGGCTGCTAGCGTGGCTGCTGCCAGTGTGTCCACTGCCACCTCTGTCCCCACAATATCCCACCTCCCGCTTCCAGACAAGTTTGCTGGTGACAGCAAGCAATGTCGGGGATTCGTGAGTCAGTGCTCTATACAACTCGAGCTTCTGGTTGCACGTTTCCCCACGGATCGGGCACAAGTGGGCTTTGAAATATCTCTTCTGTCGGGCAGAGCATTGGAGTAGGCCACCCCGCTGTGGGAGCACGACGACCGTGTGGTGCGGAGTGCTCCTCGTTTTCTGGAGGCTCTAAAAAAGAGTCTTTCTAGAACCTCAGGTTACCCACTATGCGGCGCTCCAACTTCTGGCAAGTTCACAGGGTTCGTCCTTGGTCAGCTGTTTTGCTGTCCAATTTCGGACTCTGCCCTCGGAGTTGGACTGACTGGATAAAGTCCTCATTCCCGTGTTTTGGAGAGGACTAGCGGGCCATGTGAAAGACGCCTTGGCTACCAGGGAGATTCCCGCCACACTGGAGAAGCTTATCGCCATATCTACCCGCATCAACCGCCGTTTTCACGAGCGGAGGTTGGAGCGGTCCCAGTGTAGGCAGAGGTTTCGGCTGGCTCCCACCTTCGCTAGACCTCTAGAATCTTCCAGCCAGGCGCCCGACTCCCATGAGGCCATGGAGGTTTCTCGAGCAGGACCTAAGTTCCGGGCCGCTCGAGTACCCGTGGTCTGTAACAACTGCCAGCAGTTAGGACATTATGCCAACAAATGTCCACAGCAGTCGGGAAAACGGTCGCGTCTAGTGACCTTGGGAGGAGGTTCACTAGACACTGCGGCATTTTCCACCAAGTTGTCCTTTAAAGGGACAATTACTGTAGGTCCATCCACGCTCACTGCCGAGCTCTGTGTGGATTCTGGAGCTGAGGGGAATTTCATGTCCTCTGCATTTGCTCTCCGCCACACTATACCTCTGGTGATGCTCGCCAAACCGGTGACTGTGCGAGTAGTGAATGGATCAACTCTGCCCTCACAAATCACCCACCAGACTATCCCTCTCACTTTATCTATGTCCCCTTCCCATCAGGAGAGTATTTCTTTTCTTGTCCTGCCCGAGGGAATAGACGAGGTGTTGCTGGGAGTACCTTGGCTCCGTTACCACTCTCCCCATATTGAGTGGTCCTCTGGAGGATACTGGGTTGGGGTGATTCATGTAGAGGCAGGTGTGTCAGGGAGTGCGTTCAGGTCACCACCACAGAGATACCCGTAGATCTCACTTCTCTTCCTCAGTGTTATTGGTCATATGCGGACGTTTTCTCCAAGAAGGCGGTGGATACTCTTCCACCTCATCGCCCCTACGACTGTCCTATTGATCTCTTGCCTGGAGCAGAACCTCCTCGGGGGAGAGTCTACCCCCTCTCGCTTCCTGAGACGGAGGTCATGTTCCAGTATATTCAGGAGAATCTGGCAAGAGGGTTCATTAGGAAGTCGGTGTCACCAGCAGGGGCGGGGTTCTTCTTTGTGCAAAAGAAGAACGGAGAATTACGTCCATGTATTGACTACAGGGGTCTTAACGCCATCACCGTCAAGAATAAGTACCCGTTGCCCTAATCTCTGAGCTCTTTGATAGGCTCCGAGGAGCAAGAGTATTTACCAAGCTTGATCTACGTGGTGCCTATAACCTAATTCGCATCCGTGAGGGGGACGAGTGGAAGACAGCTTTTAATACCAATAGACAAAAAAACCTGACTGGCAATCCAGACTAATGTGAACTAGGTGCAAACCAAGGGAAGCTACCCCCATGTAAAACATACAAAAAAAAGGCTGCACTCAAGCATACTAAAGCATGACAATATGGAATACATGAAATTTAGAATAGCAATATGGCTTTGGAATATAAGGAAAAATTTGAGACGCTTAGTATAAACATTTGGACAAACATTTTAAAGCCCATCAACCATCGTCAAGGTGGTCTCAATACTGGTGAGTCCCTGACCTAATGTGAACATACCTCTATTAGGCTGATATCTGAATTTCTGGGTGATTATGCACCTCTGTCAGCAATGCCTGCATTTATGGGTAAAGTAGGGACCTGGTGTAATTAAAATCACCACCTGGTGGGGGCGGAGTGCTCGGTCAGCAAGCTAACATTCAATAGACAAAAAAACCTGACTGGCACATTCAGACTAATGTGAACTAGGTGCAAACCAAGGGAAGCTACCCCCATGTAAAACATACAAAAAAAGGCTGCACTCAAGCATACTAAAGCATGACAATATGGAAATACATGAAATTTAGAATAGCAATATGGCTTTGGAATATAAGGAAAAATTTGAGACGCTTAGTATAAACATTTGGCCAAACATTTTAAAGCCCACCAACCATCGTCAAGGTGGTCTCAATACTGGTGAGTCCCTGACCTAATGTGAACATACCTCTATTAGGCTGATATCTGAATTTCTGGGTGAATATGCACCTCTGTCAGCAATGCCTGCATTTATGGGTAAAGTAGGGACCTGGTGTAATTAAAATCACCACCTGGTGGGGGCGGAGTGCTCGGTCAGCAAGCTAACATTCAATAGACAAAAAAAACCTGACTGGCACATCCAGACTAATGTGAATTAGGTGCAAACCAAGGGAAGCTACCCCATGTAAAACATACAAAAAAAGGCTGCACTCAAGCATACTAAAGCATGACAATATGGAATACATGAAATTTAGAATAGCAATATGGCTTTGGAATATAAGGAAAAATTTGAGACGCTTAGTATAAACATTTGGCCAAACATTTTAAAGCCCACCAACCATCGTCAAGGTGGTCTCAATACTGGTGAGTCCCTGACCTAATGTGAACATACCTCTATTAGGCTGATATCTGAATTTCTGGGTGAATATGCACCTCTGTCAGCAATGCCTGCATTTATGGGTAAAGTAGGGACCTGGTGTAATTAAAATCACCACCTGGTGGGGGCGGAGTGCTCGGTCAGCAAGCTAACATTCAATAGACAAAAAAACCTGACTGGCACATCCAGACTAATGTGAACTAGGTGCAAACCAAGGGAAGCTACCCCCATGTAAAACATACAAAAAAAGGCTGCACTCAAGCATACTAAAGCATGACAATATGGAATACATGAAATTTAGAATAGCAATATGGCTTTGGAATATAAGGAAAAATTTGAGACGCTTAGTATAAACATTTGGCCAAACATTTTAAAGCCCACCAACCATCGTCAAGGTGGTCTCAATACTGGTGAGTCCCTGACCTAATGTGAACATACCTCTATTAGGCTGATATCTGAATTTCTGGGTGAATATGCACCTCTGTCAGCAATGCCTTCATTTATGGGTAAAGTAGAGACCTGGTGTAATTAAAATCACCACCTGGTGGGGGCGGAGTGCTCGGTCAGCAAGCTAACATTCAATAGACAAAAAAACCTGACTGGCACATCCAGACTAATGTGAACTAGGTGCAAACCAAGGGAAGCTACCCCCATGTAAAACATACAAAAAAAGGCTGCACTCAAGCATACTAAAGCATGACAATATGGAATACATGAAATTTAGAATAGCAATATGGCTTTGGAATATAAGGAAAAATTTGAGACGCTTAGTATAAACATTTGGCCAAACATTTTAAAGCCCACCAACCATCGTCAAGGTGGTCTCAATACTGGTGAGTCCCTGACCTAATGTGAACATACCTCTATTAGGCTGATATCTGAATTTCTGGGTGAATATGCACCTCTGTCAGCAATGCCTGCATTTATGGGTAAAGTAGGGACCTGGTGTAATTAAAATCACCACCTGGTGGGGGCGGAGTGCTCGGTCAGCAAGCTAACATTCAATAGACAAAAAAACCTACTGGCACATCCAGACTAATGTGAACTAGGTGCAAACCAAGGGAAGCTACCCCCATGTAAAACATACAAAAAAAAGGCTGCACGCAAGCATACTAAAGCATGACAATATGGAATACATGAAATTTAGAATAGCAATATGGCTTTGGAATATAAGGAAAAATTTGAGACGCTTAGTATAAACATTTGGCCAAACATTTTAAAGCCCACCAACCATCGTCAAGGTGGTCTCAATACTGGTGAGTCCCTGACCTAATGTGAACATACCTCTATTAGGCTGATATCTGAATTTCTGGGTGAATATGCACCTCTGTCAGCAATGCCTGCATTTATGGGTAAAGTAGGGACCTGGTGTAATTAAAATCACCACCTGGTGCGGGCGGAGTGCTCGGTCAGCAAGCTAACATTCAATAGACAAAAAAACCTGACTGGCACATCCAGACTAATGTGAACTAGGTGCAAACCAAGGGAAGCTACCCCCATGTAAAACCCTTCGGGCTCTGTAATGCTCCGCTGTTTTCCAAGACTTTGTCAATGATATCTTCTGGGATATGCTCTCCACCTCTGTAGTAGTCTATCTGGATGATATTCTCATCTTTTCACCAGATATAGACTCTCACCGGAGGGATGTCAACAAAGTCTTCGACCTCTTACGGGCAAACTCCCTCTATGCCAAGCTGGAGAAATGTGTGTTTGAGCAGGAGTCCTTACCTTTCCTGGGCTATATCATCTCTGCCCAGGGATTGGCTATGGATCCTGCCAAACTACAGGCTGTAATGGACTGACAAGAACCCCATTCTCTTAAAGCGTGCAGCGCTTTATGGGGTTCATTAATTATTATCGCCAGTTCATTCTCCATTTCTCGACTTTGGTAGCTCCTTTGGTAGCCCTCACCAAGAAGGGAGCAAATCCCAAGCTGTGGTCTGAGGAGGTCTCCAAGGCGTTCTCTTCCATCAAGTCGCATTTTGCCAGTGCTCCCATATTACATCACCCTGATGTTGATAAGCCGTTTATTTTAGAGGTGGACGCCTCTTCTGTTGGTGCTGGAGCAGTCCTTTATCAAAAGGATGCTCAAGGTCGGAAGCATCTCTGCTTCTTCTTTTCTAAGACCTTTACACCAGCAGAGAGGAATTATTCCATCGGGGACAGGGAGTTGCTGGCTATGAAGTTGGCCTTCTCTGAGTGGAGACATCTTCTGGAGGGGGCTCGTTTTCCCTTCCAAGTCGTCACCGACCACAAAAACTTGGTATATTTGCAAACGGCTCAGCGGCTAAATTCTCGCCAAGCCAGATGGTCCCTATTCTTCTCTCGGTTCCACTTCACCCTCCATTTTCTCTCCGGTGAGAAGAATGTTCGGCCCGACGCTCTCTCTCGCTCCTTAGTGTCATCAGAGGAGGAGGATGAGGAGCCTCGGCTTATTGTCCCCAAAGAGAGCCTGAGAACTGTAGCCCCAGTTTCGCTAGAGTCTGTGCCTCTGGGCAAGACTTTTGTGCCCACTAATTTACGACCGGAGGTACTCTCTTGGGCACACTCGTCCAGGGTGGGTGGACACTTTGGGGCAAAGAGGACAACTGAGTTATTGGCGAGGACATACTGGTGGCCACATATGATCCGTGATGTCAGGAAGTATGTTCAGGCGTGTGTCTCCTGCGCCAGGAACAAGTCCCCTCGACAACGGCCAGCTGGGTTACTTTTTCCTTTGCCAGTGGCAGACAGGCCCTGGAAGATGGTCGGGATGGACTTTGTGGTGGGCTTACCCAAGTCTCGGGGTTGCACTATCATTTGGGTGATCACCGAACACTTCTCCAAAATGGTGCACTTAGTGCCACTACCACGGTTACCTTCTGCATGGGCCTTGGCAGCATTATTTATTAGACACATCTTCCATCTACTCGGTATGCCAGACAAGATTGTCAGCGATCGAGGTCCCCAATTTGCGTCTCGGTTCTGGAGAGTTGTGTCATCTACTCTGCATGAGTTGAACCTCTCCTCTGCATTTCATCCCGAGACGAATGGGTTGGTAGAGAGGGCCAACCAGACTTTGGTCACCTACTTGCGACATTTTGTCTCTGCCAGGCAGGACGACTGGGCATCCTTGCTCCCGTGGGCGGAGTTTGCGCTAAACAATGCTGTGGCTGACTCCACCGGACAGACCCCATTCCTCTTAAATTAAGGCCTGCATCCGCGGGTACCGGTGCCCATGCCCGTGGCTTCCGCCGACTCCAGGGTGGCAGACTGGGCTGTGGAGGCACGGGACATATGGGACCATACCCAGGATGCCATTCAGCTTCCAAGGAAAGGATGAGGTCTTCTGCCGATGCCCATCGGCGTCCCGCTCCGACATTTGCTCCTGGCGACCTAGTGTGGCTCTCCGCCCGAAACATCAGGCTACGGGTGGAATCCACTAAGTTGGCACCCCGCTATTTGGGCCCATCCAAGGTTCTCGAGCAGGTGAACCCTGTGGTTTACCGTTTGGCCCTTCCGCCTCGCCTTGGTATCTCCGACACCTTCCATGTGACCCTCCTAAAACCCGTAGTCATCTCCCGGTTGCCTGAGTCATCTGCCGGAACGTCGGGTTCGTCTTCGGACGACTACGAGGTGAACGCCATTGTAGGGTGCAAGGTGGTACGGGGCAAAAAAATTTTTTTGGTGGATTGGAGGGGTTATGGGCCTGAGGATAGGTCCTGGAAGCCTGCCGAGCATATTCATGCTCCGCAGCTCATCGCTGCCTTTGAACGTAGCGAGGCCCAGAGAAGGGGGGGCCATGTTAGGGGTCGAGTTCCCACTTCTGCACAAGGGGAATCTCGAGCCATCCCAGCTGCGGTCTCCCATCCGTCTCCGGCCGCAGTGGACTCTGCTCAGCTTAGATGTCAGTCCCAGCATCTCGCCCAGTCTAACAGTGTGCAGAGGATTACTGCTGCCTCTCCAGGCTCTGCTATTGTGGCCAGTACTGGTTAGTGGCGAGCAGACGTCTTTGGGACAAAGTCCTTGTTTTCCTCTTCTGAGCATGCCCAGGGTGAGATCTCTCATTGGAGATCGGGGGTCACATGCTCAGGTGCTGCAGCAGCTCCTGTTGGTCCGCCAGGAAGGTCCTGTGATTACGGTGTTCTGGAACAGTTTCATTGGTCCTTGTGTCTGGCATGTCCTGTAGCTGTTACTATAAAGGGGTGGCATGGCTGGGCCGCCATGCGCTAGTATCAATTGCATTATGTGCTTTGCGCCAGTGTGATCATGCACGCATGTGGTTAGGGCTCGGCTGAAATAAGCCCCTAGAATACCGGCACTTCCGGTGAGGAGATTTGAGTGCAAGTGGTTAGGGCTTGGCTGAAATAAGCCCCTAGAATACCGGCTTCTCCAGTGAGGAGATTGCTTGATTGGCGTTGCTGTCTGCATGGTCACGGACTGCTATCCGCACAGCAGTTATCTGTGTATCCCTGTGGTGTTAACAGGACACAGTCTTTTTCTCAGCGGCTCTGTGACGCAACAGGGTTCGCTTTATAACGCTGGTTCAGCGCCCTAGCGTTTCACTTTGCGGCTCACTGAAGCTAAGTGAGTTCGCACCTATCGCCATATAGCGCTGTGGTATTCCCGTTAGCGGCTCTGGGGATTAACAGAGTTCGCACTTACTGCCACAGCACGCTACGGCGTTTATTTTAGCAACTCTGCGGGATAACAGGTTCACTACTTTCGCCATCTTACTAGCAGCGGGCTTCGCCTGCACGGTGGACCCCAGGCTGCGAACGCACCTCTCTACTATATCTATTAGGTGCGTTCCGCAGACCCTAACAGTGGCCGCCCTGCTTCTGAGCTGAGAAATCCATCCTGTCTGGCCTATGCTTTTACTGGTGGGTTCAGTCTCTCTGTCCTTGTTCACATTTGTCACTTGACATGTGGAAAGGTTTTTATTACAAGAGTTAGGACTGTCCCACAATGGGTTGCCTTGACGTGGCGGGATGGCTTGTACATTCTTTTGATCAAAATTATGTTTACCAAATACCCTTATAATTATTACTACCTTCATACATTTTTTGCAATATATTTTTTATTTATTTTATTTTCGGATATTTGTTTCTTGTTTTTTGTTTTCTCTGTGTAATGGTCATGTGTTAATATGCATTTACATTTTGCATACACATCAACTTACTTTTTCAGCTCAGACCTAGTTTTTCATCTGGTTCTTAGTGCATCTTGTGCATATAAGGGTGTGACCGCCCTGCTTCTGAGCTGAGAAATCCATCCAGTCTGGCCTATGCTTTTACTGGTGGGTTCAGTCTCTCTGTCCTTGTTCACATTTGTCACTTGACAAGTGGAAAGGTTTTTAATACAAGAGTTAGGACTGTCCCACAAAGGGTTGCCTTGACGTGGCGGGATGGCTTGTACATTCTTTTGATCAAAATTATGTTTACCAAATACCCTTATAATTATTACTACCTTCATGCATTTTTTGCAATATATTTTTTATTTTATTTTAGGATATTTGTTTCTTGTTTTTTGTTTTTTCAAAATACAATACATAGATTTTTTTGAGCACTAATGTTACAATACTTTTAATTTTAGACATTTACAGGTCCTTCTCAAAAAATTAGCATATAGTGCTAAATTTCATTATTTTCCATAATGTAATGATTACAATTAAACTTTCATATATTTTAGATTCATTACACGCCAACTGAAATTTGTCAGGTCTTTTATTGTTTTAATACTGATGATTTTGGCATACAACTCCTGATAACCCAAAAAACCTGTCTCAAAAAATTAACATATTTCAACCGTCCAATAAAATAAAAGTGTTTTTTAAAAACAAACAAAAAAACCATCAAATAATAAAGTTCAGTTATGCACTCAATACTTGGTCGGGAATCCTTTTGCAGAAATGACTGCTTCAATGCGGCGTGGCATGGAGGCAATCAGCCTGTGACACTGCTGAGGTGTTATGGAGGCCCAGGATGCTTCGATAGCGGCCTTAAGCTCATCCAGAGTGTTGGGTCTTGCGTCTCTCAACTTTCTCTTCACAATATCCCACAGATTCTCTATGGGGTTCAGGTCAGGAGAGTTGGCAGGCCAATTGAGCACAGTAATACCATGGTCAGTAAACCATTTACCAGTGGTTTTGGCACTGTGAGCAGGTGCCAGGTCGTGCTGAAAAATGAAATCTTCATCTCCATAAAGCATTTCAGCCGATGGAAGCATGAAGTGCTCCAAAATCTTGGGACCACTTAGCAACAGTCCAGTGCTGCTTCTCTGTAGCCCAGGTCAGGCGCTTCTGCCGCTGTTTATGGTTCAAAAGTGGCTTTACCTGGGGAATGCGGCACCTGTAGCCCATTTCCTGCACACGCCTGTGCACGGTGGCTCTGGATGTTTCTACACCAGACTCAGTCCACTGCTTCCTCAGGTCCCCCAAGGTCTGGAATCGGTCCTTCTCCACATTCTTCCTCAGGGTCCCGTCACCTCTTCTCGTTGTACAGCGTTTTCTGCCACATTGTTTCCTTCCAACAGACTTCCCATTGAGGTGCCTTGATACAGCACTCTGGGAACAGCCTATTTGTTGAGAAATTTCTTTCTGGGTCTTACCCTCTTGCTTGAGGGTGTCAATGATGGCCTTCTTGACATCAGTCAGGTCGCTAGTCTTACCCATGATGGGGGTTTTGAGTAATGAACCAGGCAGGGAGTTTTTAAAAGCCTCAGGAATCTTTTGCATGTGTTTAGAGTTAATTAGTTGATTCAGAAGATTAGGGTAATAGGTCGTTTAGAGAACCTTTTCTTGATATGCTAATTTTTTGAGACGGGTTTTTTGGGTTATCAGGAATTGTATGCCAAAATCATCAGTATTAAAACAATAAAAGACCTGACAAATTTCAGTTGGTGTGTAATGAATCTAAAATATATGAAAGTTTAATTGTAATCATTACATTATGGAAAATAATGAAATTTAGCACTATATGCTAATTTTTTGAGAAGGACCTGTACAAAGGCTAAGGTTTTAGACTTTATTTCACCTGTGGTAAAAAGGTTGACTTGGTTGCCCTGGCCTGTAGGCTCTGTATCTGAATAGTCACAGGTAAATTGCCTTGTTGGCATCCTTCCTGGTTCTCCATGCCAAAAGCACAAAAGGGCTTAATATCCAATGGTCCCATCTAATGCTGTTTCTATTGAGCGTAACATATTGCTCTTAGTGTAAAGCAGCAGTAAGAGATATTGCCGGTTGTTTATAGCCTACCTTTAGAGGATGTATGGAGTAAACCGAGCTCGGAGCACTTGACTTGATTCATTACGCTCCGCACCCGTCCATGTCTTTGTTGGATCGGAGGCGTTAGGACATTAAAGTAGCATAAACAATACTGAATGTGGGAGAATCTTCAGGAGAGTTTAACAATCGCTCGCTTCCTTCCTTCAAACTTTTTCTTCAGCTTTTTATTTCTTTTTTTTCAATATCCATCTTTTACTTTTATATCTATATATATTTGAAAAGCTGATGGGAAAAGGATGAGAAGTTCGAAGTGTTTGTTTGTTCTGGAGCCAGACAGAGATGTGGGCAGAGCGGAAGGACAAGGTAACATTAAAGGAAACATTTTATCATTTAACACCATAGAAGCAAAAAATAAATAACAATAAATAAATACATTTCATGTTTCAGTGGGAGAAGATATTACATTTATGTATTTTTCTTTACACGTTTGGTAGAAGAATAAAAATAAAGTTGAAAACATGAGTTTAAAAACCCCTCCAAAAAATGTGTATTCAAAGAGGAGTTGAAAATGGGGCAAGCATTTCAAGTGAAAGCCATTTAAGGGGGGAGTTTTTTTTTTTAATAGTATTTATATTTTTTTTTATAACTTTTGGTTTGACAGTGCCTTGTTAGGAGTGGATTCCCTAAGGATATGCTTAAAAAAATATGTATTATATTATCCAAGAAGTGTTTTTCACACCTTTTCAGGGAAAAAAACACTCAGAAGAACATCGAAGTGGATTTGCCATTGAAATTAATGAAAAGTGGTTTTCCTAGTGGTTTTGAAGTGGTTTATGGAGAGGATTTTAGAGCAGATCTGCTTAAAAACCTCCTTAAAAACTCTGTGTAAACATTAACCATGGTTCCCTTTGGTCAAGTTTCAAGCGCTCTGTGTCTTTTATATATAAAATACAAACTTTTGATGATCCAGCGAAATGCCAATAGGATCCCCCATAAGCATTATGGATCTGGTGATTACTGAGGCCCGGACATGAGTGTGAACAGGACCTAAGCAGAAATATGGACAGAGGATACCATAGCGGGACAATCCTTGCAATTAAGTGTTAGGAACATATAGCAGCTCATATATGTCTTCTTTCTAGACTCTTGTAACTATGACCTGAGGAAAGAAGGTTACCGGGTAACGGATGATCAATGTAGGTGCCAAATATTGGACCGTCACTGATCTGATATTGATGACCTGTCCTAGAAGGTTATGAATAGCGTTGCGCTGTCTCACTAATTTCTTCGTGTCAGATCTTCCTCAGATGGGAAATGTTCATGTCATTTGTTGATGGTGATGGGACCCAAATTGGGTCAACAGAGAAAAATAACCAAATAAGTGCTTTGTGTCCTCCTCCGCTGCCTCCCAGGAAAGGAGCTGTTCCATGTCCTCCTCATGTTCCGGCATTACATAAGTTTTTAGAAGGTTACTTGACAACCTTGGGTTGACCTGTGTGAGAACTCTCCGTACAGGGAATATTTATGTGCTTAGTGACATTTAATAGCGTTATAATCTGCTTTTGGGGTAAATTCTCAGATATTTAGTTCGTATCACAGATGCAGGACCCGGGGCGGACGCGCTAAATATTAAAAAGCAGCAGCTTTTCCTAAGTCCTTTTTTGTATGAATTTTCAATCAGTGCGAACATTAAAGTGATACAAAATTAGCCAAAAGTGGCCATCCTCCTTGTTCTGTGCTAGATACAACTAGGAAGATGCGTGGCACCTGCTTCCCAGCTATGCACAGGAAGGAGAATCCTGCCCACCATCGAAAAGAAGCATTTTTAGGTTTCATTCCTGGGAGCTCCACCATGATATGTTAGGAGCAGTGCTTTTCCGTCCTCTGCTCCTCAGCACTTGGTCCCCTGCCATGTAACGTTATGGGGTCTCCAGTTCTTGACTGAGTTGCTGCAGTTCTTTCCACTTCTCAATAATATCAGTCACAGGTGATGGGGGAAGATTCAGGAGGAAGAAATGTCATGAATAGACTTGTTACCTTGGCTCTTATTACAGGACTGCGCTGGTATCAGTGAGCTCTGCACCACTGGCCGATGTGTCACATGGTAGAAAAGGCAGTAGGTCATGCTGGGGAATGAAAGTTACACACGGGGTGAGGGTCCAAAAGTTAGGCTGGAGTCACACTGGCGACTAAATCGTACCACTAGAATGCGATGAAATATCGCATTGCAGTCGAACCAATATTAATCAATGGAGTAGCTCCCATCATCCGATTTTTTGTGGTCCGATTTAAACGTGCGAGTGCAATCGCAGCATGCTGCGATTGTCACTGATTGTGGGTTGACTATCGCCAATGCAAGTCTATGGGAGCGATGAAAAGTGGGATTACAAACGGACCGCAAGTGTGAGTTGCGATTAAATCGCACAACTTTTCCAGGTGACAGGAAACTGGCTTTGAATTTCTCAGGAAGCCTTTACATGCTAATTAGCTAAGCACATCTTAAAAAACAACAGGAAGAACGCCTACACGGAGTCCAGAAACATGGCATCTACCCTCATCAATGTGGAACTCCTCATTGTATTGGTGCAGGAGAGGCCTGAATTGTGGGACCAGCGCGATCCCAATTACAGCAATCGGACGCGCAAAGAGGCGGCATGGAAAACAATATGTGTGCACATTTTTCCGGACTATCACCAGAGATCCAGGGAGGACCAAGAGCGACTTAGTAAGTACCGCATGTAACGGTTTTTCAAAATGTTTTTAAAATTTTTTGAAGCAAATAATAATGTAGCCTTATGTGTTTAAATGCTATTTAAAAGCCAGCATTATCGACCTCTTACTATTTAGAAGTACACATTGATGTGTGTGTACGCAAACAATATCCATGTATATTTAAATATCATCGATGCTTCGGCATCTATTGACTACAACATTTTGTATTTATCTTCACCTCAGATGTAGTGTTTTGGTCATAAAATTCAAACTGATTGAGGTGTTTTGTAAAGGGCCAAGCATTTTTGTAAATGTATGTTAGTGCTTATAACATGGATACTTCTGGTTGTATGTTGATGTCTTTTAATATTGTAAATCACATCACACATGACCAGTATTTAAATGTTCAGTGTTGCATATTTTTTTTTGTTTGGCTTCATAAATAGATATCAGTCCTAATAACCGTTATGCTCTTCTTAAATTTGTAGTGACTGATGTGACAAGGCGATGGCGCAGTTGTCGGGACTGCTACCGGAGGGAGAGGCAGATTAGGGATCGGAGTGGGGCTTCAGCATCTAAGAAGAGAAAGTACGTCTATTTTGATAGACTGAACTTCCTTGAGCCAGTGTTGGATCTGCGACCGTAAGTGCATGTGTGTTGAAGCACTTTCATGGCAAAATTTCAATTTGTATTGATTTTAATTTGTATCATTTTTTTCATTCCTAGAACTGAGTCAAACCTAACTGAGAGGGAGACGGGGTCTGACTCCGAAGTGCTTATTGACCCCGTTGGTGATGGAGCACAGGAGGCAGGCCCTTCCTCAGCAGCATGTGGGTCCACCCAAGCAGCACCAACAACAGCTGCAGGAGCTGAGGATTCCCAATCACAGCATCATGAAAATGAGGACCTACCTCTGAGCAGCAGCCCTAATAGGGCTCAAGAAATATCTCCTCCTCCTTCCCAACTCACAAGGCGAGGTAGGCGGCGACGAGAAGGAGTGGGTTCTGTGTCAAGGAGGCAGGTGGACCGAGGAGTTCTGGACTATTTGTCCAGTGTAGCTAAAGATGATGGTGAGGAGGGATTTTGCCGCAGTCTGGGCCCTTACCTCCGGGCTACTCAAATACAGCACAGACTGAGGATCAGAAGTGGACTGCAGATTGTGTTGGAAGCTGGAACAGCTCCTAATGATCCCACCAACCTACTAGATTATCTTCATAGATGGGTGGTTGGTCCTGAAAATTTAGTGAGGTTGTTAGCACCAAATCCAGCACAATCTGCTTCAGCCTCTGATCCTCATCCTCCTCCTCATCATCATCCTCCTCCTCCACCTCCTCCTTGTGTCCAACAAAACCCAACTCCTCCTCCTCATCCTACTGTAGCTCATTCTTTCTATGGAGCTTCCCAGCTCCAAACCATGGGACAGAGTGGCCATGCACAATATGCCCACTCTAACATACCCAATGTTGTTGGCTGGCCACAACATGGATATGTTAGACATGGGCATATTGGGGGTCACTCTGCTAGTGCTCAGTCATATCAATATGACTATGAGCATCAATTCCCTATGTACCCCTACCCACAAGGCATTCATGATGCAGCCAGTAACCCAGCTGCTAATGTAGGATCTGCAGCAGCTGTTTCTCAAACACAGGTTGCAGATTGTGGAAGGCCAAATACACAACCTGCCCCTCCATCCTCACCAACACCACCACCAAGCTACCATCAATTGTAGCTGTAAGAATTGTTTTTTATTTTTTAAGTTATATATTTTTGTATTTTCACATTAATAATGTTATACATATTTTTTTATTCTGTTTGGACATGTTGGTCCTGTTTACCAAAAAATATATCAGCCTTTAAAAGGCTTCAAAAGAAAACACTAATGAGTAAAATTAGTGAAGTTACATTGGTTGTCTGTGTTTATTGTTATATGTTATGTAGTGTCTTAAGTATGGGAAAGTATTATCCAAAAAAAGAGAGTCAACCATGAATTGAATAATCAAAAGGAACTTTATGTTATGATATCACATAAAACACACTACATACCTATGGCCTCATCTTGCCAAGGAATAGAACCACCAGGGGAAACAAAATAATTTGTCAATAATTCACGCACTTTCAGACCAGAATGGGGACGACGAGGATGGATGACTGGTCTCATAGGCCTCGTCATATTATCAGACTGAAGGTCAGGCATATCAGCTGATGAGCATTCATGCATTCTGGTAAAATTATGTAGTACCACACATGCTTGCACTACAAGATTTACATTTGATGCACTTAGCTGAATGGCTGATTGTAGGACACGCCATTTGGCTGTAAGAATACCAAATGTGCACTCCACCAGGCGTCGTGCACGAGAAAGGCGAAAATTAAAGATGCGTCTCTGATGGTTCAGATTGCGCCGAGGATATGGCCTCATAACATTACAACTTAATTGGAAGGCCTCATCCGCTACTACAACATATGGCACTGCATCCATATTGGAGTGTGGAAGTTGACATGGTGGTGGTAAGTCCAATTGGTTATTGCGTAGCCGCCGACCCATAATGGAAGAATTGAAGACTCTGGAGTCTCCAGTCCTTCCATAGGCCCCAATGTCTACAATTATGAAGCGGTAGTTACTGTCGACCAAGCCCAACAAAACTATAGAAAAATATTGCTTATAATTGTAGAATTGGGTCCCTGAGTTCGGCGGCTTACGCACACGTATGTGCTTCCCGTCCAGGGCTCCAATACAGTGTGGAAAATGACTGTTTTGTTGAAATCCATGTGAAATCCTCAACCAATCTTCCATTTTGGGCTCTGGCATCACTTCTTTATTTAGTCTGGACCAAATTTGTCCACAAGTAGAGCTGACTATTCCGGAAATGGTGGATTTTCCAATTAAAAACTCTAAATGCAGAGCAGCGTATGAGAGCCCAGTGGAAAGGAACCTGCAATACAGAAACAACAACAAACATGTACACATCAGACAAACAAAATATTCAAAAAACATTAAACAAATGTAAATAGTGGACATTTGTATACTCACACATTCTCTTAATGTTAGGAGTTCATAACCATTAAGACTGCTACACACAAGCATATAGGGAAAATAATACAATTTCATAATGCCATGGGGTACAGTATGTTAAGATGAACAAAGTAAGAAGAATGTGAAAGATGGTAAATTATGAAAAACATCATCAACATATCGTTGACACACATACCTTAATGTTAGAAGAAGCCTTTCCTCAGCACAAATTGAAGGACGCATCCTGGTGTTCTGCAAGGTGATTCCAGGGCGCAATATGTCCAGCAAAATATCAAAGGTGACAACACTCATGCGACAATAGGCAAAAAACTTGTCAGGATTCCTACGCAGTGTTGAATACAGGCGCTCAAAATGGCCTTTGCTGATCCTTCGCTTCACAAGGGGATGCACCCACATTCTTCTGCGGACTCTGTGAGAAACAACTACAGGGTATGGTTCCCCAAAAGTTCTGGATAGCAGCCAATAGTACAGCACACGCTCAGTTGTATTAAAACGTAGTCTGTCACTCATAATTGTAACTTTGCATCAACACAACAGGAACCACTAAGAAGCCAAACACTCCACGGCAACGTTGGGAGGGTAATAACAGTCAAACCACACTTAAATATGGGTCTGGCTCATTATTCAAATTATTTGCAGGCCTCAAAAACGTTAAATGTCCATTTTGCTATGATGCCACTAAAAATCGGTAGTCGGTGGGTAATCGGATGTGAAACGTAAGCGTACATGCTACAAAATCGCATCAACTACAAAAAATCTGATGCCAGTCGCATCAATGTTCATGAAATTTTTATCCGATTATTGACCGACTAAAACGGACCGATTGTTTAGACGTTGTGTGTGACTCCAGCCTTATAAACGTGGCGGAGAGACAGGCCAGAGGGTCTACACTGGTGGTGGGAGGGTCAAAGTGTTACACACTGAGGGCCAGATGTTATACATGGGAGAGAGTGGCTGGATGTTATAAACACATGGGGAGAGGGGCCGGATGTTATACACTGATGGTGGGAGGGTCTAAATGTTACACATTGAGGGCCAGATGTTATACATGGGGGAGCGGGCCCAGATGTATGTCTGGAGGGTCCAGAGGTTATACACCAAGGGAGAGAGGGGCGGATGTTATACACAGGAAGGGGAGAGGGGCCGGATGTTTTACACCATGGTGCGGAGGTTTGAATGTTATAGACTGGGGGAAGAGGGGCCAGAGGTTATGCACTGCTGGTGGAACGGTCTAAATGTTACACACTGGGAGATGGATGTGAAACATGGGGGTTAGATGTACATCGGGATGGGGAGAGACGTCGGAAGTTACACACAGGAGATGGAGAAAGCTGGATGATATATGCTGTGGTGCAGAGGTTTGAATGTTATACACCGGGGGACAAGGGGCCGGAGGTTATACACTGCGGGCGGAAGAGTCTAAATGGTACACAATGGCGGACGGCTGTACATCAGGATGGGGTGAGAGGCCAGAGATTATACACTAGGGGGGAGAGGGGCTGGATGTTATATACTGGAGGCAGAGGGGCCAGATGTTATACAACAGGGGGAGAGGAGCAAGAGGTTATACACCAGGGAGTGAGGGGCCGGAGGTCATACACCGGGGGAAGAGGAGCTGGAAGTTATACACTGTGGCTGAAGGGTCTAAATGTTATGCACTGGGGGCCATATGTGACACACTGGGGGCTGGATGTTATACGTGGGGGAAGAGGGGCCAAATGTACATCAGTCGAGGGTGAAGGGCCAGAGGTTATACACTGGGGGGAAAGGAGAAGGAGGTTAACACCAGGGGGAGAAGGGTCGGATGTTATATATGTTACATATCGGGCTGGATGTTATACACTGGGGAGAGGTGCTGGAAGTTATACACTATGGGCGGAAGGGTCTAAATGTTATACACTTGGGGCCGCATGTTACACTCTGGGAGCTGGATGTTATACGTGGGGGGAGAGGGGCCAGATGTACATCAGTATGAGGTGAGGGGCCAGATGTTATATATCAGGGGGAGTATACACTGCAGCGGAAGGTTCTAAATATTATACACTGGGGGGCTGGATGTTAAACATGGGGGGGAGAGGGGCCAGTTGTACATCGGAACAGGATGAGGGGCCAGAGGTTATATAGTCCAGTCCAATACCTTTATATAGTGCCGGAGGTAGATGCAATTTATTAGACATTAGTACATTATTCTCTATAAAACATTTATTTTCCCTTAAGGCAAAAAAAAGGGTCAAATAAAGCGAAATAATGGGGGAAAAACTCCACTTAATGGAGGGGAATTAATCTAAAATATTTATTGTTATTATTTCTATAAAAAACATCATGAATCCTTTGGCCTCACTTTGTCTTTTACTGATTATATCCGTTCATTCATTTTATTATTTCTTTTTTGGGAATATTTTAGTGCAAAGTATATTAAAAAAAAGTTCTGCCAGTTCACTTATCTCTAAATGTCAGGAGCAGAGACTGTTCACCCGCGGGTACATTGTGAATACACAGGCTCCGATTATTTATATCCTGAATTTTATCAGATTTCCTATGAAAAAACCCTCGGCTCATCCTCCGCTTCCAACAAAAGCTGGGAGCAAAAGTATCTATTGTACACATCCATTATGTGTGAATAACGACGGAAGTGGGAAAATGGATATTTCATCATATTATTAAGCAAATAAAAAAAAACAAATAAAAAATCTAAAGACCTAAATAAACGAGTGGAGATAATTTATATCTTCTACAATTATAAATGTACAATTTTTTTTATATGTACAGTTAAAACCAGAAGTTTCCATCCACTATATATAAAAACACATCTGCATGTTTTTCTCAGTCTTAGGGTATGTTTCCACGATAAGGAAACACTCCGGATTTGCTGCGTGTTTGGCGCTGTGCGTTGGCGCAGCGCCAAACACGCAGCGTCCAGATGTTACAGCATAGTGGAGGGGATTTCAAGAAATCCCGTCTCCACTATGCGTAAAAATACGCAGGCGGAAGACCTGCGTTTCCGGACATGCGGCGCGTCTTTTCAGACTGCAGCATGTCCTAGGTCTTGCGGCGACGCTGCATCGCCGCAAGGTAAATAACACAGGGCTATAACACATCCGGAAGGAGCGCGCGTCAGAAAGGGGGCGGGGCTTTGGGCGGAGCGGAATTTCTGCTCCGTCCAAAGCGCTGTGGTTCCGGACCGTGGAACCACAGCCTTACAGCACAATCAGAGTAATTTCAGAGGCAAAATACTTCCATCAACCTGTCATCATAACACATCTGCTTATAAATTGTAAGGAGATAAAGGGGTTCATTGCAAAAATAAGTATCTTTTAAAACTTCCAATTTTTAATGAAATTTTTTTAAAAAAAATATATATTATTGCAATAAAAATTCAAGCAGAAGGAACTGTATGATAAGAGTGTATCAATAATGGTGCACTATATTCAAGTAAATTAATACCACATGTTAAAGACAAATTCACATTAGGTTTTCATATAATTGTCAAACTCCAAAGGGGGTTACGAGATATTAGCTTTTCCCACTGACAGGTGCTGCAAAATCTCAAATAGCTAAGTTGTAAAGTGCAAATGCGTTATTGTATGGATAGAGATTTGCTTGATATAAGAAGATTATATATATATATATACAGTCAGGGCCAGAAATATTTGGACAGTGACACAATTTTCGCGAGTTGGGCTCTGCATGCCACCACATTGGATTTGAAATGAAACCTCTACAACAGAATTCAAGTGCAGATTGTAACGTTTAATTTGAAGGGTTGAACAAAAGTATGTGTTAGAAAATGTAGGAATTGTACACATTTCTTTACAAACACTCCACATTTTAGGAGGTCAAAAGTAAATGGACAAATAAACATAACCCAAACAAAATATTTTTATTTTCAAAATTTTGTGGCGAATCCTTTGGAGGCAATCACTGCCTTAAGTCTGGAACCCATGGACATCACCAAACCTGGGTTTCCTCCTTCTTAATGCTTTGCCAGGCCTTTACAGCCGCAGCCTTCAGGTCTTGCTTGTTTGTGGGTCTTTCCCTCTTAAGTCTGGATTTGAGCAAGTGAAATGCATGCTCAATTGGGTTAAGATCTGGTGATTGACTTGGCCATTGAAGAATGTTCCACTTTTTTGCACTCATGAACTCCTGTGTAGCTTTGGCTGTATGCTTGGGGTCATTATCCATCTGTACTATGAAGCGCCGTCCAATCAAGTTTACAGCATTTGGCTGAATCTGGGCTGAAAGTATATCCCGGTACACTTCAGAATTCATCCGGCTACTCTTGTCTGCTGTTATGTCATCAATAAACACAAGTGACCCAGTGCCATTGAAAGCCATGCATGGCCATGCCATCACGTTGCCTCCACCATGTTTTACACAGGATGTGGTGTGCCTTGGATCATGTGCCGTTCCCTTTCTTCTCCAAACTTTTGGCTTCCCATCATTCTGGTACAGGTTGATCTTTGTCTCATCTGTCCATAGAATACTTTTCCAGAACTGAGCTGGCTTCTGGAGGTGTTTTTCAGCAAATTTAACTCTGGCCTGTCTATTTTTGGAATTGATGAATGGTTTGCATCTAGATGTGAACCCTTTGTATTTACTTTCATGGAGTCTTCTCTTTACTGTTGACTTAGAGACAGATACACCTACTTCACTGAGAGTGTTCTGGACTTCAGTTGATGTTGTGAACGCGTTCTTCTTCACCAAAGAAAGTATGCGGCGATCATCCACCACTGTTGTCTTCCGTGGGCTCCCAGGTCTTTTTGGATTGATGAGTTCACCAGTGCTTTCTTTCTTTCTCAGGATGTACCAAATTGTAGATTTTGCCACTTCTAATGTTGTAGCAATTTCTTGGATGGGTTTTTTTCTGTTATTGCAGCTTAAGGATGGCTTGTTTCACCTGCATGGAGAGCTCCTGTGACCACATGTTTCCTTCACAGCAAAACCTTCCAAATGCAAACACCACACCTCAAATCAACTCCGGCCCTTTCATCTGCTTAATTGAGAATGACATAACAAAGGGATTGCCCACACCTGTCCATGAAATAGCCTTGGAGTCATTTGTCCAATTACTTTTGGTCCCTTTAAAAACAGGGTGGCACATGTTAAGGAGCTGAAACTCCTAAACCCTTCATCCAATTTTAATGTGGATACCCTCAAATGAAAGCTGAAAGTCTGAACTTCAACTGCATCTGATTTGTTTTGTTTCAAATTCATTGTGGTAATGTCTAGAACCAAAATTAGATAAATGTTGTCTCTGTCCAAATATTTATGGACCTAACTGTATATATATATATTATATAAAATATATATATATATATATAGAAGTTCTAGCAAATGACCTGCCGGTTTTAAGTACTAGGAATCACATATATCGCTGCAGCATTCCATTAAGTCAAAAAAGAGGAAAAGGAGTAGATAAAAAGTAAAATTCATGTGCTTACAAAGTGTCTTGTGCTTTATCAGGTAGATACAGCGCAACACCACCCCGACGACGCCATTTCGCCTATGCTGTCTCCATACAGTGGATGGAAACTTCTAGTTTGAGCTGTATTTATATTAGAAATGAATAATGAAAAAACTCAATATAACATAATTTTATGAGTGGCATAGTAAAGGTCATATGCTCAGATGTGCAGTACCCCTCTGCGGCCACTATGGAGATGATGGCGCTGTGCTGCGCCACAACTGATCATATCTGGCCTGATGATCGGTGGGGGTACTGGGTACCCCTTACGGATCTCACTTTGATGACCCAGTCCACCATTATTAAAGTACTGGACAACCCTTTTTATGTATTGCCATGGACCTTCTAACTATGGGTGAGCAAACATCATTGATGATAAAACGTAATTTTACTAAAAAAAGTAAAAGAAAAATATTAAGTTATAAAACTTTTGAAAACTCTTTTGGGCATCGCATAATGTCACAAAGCGAGTCTCTGGAAACAAAAATATTGGGAAGATGTTTCTCCGCCTTCCACCTTATCCTCTTCCACGTCTACGCGAGATGGGTTTTGGAAAGTATCAATATGACGACAATTTTAATTAACATGTAACATTCCCAAGGGATTGTCAGAATAAGCAGGCGGAGGTTTAATTTCTGCAAACGTCTCCATTCTGCCCAGCGGTCAGAACCTGAAATATCCCGTAATTTCACAGCTGAAGATGGCGGTAATCGGTAACATTATTAAATGTGGCTCTCCAGCTTCTCCTTATGTTATTGATATTTTCTAACGCATGGTGCCTGCCTCGTTTAGACGCCGTGAACCGATGGCTTTGGGGGGCGGGGGAGGAATAAGCTCAGCAGGATTCATTTCAAGGAATATGAAATTGTCTACTGACATGAAGAATACAATTTCTCTGAGCCGGTATAACTCGCTGTTCACATCGGAAACATATGTAAGATATTAAAACTCTGAGACGTCAGAAAAGGTCATTGCAAATACAGAAGAGATCATCCCATGTTATTCAGAATATACATCATCCGAGCTATGTGTCACCAGGTGCCGCGCTGTATGGCACCTGGCCGCCATATTGGAACCTAAATCAGTAATAAGTAATTCCCTCGAAAATCACCTGGCGCTAATCATGCATTAGGTGCAAACTGGCTGCTGTGAATTTGCTGCTTGACAGCTGAAAAAATGGTGGTGGCCGATAAAACTACCAGACTGGACTCGGTGAAACATTTTTGTGTTTTTAGAAGACAATGTATTGCTCGTAATTCAAAGGTTTGATTCATTTCTGTTAGCTGCATGGTGCAACCCTAGGAATAAACCTGTCAGATATGACCTCGCTGCTGCATCTAGTTGCTCTGCAATGTATTTCTAGCAATTATCGGACTGCCCTGGTTGCCATATGGTGGAGCCGTGCTGTCTTAAAGGTAAAAGATGCAGGGATTCTTCAGGGGAAAAAAAAAGGACTTATTCAAAATGTAAACTCTAGAGCAAGGTCCACTCTGCTAAACATCAGTAGGGATGACGTCCATAAAGTGGACATGACCAAGTTTGTGCTTGCAAGCTGTTTGCTACACAGCTCATGAGTGCTGTGCTGTTTCTGGGTGGATTCAGCCAGTTTCAATGTCCCTGAAGGCAAATCTTCCTCAAAAACCGACAGAAACAAAGATAACAGAACTAAAACACCCAAAGAAAAGGTGTGTCTATTGTGGCTCAGCAGAAAGAGACGCCAACCACAGCACACAGAATCAAGGGTTTGAATCCAAAAGCATGACAGCCGGAGCATTAAATGTCTATGGGGCTGATGGAAACATGTGAATGCAGAACGTGACCACTGATCTATTCAAGTCTTTGTCATTGAGCATGTGCAGAGAGTACTCCAAGCCAGTCATCAAAGAGGTGTCAAGCAGTGGGGTCCCAGTGATCAGGTGGTTAGGCAAGAAATGTGCAAAAAATAAAATAAATTTGCCCTTCATTTCAAGTTATCACCAAATTTTGCCTAGTTCTACCTTGGACCGGATAACATCTGAAATGCAGAATATGAATCTTTTCAGATCGTTTGTTACAATATTAATTAATTGGGTTATTTCAACTTGGTCAAAAACACTTCATTATGGACGAAATGTAAAGTGACGGCTTCCTGTCATATTAAAGCTCGGAGATTGAGATTCAGTGCCAATAGTGCAAAATTACGAGAATCAAATATTCGCTTTAGACTCTCACAAACGTCAGAATATGTTTCTTCTTCTTCAGTCTGAATTGTACATTGCTTCTGGCAGAAACCTTTAATAAAACTTCTTCCCCGGCATTAGTAATTTCCTTTTCAGTTTTAGTCACAGCAGTTGTCCTGATTAGCCCCTGCAGGATCCGTCATTTGGAACTGAATTCTACATCTGCCTCTAAGATGTAGCAAAGATGTGTTGATGCAAAGCGCGGGGGCAAATGATTTTCAAGTCTTAATTGTCAATGTGGTGGGGACACTGTATGAAGATCAATCATTCTAGAGTCCGGTCACAGGTGATGCAGGAGGAACGGCGGCGGGAATAGAAGAATAGAGATTGTAATAATTCTTAACAACTAAAGATCGAGTCACTTACAAAAGGGACAAAGACCCACAGTTAATAAAACAGGAGAAATAAAAAAGGTCTTCAGACAAGATGAAGTGTTTGAAGATAAAGACGAGAACTGAGAAGACTGTGGAATTGGTTCCTGTGAGGTTCTGTTGATTTTGTTTTCTAAGCTTTGCTGCAGCAGAGCAATGGTTAATGGTTATCCGCAATAGTCAACAATCCACATTTAGGGCATAACATGCTGATTACAGGGATCTGTCAGCCTAGACCCCAAGCTCTGGGAACAAGCTCTGAAATGCCCCACTTGATTGCTGCTTTGATTGTCATGCTCGGTTATCTCCAGCAGTCCAATAGACAATGATTGGAGCAGTGATGCGCAGTTTCATTAAACTTGAGATCTATTTTTGGAATTTTGCGGGGCTTCCATTGATTAGCAAGACATTATCTACCCTGTGGATAAGCAGAAATATCCCTTTAACCCCTTTCCGACATGTGCAGTACACATACAGCTCTGTGGGAGGTGCGTTCCTGCAAAGAGAAGTATATGCACAGCGCTGCGATCGTGCGGCCTTACGATAAGCACCACAGTGATCGCGTGCTGGTGTCAGCTCTGTATGAGAGCTAACACCCCACAGCAAGGCCCATTCTCAGTGCAAGCACCGATCGCGGGCATTTAACCCCTCTGATGCTGCTGTCAATAGTGACAGTGGCATACAGAAGCATTGTGCAGGGAGAGGGCTCCTGCGCACTTCCATCAGGACAACACGATGAGATCGCTTTGTCCTTATGGTCTCCATGGAGACCCCCGGCACCAAGATGGCCGCGGGGTCCTTCCTGGTCCTGCAGGGAAGGTGACTTGTGAGTGCCTGCTGAGAGCAGAACCTGAGACACCTCCTTCCCTGCCTGTCAGATCGTGATCTGATACTGTGCAGTGCAGAGTGTCAGATCAGCGATCTAATGTGATATAGTAAAACCCCATCCTGAGACAATGTAAAAAAGTAAAAAAAAAAAATTTGAATGTGTAAAAATATTTTTTTTTAAAAAATCCCTAAATAAAAAAAATAAATAATAAATATTTTACCAATAAATACATTTATGTAAATAAAAAACAATAAAGTACACCTATTTGGTCGTGCGGTGTCCGTAACGGCCCGCTCTATAAAACTGTCCCACTAGTTAACCCCTTCAGTGAGCACCGTAAAAAAAAATGAGGCAAAAAAACAATGCTTTATCATCATACCGCCGAAAAAAAGTGCAATAAAAAGCAATCAAAAAGACGGATGTAAATAAAAATGGTACCGCTGAAAACGTCATCTTGTCCCACAAAAAACAAACCGCAAGAAAGCTCCATCAGCAGAAAAGTGAAAAAGTTATAGCTCTCAGAATAAAGCGATGCAAAAATAATTATTTTTCCTATAAAATAGTTTTTGTGTAAAAGTGCCAAAACATAAAAAAGATATAAATAAGGTATCGCTGTAATCGTACTGACCCAAAAAAATAAAGCTGTCTTACCAATTTTACCACACGCGGAACGGTATTAAAAAAAAAAAATAGCAATTTCTGAATTGCTGATTTTTGTTCATTCTGTCTCTCAAAAATCAGAATAGAAAGCGATCAAAAAATTTAATTTGCCTGGAAATAATACCAATAAAAATATCAACTCGTCCCACAAAAACAAGCCCTCACATGACTCTGTCGGACGAATATATTATAGCTCTCAAAATATGGTGATGCAAAAACTAGTTTTCGCAATTAAAAGCGTCTTTAGTGTGAGAGCAGCCAAGCATAAAAACCCGATATAAATCTGGTATTGCTGTAATCACACTGACCCGAAGAATAAAGTCGCCTAATCACTTATACCGCACTAGGAATGGCGTAAAAAATAAATAAAACCAATTCTTCACATGCTGTTGATTTTTTCAGTTTGCCTCCCAAAGTTCACATTATGGCTCGGCGCACATTTATCCTGCGCTCTGCACTGAGCGCTTACACCGTGGTTTGCTTGTAAATCTTTGAAATATGTGATTAAGACAGACCCCCAGTGGAAAATTCCCTTTTATGAGACAGATGGAGGCACTGTGGACATCATAGGACCTGTGATCTGGTGGTGTCAGTCTTTTTAGAACTGCATAAAAGTGCTGGACACTGCTGAACAGAGGCCAGAGTAACTCTGCTGCCTAATTATAGTAAATGGATCCATCAGGGGTTTCATCTGTCACGTCACTCAGAGATTTAGATGGAAACTCCAAAGTAAGTGCTCAGCGTAGAGCACCGGATAACTGTGATTCCAAACGTTATGTAAAATGTTCCCAATAAAAGCTTCAACTCAATCCACAAAAAGAGTAAGTCCCCACTCAGATCTGTCATCTGATAATGGAAATATAGGGGGCTTCCACGTTACTGGTAGCACAAAGGCTGTGGAAAAGCTAAATGGCTCCTCACCCGCCAAAAGAAATTCAGCAAATTCTCTGCTCCCAAATCCAAATGCCGCCCTCCCTTCTGAGCCCCAGTGTGTCTAAACCACATTTGGCGCCCACATGTTTGGCATTTCTATAGTGAAGGGAGCTTGCCTAAATTACAGATGTGTGTCTCCAGAAGCATGAGCTGGGTATAATGTACTGGTGACTGCAACGTACTGGTCACCACAGCATACTAGTCACTACAGCTGCAGTTTGCAATTTTCACTCAGCAACATCCTCTGCTGCCTTTTTCTGGAAAACACCCATGGAGCCAAATCGTCACTATATCTGTAGATAAATTTCCAAAGGGTTATAATTTCCAAAATGTGGTCACTTGAAGGGGGATTCTGCTCTTCTAGCAATTAGGAGCTCTGTTATGTTTCGGTAGCTGAGGAGTGCAGGCAAAAAAGGCAATACACCAGAGCAGTTGGAATCTATGAGATTGCAGTACCCTGACTAACCACAACAACTAGAGGCAGCCGTGGAGCGTTCCTACGTTGGTCCTAGACGCCTCGTCACAGCCTGAGAAACTAACTACACCTAAAGATAGATATAGGAAAGCTATCTGCCCCGGAGCAGAACCCCAAAGATAATAGAAAGCCCCCAAACATGTAATGGCGGTTAGACAAGAAGAAATACTGACACAGACAGAAAATAGTATGAGCAAACGTTGGGGCCCAAACTAACTAAATAGAAAAGGATAGGAAGGGTACTTACTGCAATCCCAGAAAACCCTGAAAAGCACCAACTCTACTAATTTCAAAAACACCTGAGATCACACGACCTCTACCACCTAAATTAGTTCTCTGGTGTAACAAAATCAAAACAGCAGCCACTGAAAAAACTGGAAAAAGCAAAAGTACAAACATCCGTGGCTGAACTAAACTGAGAGGGCAAAAGCCCCCGGAGGGGACCCTGAAGGCCCCCACAGAAGTGCAGGACAAAATGCAAAAATCAAGCACAAAAACAAAAAGAAGAAAATGTCTTATCTGTTAGCAGGAGATGCAGACACGACACAGCAGGCTACAAGGGAAACAGGAATCTAGGATAGAGACCAGAACAATTGATCACCGGCAACCCTGATGGGAAGGTGACTCCCTTATATAAGACCAGTCAGTAACACCTGATTCCCAATCCTCACAATCTTCACTGGACAGACCAGTACCGCTTGTAACCACCAGATGGAGCCTCTGCTCAGAACTCATCTCAAGCCCATTCACAACAGTACCCCCCCTTGAGGAGGGGTCACCGAACCCTCATTTGAGCAACCAGGTCGGTCAGGATGAGCCCTATGGTACGCACGGATGAGTCTCCTAGCATGGATGTCCGAAGCAAACACCCAAGAATTGTCTTCCTGACCATAACCTCTCCACTTAACCAAATACTGGAGTTTCCGTCTAGAAAAACGAGAATCCAATATTTTCTCAACCACATACTCCAGATTGCCCTCAACCAAAACAGGGTCAGGAGGCACAGCAGCAGGAATCACTGGCTCAACAAACCTCTTCAACAAGGACTTGTGGAACACGTTATGGATCTTAAATGTCCCTGGAAGAAGCAAACGAAAAGAAACAGGATTAAGAATCTCCATGATCTTATAAGGTCCAATGAACCTAGGCTTAAATTTAGGAGATGCTACTCTCATAGGAATATTTTTTGAGGACAACCAGACCAATCCCCCACTTCAAACCGAGGACCATCAGTCCTATGCCGGTTAGCAAACCGCTGGGCCCTCTCCTGAGAGAGGGACAACCTCTCCACTACCTGGTCCCAAATCTGTTGCATACGCTCCACAACAGAGTCAACACCTGGACAGACAGAAGCCTCCGTCTGTCCTGAAAAAAATCGAGGGTGAAACCCAGAATTACAGAAAAACGGAGACATCAAAGTGGCAGAGCTAGCCCTATTATTAAGAGCAAACTCAGCCAAAGGCAAAAAAGAGACCCAGTCATCCTGATCAGCAGACACAAAGCATCTTAGATAAGTCTCCAATGTCTGGTTTGTTCTCTCAGTTTGACCATTGGTCTGAGGATGAAATGCCGAGGAGAAAGACAATTGAACACCCAGTTTAGAACAAAAAGTCCTCCAAAATCTGGAAACAAACTGGACTCCTCTGTCAGACACTATGTTCTCAGGAATGCCGTGTAAACGAACCACGTGCTGAAGGAACAACGGCACCAATTCAGAGGAGGAAGGCAACTTAGGTAATGGCACAAGATGTATCATCTTGGAAAACCTATCACAAATCACCCAGATGGCGGTCATTCTCTGACAAACAGGAAGGTCGGAAATGAAATCCATAGAGATATGGGTCCATGGTCTCTTGGGCACAGGCAATGGCATCAACAAACCACTAGAGCGAGAGCAAGGCTTGGAGCGAGAGCAAGTCCCGCAGGACTGCACAAATTCCCTGACATCACGAGACAAGGTATTCCACCAAAAGGACCGACTAACCAAGTCTCTGGTACCAAAAATTCCGGGATGCCCAGCCAACGCGGAACAATGAATCTCAGACATCACACTCTTTTTCCACTGGTCCGGGACAAACAATTTTCCAACAGGGCAGCGCTCGGGCCTATCCTCCTGACACCCCTCCAGAGCAAGTCTCAAATTAGGTGAGATGGCGGAAAGAACTACACCCTCTTTCAAAATAACAGAAGGATCAGATAACTCAGGAGAGTCCGCAAGGAAGCTCCTCGAGAGGGCATCCGCCTTAACATTCTTAGTGCCAGGAAGAAAGGAAACCACAAAATTAAAACGTGAGAAAAACAAGGCCCACCTGGCCTGTCTAGGATTGAGTCGCTTGGCAGATTCCAGATAAACCAGATTCTTATGGTCAGTAAGGACCACCACCTGATGTTTGGCTCCCTCCAGCCAATGTCTCCACTCTTCAAAAGCCCACTTCATGGCCAATAACTCCCGATTACCCACGTCATAATTACGTTCAGTAGGAGAAAATTTTCGAGAGAAAAAGGCAGAAGGGTTACTTTTAGAGGTCTCTGGATCTTTTTGGGACAAAACGGCACCTGCCCCAATTTCAGAGGCATCAACCTCCACCTGAAATGGCAGAGAAACATCAGGCTGCCTTAGAACAGGAGCAGAAGTGAATCTCTGCTTAAGTTCCTGAAATGCAGAGACTGCCTCAGGAGGCCAATTCACCACATCAGAACCCTTTTTGGTCAAATCAGTTAATGGTTTAACAATAACCGAGAAATTACCAATAAATTTACGATAAAAATTGGCAAAACCCAAAATCTTTGAAGAGCCTTTAAGAAGTAGGTTGGACCCAATCACAGATAGCCTGAACCTTGACCGGGTCCATTTCAATAACAGATGGGGACAAAATGAAACCCAGAAATGAGATCCTCTGTACGCCAAAAAGACACTTTGATCCCTTCACATACAGAGCATTCTCTCTCAAAATCTGGAATACAGTTCGAACATGTTTCACATGAGAGTCCCAGTCATTAGAAAAAATCAAGATATCATCCAAATAAACAATCAGAAATTTATCCACAAAATCCCTGAAAATGTCATTCATGAAGGACTGGAAGACAGAAGGAGCATTAGTGAGCCCAAAGGGCATCACAAGGTACTCAAAATGCCCCTCCGGGGTATTGAATGCCGTCTTCCATTCATCCCCGTGCTTAATGCGAATAAGGTTATATGCCCCCCTGAGGTCAAGCTTGGTAAACCAAGTAGCGTTTTTCACCCTGGAAAACAGGTCAGAAATCAAGGGTAACGGGTATTGATATTTCACAGTAATATTGTTCAAAAGACGATAATCAATACACGGCCTTAATGAACCATCCTTTTTGGCCACAAAGAAAAAACCGGCACCTAAGGGTGAAGAGGATGGTCTGATATGACCCTTCTCCAATGACTCCTTGATATAAGACCGCATAGCGTCATGTTCAGGTACAGACAAGTTAAAAAGGCGACCTTTAGGGAATTTACTACCAGGCACTAATTCAATAGCGCAGTCATAGCTCCTATGGGGAGGCAAGGATGCAGATTTACTTTCGCTAAATACATCAGAAAAATCAATCAAAAAGTCAGGAACATCCTGAGCCTGGGGGGAGGCAGAAAAAACAGGAGTGTTGGTATTAACACATTGGCAGCCCCAACTGGTTACAGACACAGATTTCCAATCCAAAACAGGATTATGAGACTGTAACCAAGGGAAACCCAGTACGATAATATCATGCAGATTATACAGAACCAAAAATTTGCAGCACTCTTGATGATCAGGTTCAACTCTCATCACCTGAGTAGAGAACTGAGGTTTATTCTCAGCCAAAGGGGTAGAATCGATCCCCAGTAGGGGAATAGACTTCTGTAGGGGTATCAAGGGAAACCCACAATGTTTAGCAAAATCATAATCCATCAGGTTAATAGCTGCTCCAGAATCAACGAAAGCCTGAGCAGAAAATGAGGACAGAGAGCATATCAGAGTGACAGTTAATAAAAACTTAGTCTGAACACTACCCAAGACAACTGAGCGTGCAAAACGTCTTCCCCGCTTAGGGCAGACTGCAATAGCATGAGAGGCATCACCACAGTAGAAACATAACCCATTGCGCTTTCGAAACTCATGACGCTGTGCCCCAGACACCACTCTATCACACTGCATGGATTCAGAAGCAGGTTCACAAGGCAACACTATTCCACGCATACTTCTCCGCTCACGCAAACGTCTGTCAATTTGAATCGCTAATGACATAGAATCATTGAGACCAGAGGGGACAGGGAATCCCACCATAACATCCTTTACATTATCTGACAGACCCTTCCGAAAAAGGGCCGCCAAAGCATCGTCATTCCACTTCGTCAGGACTGCCCACCTACGGAATCTCTGACAGTATAACTCAGCGTCATCAAGCCCCTGATTTAACGCCAACAAGGCTTTTTCAGCTTGATCAGTGACATTAGGCTCATCGTACAATAACCCCAAAGCCTGAAAAAATGCATCAACATCACTCAAAACAGGATCCCCAGGTGTCAGGGAAAAAGCCCAATCCTGAGGATCGCCGCGCAGGAGAGAGATGACAATTTGAACCTGCTGCGCTGCGTTCCCTGAGGACTTAGATTTTAAGGCAAAAAACAATTTACAATTATTTTTGAAATTCTGAAACTTAGCTCGATCCCCCAAAAACAAATCTGGCATGGGAATCCTAGGCTCCACAACAGGCAACCTAGCAAGATATGCAGCAATACTCCGAACCTCAGTGGCAAGCTGATCCACACGGCCAGACAACCGTGCAAACTCCATTGAGAGAAAAAATCCTCCCCAGCACCCAGAGATACAGAGGAAAAAAAAAAAAATGCAACAAACAGAAAAATATCTCTGACAACTCTGACAACCGTTTTTTCTTTCACAAATTTTTTCCCTTCTGTGAGTACCATACAATTTTAAATTTTTGGCCGGTGATACTGTTATGTTTCGGTAGCTGAGGAGTGCAGGCAAAAAAGGCAATACACCAGAGCAGTTGGAATCTATGAGATTGCAGTACCCTGACTAACCACAACTAGAGGCAGCCGTGGAGCGTTCCTACGTTGATCCTAGACGCCTCGTCACAGCCTGAGAAACTAACTACACCTAAAGATAGATATAGGAAAGCTATCTGCCCCGGAGCAGAACCCCAAAGATAATAGAAAGCCCCCAAAGATGTAATGGCGGTTAGACAAGAAGAAATACTGACACAGACAGAAAATAGTATGAGCAAACGTTGGGGCCCAAACTAACTAAATAGAAAAGGATAGGAAGGGTACTTATTGCAATCCCAGAAAACCCTGAAAAGCACCAACTCTACTAATTTCAAAAACACCTGAGATCACACGACCTCTACCACCTAAATTAGTTCTCTGGTGTAACAAAATCAAAACAGCAGCCACTGAAAAAACTGGAAAAAGCAAAAGTACAAACATCAGTGGCTGAACTAAACTGAGAGGGCAAAAGCCCCCGGAGGGGACCCTGAAGGCCCCCACAGAAGTGCAGGACAAAATGCAAAAATCAAGCACAAAAACAAAAAGAAGAAAATGTCTTATCTGTTAGCAGGAGATGCAGACACGACACAGCAGGCTACAAGGGAAACAGGAATCTAGGATAGAGACCAGAACAATTGATCACCGGCAACCCTGATGGGAAGGTGACTCCCTTATATAAGACCAGTCAGTAACACCTGATTCCCAATCCTCACAATCTTCACAATCTTTACTGGACAGACCAGTACCGCTTGTAACCACCAGAGGGAGCCTCTGCTCAGAACTCATCTCAAGCCCATTCACAACAGAGCTCCATCTCTCCCACATCTCTCCGTATGGCAAAGTAGTACTGTAATGCAACATATGGGGTATTTCTTCATTCAGAAGAAATTGTGAGACAAGTTTTGGTGCCATTTTTACCCATTTCCCAGTGTAAAAATGTAAAACTTAGGGATAACACACAATCTTGGTGGTAAAAATGTAAATTATTTTTTCCTCACTGCCCAAAGGTGTAAAAGTCTCAGACAACACCTGTGGTGTCCATATAATCACTGCACCCCTAGATGAATTCATTGAGAGGTTTAATTGGTAAAATGGGGTCACATTTGGGAGATTCTGCTGTTCTGGCACCTCAGGGGCTCTTCCAATGTAACATGGCACCCTCAAACAAGTTCAGTAAAATCTGTACTGTAATACGGCGCTACTTCCCTTTTGAGCTTTGCACTGTGCCTCAAGTGTAGTTTTCGATTACATATGAGGTATCGGCGTACTCAAGAGAAATTGCAAAACAAACTTTGGGGTCCATTTTCTCATTTTACCCTTGTGAAAATACAAAATTTGTAGCTAAAAAATATTTTTGTGGGAAAAAATGTGATTTTTTTTTAACTTTCACGGCTTAACGTTATAAACTTCTGGGAAGCATATGGGGGTTCAAGGTGCTCAATACACATATAGATAAGGTCGCAAAGGGGTCTAGGTGCTAAATACACATCTAGATAAGGTCCCAAAGGGGTCTAGTTTCCAAAATAGTGTCATTTGTGGGGGGGGGGGTTGCACTGTTTAAACACATCAGGGGCTCTTCAAACGTGGCATGGCATATGCTAATTATTCCATAAAATTTCCCCACAAACGAGGTATCTGCGCACTCATGAGGAATTGAACAACAAATTGAATGGCGCAATTTCTCCTGTTACCCTTATGAAAATGCAAAATATGGAGCTAAAAAAGATTTATTTGCGAAAATTTTATTTTTTTTATTTCCACTGCACTATGCTAACAAACTACTGTGAAGCACCTGTGGATTCAAGGTGCTTAATACTTATCTAGATAAGTTCCCTAAGGGGTCTAGTTTCCAAAATGGTGTCACTTGTGCAGGTTTCCACTGTTTAGGCACATCAGGGGCTCTCCAAACATGACATGGTGTCCCCTAATTATGCCAGCAAATTTTGCATTCAAAAAGTCAAATGGCACACCTTCCCTTCCGAGCCCTGCCGTGTGCCAAAACAGTAGATTTCCCCCACATATGGGGTATCGGCATGCTCAGGAGAAATTGCACAACAAAATGTATGGTCCATTTTCTCCTGTTACACTAGCGAAAGTAAAAAAAAAGTAGGTCTAAAGGAATATTTTTGTAAAAGAAAAGTAAATGTTTATTTTTTCCTTCCACGTTCCAAAAATTCCTGTTAAGCACCTGAAGGGTTAATAAACTTCTTGAATGTGGTTTTGAACACCTTGAGAGGTGTAATGGAATGGTGTCATTTTTGGGTATTTTCTGTCATATAGGCCCCTCAAATTCACGTCAAATGTGAGGTGGTCCCTAAAAAAAATGGTCAACTTTTAACCCCTATAACTTCCTAACAAAAAAAGTATGCTTCCAAAATTGTGCTGATGTAAAGTAGACATGTGGGAAATGTTATTTATTAACTATTTTGTGTGATATCACTCTCTGATTTACGGCCATAAAATCTAAAAGTTTGAAAATTGCAAAATTTTTGAAATTTTCGCCAAATTTCAGTTTTTTTCACAAATAAACGCAAGTTATAGCAAAGAAATTTTACCGCTATCATAAAGTTCAATATGTCACAAGAAAAGAATCTCAGAATCACTGGGATCTGTTGAAGCAGTCTAGAGTTATGACCTCATAAAGTGACAGTGGTCAGAATTGTAAAAATTGGCCTGGTCAGGAAGGTGAAAACAGGCTACAGGGTGAAGGGGTTAATTCAGTTGGTCTTAAGTTTTTCTGGTTTGGTCATTGGCCAACCTACATTCAGAACGTTTCTGTACTGCCTGGAGATAATGTTATTTCCTTGCAAGTGTCATTAATATTTTGTGCTTTATTTTTGCCATCATACTGTACGTAAGCCAAAGTTTGACTTTTCTTGCTTTATCCCTCATATTGGTGTTTGGTAGTTTTAGTTCCTCCTTTGTGCTTGACTACATTTGCCCCAGAGCTTACTTTCAATTGACATTTAAATTATGAAATGATTCCTTGTTGGTGAGGTGACGTCTGACTATCACCTGTCATTTTTTGCACGTATCCTATTTCTATGTGCTAAGTTTTCCACCCAAAAACTATTTTTTAGCTCCCTAACAAGTCCGGTTTATCATACTCTCTTATAGACTGTCACTCTCCGTTACCCCTCTGCGCCGCTCTGCCTTTTTTCACAATAATTACATAAGTAAGTCAGTGCAGGAACATCATTGGTGCTCCACCAGTCCCCCACGTGTCAATGCTCAACATGTTTTCAGTGTCCATAGCATTATGGCACTGTGTAACCAAATATCACCCCTAAAGTAAAGATTTGTCTAGCTGGAGGAGAGTTAAAATGTCTAAATTGGTTCAGGAAAAAAGAGGGTATAGGAAGAAGACACACAGACAATAATCAGGCCAGGTCATAGTATCCAATCTGAAGAACAAATCAATGTTGTCAAAAAACTGTTGTACTGGTGGAATGGCACAGAGGCCTACCAGAGGGATTATGTGCCGGGCTCTGTGTCCTTTCTAGCTCCCTCTGCTCTGCTGTGTATCAGGTTACTTAGCTAAATGTGCACTCACCACTTATGTCAATCTTCTAGGCAGCTCAGGTGGCTGCATTTCACCTGAGTATTCAGGCAGTGCAGTGTACATGCTGAATGACATATTGCTAAGGCTCTGTTTGTTCACAAGATAGACAAGTTTAGTTTATCTCTGGACTCTGCATCACTTCTCCTATAGTGTGCCTCCTGTTCACACACACTCAGCTTTGTTATAACAAGATACTTATCTGTATAACTGACTGTGCTATTCCAAGGTGGAGTCTGCTCACATAGTCCTGCTGTTACAAGATGCAAGTATGCACACTTGGCTCTGTTGTGTCATGGTTCACTTGAAACCAGAAGTATACACTATAAAAAAAAGACACATCTGCATGTTTTTCTCAATATCTGATATTAACCCCTTCACCCCCAAGGGTGGTTTGCACGTTAAATGACCGGGCCAATTTTTACAATTCTGACCACTGTCTCTTTATGAGGTTAGAACTCTGGAACGCTTCAACGGATCTTCGCGATTCTGAGACTGTTTTCTCGTGACATATTGTACTTCATGTTAGTGGTAAAATTTCTTCGATATAACTTGCGTTTATTTTTGAAAAAAAACGCAAATATGGCGAAAATTTTTAAAATTTTGCAAATTTCAAACTTTGAATTTTTATTCCCTTAAAACAGAGAAATATATCACACAAAATAGTTAAGAAATAACATTTCCCACATGTCTACTTTACATCAGCACAATTTTGGAACCAAAATTTTTTTTTGTTAGGAAGTTATAAGGGTTAAAAGTTGACCAGCGATTTCTCATTTTTACAGCAAAATTTACAAAGCCATTTTTTTTAGGGACCACCTCACATTTGAAGTCACTTTGAGGAGTCTATATGGCAGAAAATACCCAAAACTGACACCATTCGAAAAACTGCACCCTTCAAGGTACTCAAAACCACATTCAAGAAGTTTATTAACCCTTCAGGTGCTTCACAGTAACTAAAGCAACGTGGAAGGAAAAAATGAATATTTTACTTTTTAGCCACAAAAATTATCTTTTACAAACTTTTTTTTTATTTTCACAAGGGTAAAGGAGAAAATGGACAGATAAGGTTGTTATGCAATTTCTCCTGAGTACGACAATACCCCATATGTGGGGGAAAACCACTGTTTGGGCACACGGCAGAGCTCGTAAGGGAAGGAGCGACGTTTGACTTTTTCAAACTAAAATTGGCTAGAATTTAGATTGGATGCCATGTCGCGTTTGGAGAGCCCCTGATGCGCCTAAACAGTGGAAACCCCCCACAAGTGACACCATTTTGGAAACTAGACCCCCTAAGGTACTTATCTAGATCTGTTGTGAGCACTTTGAACCCTCAAGTGTTTCACAAAAGTTTATAAAGCCTGGGTGTGAAAAAAAAAAAATCAATTTTCCACAAAAATGATTTTTTAGTCCCAAATTTTTGAATTTTCCCAAGGAAATTGGACCCCAAAAGTTGTTGTCCAATTTGTCCTGAGTACGCTGATACCCCATATGTGGGGGGGGGAAAACTGTTTGGGCGCACGGCAGGGCTTGGAAAGGAAGTAGTAACGTTTTGGAATGCAGACGTTAATGGGGGTCATGTTCCGTTTGCAGTGCCCCAGATGAGCCTAAACAGTGGAAACCCCCCACAAGTGACCCCATTTTGGAAACTAGACCCCCTAAGGAACTTATCTAGATCTTTGGTGAGCACTTTGAACCCCCAAGTGCTTCACACAAGTTTATAATGCCCGGGCATGAAAATAAAAAATCCTATTTTTTTCCCACAAAAATTATCTTTTAGTCACTAATTTTTTATTTTTCCCAAGGGTAACAGGAGAAATTGGACCACATAAGTT
Organism: Oophaga sylvatica; assembly: GCA_033576555.1. Taxonomy (NCBI): domain Eukaryota; kingdom Metazoa; phylum Chordata; class Amphibia; order Anura; family Dendrobatidae; genus Oophaga; species Oophaga sylvatica. The sequence goes on along the minus strand of JARQOD010000001.1, from coordinate 383,434,663 downwards.
GTTGTAAAATTTGTCCTGAGTATGCTGATACCCCATATGTGGGGGGGAACCACTGTTTTGGCGCACGGCAGAGCTCGGAATGGAAGGAGCACCATTTGACTTTTTCCAACCAAAATTGGCTGGAATTGAGTTTGGATGCCATGTTGCATTTGGAGAGCCCCTGATGTGCCTAAACAGTGGAAACCCCCCACAAATGACCCCATTTGGGAAACTAGACCCCCTAAGGAACTTATCTAGATTTTTGATGAGCAATTTGAACCCCCAAGTGCTTCACACAAAGTTTAATAACGTAGAGCCGTAAAATTTAAAAATCATATTTTTTCCACAAAAATGATCTTTTCACCCCAATTTTTATTTTTCCAAGGGTAACAATACTCCAAAAGTTATTGTGCAATTTGTCCTGAGTGCGATGATACCCCATATGTGGGGGTAAACCACTGTTTGGGTGCATGGCAGAGTTTGGAAGGGAAGGAGCGGCCGTCTGACTTTTTCAACGCAGAATTGGCTGGACGCCATGTCATGTTTGGAGAGCTCCTGATCTGCCTAAACAGTGGAAACCCCCATAAATGACACCATTTTGGAAACTAGACCCCTCAAGGAACTTATCTAGATGTGTGGTGAGAACTTTGAACCCCCAGGTGTTTTCACTAAAGTTTATAACGTACAGCCGTAAAATAAAAAATCTTTTTTTTTTTTTACAAAAATGATTTTTTCGCCCCCAATATTTTATTTTCACAAGGGTAACAAAGAAATTGGAACCCAAAAGTTGTTGTCCAATTTGTCCTGAGTAAACTGATACCCAATATGTGGGCGAAAACTACTGTATGGGCACACGTCGGGGCTCGGAAGGGAAGTAGTGACGTTTTGGATTGCAGACTTTGATGGAATGGTCTGGGGGCGTCATGTCACATTTGGAGAGCCCCTGATGCACCTAAACAGTGGAAACCCCCCACAAGTGACCCCATTTTGGCAAATAGACCCCACAAGGAACTTATCTAGATGTGTGGTGAGCACTTTGAACCCCGAAGGTGCTTCACAGAAGTTTATAACGCACAGCCGTAAAAATAAAAAATCCTTTTTTTTTACAAAAATGATTTTTTCGCCCCCCCAAAATTTTATTTTCACAAGGGTAACAGGAGAAATTGGACCCAGAAGTTGTTGTCCAATTTGTCCTGAGTACGCTGATACCCAATATGTGGGAGAAAACTACTGTATGGGGCGCACGTCAGGGCTCGGAAGGAAGTAGTGACGTTTTGGATTGCAGACTTTGATGGAATGGTCTGGGTGCGTCATGTCGCATTTGGAGAGCCCCTGATGCGCCTAAACAGTGGAAACCCCCCACAAGTGACCCCATTTTGGAAAATAGACCCCACAAGGAACTTATCTAGATGTGTGGTGAGCACTTTGAACCCCGAAGTGCTTCACAGACGTTCATAACACACAGCCGTAAAAATAAAAAAATCCTTTTTTTTTTTGCAAAAATGATTTTTTTTCGCCCCAATATTTTATTTTTACAAGGGTAACAGGAGAAAATTGGACCCCAAAAGTTGTTGCCCAATTTGTCCTGAGTACGCTGATACCCAATATGTGGGAGAAAACTACTGTATGGTACACGTTGGGGCTCGAAGGGAAGTAGTGACGTTTTGGATTGGCAGACTTTGATGGAATGGTCTGGGGGCGTCATGTCGCATTTGGAGAGCCCCTGATGCCCTAACAGTGGAAATCCCCAACAAGTGACCCCATTTTGGAAAATAGACCCCACAAGGAACTTATCTAGGTGTGTGGTGAGCGCTATGAAGCCCCAAGTGCTTCACAGAAGTTTATAATGTACAGCCGTAAAAACAAAAAAAAAAATTTTTTTTTGTACAAAAATGATATTTTCGCCCCCGTTTTTTATTTTCCCAAGGGTAACAGAAGAAATAGGACAAATTGCACAATAACTCTTGGGGTCCAGAGTACGCTGATACCCCATATGTGGGGATAAACTACTGTTTGGACGCATGGCAGAGCTCAGAAGTGAAGGAGCAACCGTTTGACTTTTTCAACGCAGAATTGGCTGGAATTGAGATCAGACGCCATGTCACATTTGAGAGCCCCTGATGTGCCTAAACAGCGGAAACCCCCCAATTCTAACTCCAACCTAACCCCAACACACCCCTAACCCTAGTCCCAACCCTAACCACAAACCTAACCCTAACACACCCCTAATCCCAACCCTAACCCTAACCTAACTTTAGCGCCAACCCTAACCCTAACTTTAGCCGCAACCCTAACCCTAACCCTAAATGGGAAAATGGAAATAAATACATTTTTTAAATTTTATTATTTTTCCCTAACTAAGGTGTTTGTGAATGGACTTGAAATGAGTTCTGAGCAGAGGCTCCCTCTGGTGGTTACAAGCGCTACTGGACTGTCCAGTGAAGATTGTGAGGAGTGGGAATCAGGTGTTACTGACTGGTCTTATATAAGGGAGTCGCCTTCCCATCAGGGTTGCCGGTGATCAATTGTTCTGGTCTCAATCCTTGAGTCCTGTTTTCCCTTGTAGCCTGCTGTGTCGTGTCTGCATCTCCTGCTAACAGATAAGACATTTTCTTCTTTTTGTTTTTGTGCTTGAGTTTTGCATTTTGTCCTGCACTTCTGTGGGGGCCTTCAGGGTCCCCTCCGGGGGTCTTTTTGCCCTCTCAGTTTTAGTTCAGCCACTGATGTTTGTACTTTGCTTTTTTTCAGTTTTTTTCAGTGGCTGCTGTTTTTGATTTTGTTACACCAGAGAACTAATTTAGGTGTAGAGGTCGTGTGATCTCAGGTGTTTTTGAAATTAGTAGAGTTGGTGCTTTTCATGGTTTTTTGGGATTGCAGTAAGTGCCCTTCCTATCCTTTTCTATTTAGTTAGTTTGGGCCCCAACGTTTGCTCATACTATTTTCTTTCTGTGTCAGTATTTCATCTTGTCTAACCGTCATTACATGTTTGGGGGCTTTCTATGTTCTTTGGGGATCTGCTCCGGGGCAGATAGCTTTCCTCTTTCTATCTTTAGGTGTAGTTAGTTTCTCAGGCTGTGACGAGGCGTCTAGGTCCAACGTAGGAACCCTCCACGCTGCCTCTTGTTGTGGTGGTTAGTCAGGGTACTGCAATCTCATAGATTCCAACCAGGGGCGGAACTATAGTGGAAGCAGGGGAAGCAGCTGCCCACAGGGCCCGGGCTAGAAGGGGGCCCGTCCCTGCTGCAGCTGCCCTGTGATTTAGGAGCAAAAAGGGGGGCCCGAGCACGCTGGCAAATGGATCCGCGCTCGGGCCCCCTCCCAACATTTGTTCAGGCTTCTGACTCTGAACGCTGATGCATAACAACACTGTGTTGTTTTAAAGAGACACTACAGTGTTGTAAATGCAGACAGCGAACAGAAATGAGCACTGTAGCTTTAAGCTGCGGCCCAGTGCATTATGGTCCGTCTGTCACAGCGTGTGTGCATGTGGGGGCGGACAGCAGACGGCCAGCAGACCACATGAAGCAGCAGGCTGACTGGACAAGCAGTGGAAGCCCGGGCGAGCAGGGTGAGTACCGTTAGTCTCTCAACAGTGAGAAGAGGCTTGGCTGCTCAATGGTGACTGAGAGGGCAGGTGCAGGCAGGATCAACAGGGCCCACATTCAACAGGGCCCAGGCCCCCAGGCTGCAGTGCAGGGGGCCCACATTCAACAACAGGGCCCAGTAGCAAGGGGCCCGCATTCCAACAGGGCCTCGGGCTCCTGGGCCCTGTTTGACGCAAGTCTCAAGTCACCACTAACCTCCCCCTGGGCCCTGTTGGGCACGGGACCTCAGTCACCAGTAGCATCCCCCTGGCCCAGTAACAGCCTCATGGTTGCTACAAGTGACGAAATACACCCTGATCTCTGCTACATGTGACAAGTAACAACCTCAGCTCTGCTACATGTAACAAGTACAACCTCAGCTCTGCTACATGTGACAAGTAACAACCTCAACTCTGCTACTTTTGACAAGTAGCAACCTCAGCTCTGATATTTGTGACAAGTAACAACCTCAGCTCTGCTTATGTGACAAGTAACAACCTCAGCTCTGCTCATGTGACAAGTAGCAACTTCAGCTCTGCTACATGTGACAAGTAACCTCAGCTCTGCTACATGTGACAAGTAGCAACCTCAGCTCTGCTACATGTGACAAAATAGCAACCTCAGCTCTGCTACATGTGACAAGTAACCTCAGCTCTGCTACATGTGACAAGTAACAACCCAGCTCTGCTACATTTGACAAGTAACAACCTCAGCTCTGCTACATGTGACAAGTACAACCTCGGCTCTACTACATGTGACAAGTAACAACCTCAGCTCTGCTACATGTGACAAGTAGCAACCTCAGCTCTGCCATGTGACAAGTAACAACCTCAGCTCTGCTCATGTGACAAGTAACAACCTCAGCTCTGCTCATGTGACAAGTAACAACCTCAGCTCTGCTACATGTGACAAGTAACAACCTCAGCTCTGCTACATGTGACAAGTAACAACCTCAGCTCTGCTACATGTGACAAGTAGCAACCTCAGCTCTGCTACATGCGAGGAGTGACAGCCTCATCTCTGCTACATGCGCGGAGTGACAGCCTCAGCTTTGCTATACAAGTAGCAGAACTGAGGCTGTCACTCCTCACATGTTTGCAGAGAATGAGGCTGTCACTCCTTACATGTAGCAGAGCTGAGGCTGTCACTCCTCGAATGTAGCAGAGCTGAGGCTGTCCCTACTCCCCTGTAGCAGAGCTGAGGCTGTTCCTCCTCACATGTAGCAGAGCTGAGGCTGTCACTCCTCACATGTAGCAGAACTGAGTCTGTCACTCCTCACATGTAGCAGAGCTGAGGCTGTCACTCCTCACATGCAGCAGAGCTGAGGCTGTCAACTCCTCACATGTGTAATTGGTGAGGGCGTGGTGCAGAAGTACGGTATACAGAACAATCTTAGATTTTTCTGTATACCGGACTGTTGTTCTACTGAATAAATCATCCGTTTTGAAAGCAATTTGCAGGCTGGATTACAAGTTTCTTCACATATTTACTCTGGAGAAAGCCTACCTTCGTCACTACCTCAGTTGCTTCCTGGGAGTTGGTTCTTTTCTGTTATTTCACTATCATTACTCCAAAACCTCTAATTTTGGATAATAAAGGTATCTTTCTTAACACAACTTGGGTAGACCGGGATTGGCAACGCGCGCGAGGGGGGGGCCCCATTGTGAAGTTTGCTGTGGGGCCCTGCCGTTCCTAGTTACGCCCCTGATTCCAACTGCTCTGGTGTATTGCCTTTTTTACCTGCACTCCTCAGCTACCGAAACATAACAGTATCACCGGCCTAAAAAATTGAAAATTGTATGGTACTCACAGAAGGGAAAAAATATTGTGAAAGAAAAAAGGTTGTCAGAGTTGTCAGAGATATTTTTCTGTTTGTTGCATTTTTTTTTTTTTTCCCTCTGTATCTCTGGGTGCTGGGGAGGATTTTTTTTTTCTCTCAATGGAGTTTGCACGGTTGTCTGGCCGTGTGGATCAGCTTGCCACTGAGGTTCGGAGTATTGCTGCCTATCTTGCTGGGTTGCCTGTTGTGGAACCTAGGATTCCCATGCCAGATTTGTTTTTTAGGGGATCGAGCTAAGTTTCAGAATTTCAAAAATAATTGTAAATTGTTTTTTGCCTTAAAATCTAAGTCCTCAGGGAACGCAGCGCAGCAGGTTCAAATTGTCATCTCTCTCCTGCGCGGCGATCCTCAGGATTGGGCTTTTTCCCTGACACCTGGGGATCCTGTTTTGAGTGATGTTGATGCATTTTTTCAGGCTTTGGGGTTATTGTACGATGAGCCTAATGTCACTGATCAAGCTGAAAAAGCCTTGTTGGCATTAAATCAGGGGCTTGATGACGCTGAGTTATACTGTCAGAGATTCCGTAGGTGGGCATCCTGACCAAGTGGAATGACGACGCTTTGGCGGCCCTTTTTCGGAAGGGTCTGTCAGATAATGTAAAGGATGTCATGGTGGGATTCTCTGTCCCCTCTGGTCTCAATGATTCTATGTCATTAGCGAATCAAATTGACATGAGCGGAGAAGTATGCGTGGAATAGTGTTGCCTTGTGAACCTGCTTCTGAACCCATGCAGTGTGATAGAGTGGTGTCTGGGGCACAGCGTCATGAGTTTCGAAAGCGCAATGGGTTATGTTTCTACTGTGGTGATGCCTCTCATGCTATTTCAGTCTGCCCTAAGCGGGGAAGACGTGTAATGTATGTAGTACAGTTCATATAGCGTCTTCTGCTTGGGTGCGATGAAAACACAGGAGTCACAGGTTTGATATAGAAAAGTCCTGTATTACTTCATACAAGTTGGCAGAAATAGTCACACAGTTTGCAGACACAGAAACAGGAGACACAGCAGGCCAGAGTAATCCAAGCTCAGCAATCACTCTCCAATACAGATTCAGGATCTTCTTCTCTGTTACCGTAAGTCCATGCAAACGTGGGTCTTTCAAAGAGCAGGGTTCAGAGTCCACAAGTGCTTCAGAGTTCCTCAGTAGGAATAGCTGGAGTACAAGGTCCAAGGCTTACAGGAGTCAAGTCACAGGTTCACTGCAGGCTAGATTCTGAAGCACTGATTGCTCAGCTGTGGCTGCTTAAGAAGCAAAGGAGAGAATCAGGGCGGGAACATGCAAGCTGGAAACTCCATTTTGACTGAGGGCAAGATAGCTGCAGCAAGACAGAAAGTAAAATGGCTGACGAACAAACTGAGTTTCAGGAATATATACATAGAACCTTACATTAAACCCCCCTTAAGGACAACCTCCGGATGACCTCAGACCAGGCTTGTGTGGGTACCTCTGATGAAACTGACGGAGCAAGCGAGGAGCATTAACGTTATTGACCGGTTCCCATGAGTTGTCCTCCACTGGTAGCCCTGCCATTTAATCAGATATTGTAACTGATTTCTATACAACCTGGAATCTAAAATCCTTTCCACCACAAATTCTTCCTGACCATCGACTAGCACTGGGTCAGGGCAAGGAGAGGAACGTCCAGGAAACGTATTGGGTGTCGCAGCCTTTAGTAGGGATACATGAAAGACAGGGTGGATTCTCATAGTTCTGGGCAGTTGAAGACGACAAGCAACGGCACTTATAATTTTACTGATTTTATAGGGTCCAATGTACTTATGTCCCAACTTAGACGATGGAATCCTTAACTTAAGATTTCTGGTTGACAGCCAGACCAAGTCTCCTACCTTGAAAGCTGGTGCAGGTTTACGAAATTTATCTGCTGCTTTCTTGTACCTTTCTTGAGCCGATTCCAGATTTTCCTTTAGAAGATCCATATTCTTCTGTAAAGACGTGATTCTTTCAGCCACTGCTGGTAAAGGCGTTTCTATGGGAAATCGTGGTAGAATGTTAGGATGATAACCTAGATTAGAGTAAAAAGGAGACTGTTTAGTGGAGGCACTCTGAGAGTTGTTATACGAGAACTCAGCTAATGGAAGTAGATCCACCCAATCATCCTGTAGGTGGCAGATAAAGCAGCGGAGATACTGCTCCAGGGTTTGATTGGTTCGTTCGGTCTGTCCATTAGTCTGGGATGAAAAGCAGAAGAAAGGTTTACTTTAATGTCCAATGCTGCACAGAAATTTTGCCAAAACCTAGAAGTGAATTGCACCCCTCGATCCGAAATAACCTCATCCGGTACTCCATGTAAGCGAAACACATCTTTAATCATCAAATCTGATGTCTGTTTTGCAGTGGGTAAGCCGACACAAGGGATAAAATGAGCTGCCTTTGTTAGACGGTCAACCACCACTAGAATGGTGTTCTTCCCCTGAGAGGTTGGTAACTCCACAATGAAGTCCATAGAAATGGATACCCACGGGCGGGACGGGGTGGGAAGAGGCTGTAACAGACCAGTTGGTGAGGAGCGAGGTGTTTTTGCATCTTGCACAGACCTCACATGAAGTGACATAATTCAAAACATCCTTCCTGCAAGTGGGCCACCAAAAGAAACGAGAAAGAAATTCCTGTGTCTTTAGAATTCCTCTATGCCCAACTATCTTGGAATCGTGAATGAGTTGCAATACTCTTAATCTGACTGTTTCAGGAATATACAGACGTTGTCCCTGAATCCACACACCATTCTTAAAGACAAGACTTACGTCCCTTGGGGGTTGTGCCAAAAAGGAATCCGCATGGTATGCTTCCTTGATGTCCTTAAGTAGGTCTTGATTATGAATTACTCCTAGGAATCTAGAGTCAGGAAGAATAGTCTTAGGAGGAGTAATTGGACGTGTCTCTGCTGAGTAAATCCTAGAGAGTGCATCAGCCTTTCCATTGCGCGATCCTGGTCTATAAGAGATGATAAAATTAAATTGGTTTAAGAAAAGATTCCAGCGAGCCTGGCGAGGAGTCAGGCACTTAGCCGACCTGATAAACTCAAGGTTACGATGGTCTGTCAGGACGACTATTTGCTGTGCAGCTCCCTGAAGAAGGTGTCTCCATTCTTTGAAGGCGGCAATAATGGCCAACAACTCTCTATTGCCCACATCGTAGTTCCTCTCAGCCGAAGACAACTGCTGGGAAAAGAAGGCACAGGGATGCAAGACATTCTTCTCACCTGTTCTCTGAGAGAGTATAGCTCCAACGGCACAGTCTGAAGCATCCACCTCTATTATGAAGGCAAGCTCGGGGTTGGGATGTACTAGGATAGGTGCAGTGGTAAATTTATCTTTTAGACGGGAAAATGCTTCCTGGGCTTGGGGAGTCCAGGAAAACCTAGACTCTTTCCGAGTAAGTTGAGTGATAGGTGACACTACCTCAGAGAAATTTCTAATGAAACGTCTATAGAAGTTGGCAAACCCGATGAAGCGCTGTACCTCCTTCACATTTCTAGGACTTGGCCAATCCTTGATGGCTTGGGTTTTGCTTCCATCCATACTAATTCCTTGTGTAGACAGTACATACCCCAGAAATTGAATTTCGGTCCTATGGAATTCACACTTTTCAAGTTTGATGTAAAGATGATTTTGTCTTAGACGTTCCAAGACCATTCTCACATGTCCATGATGTTCCTCTGTGGAGTTAGAAAAAATTAGAATATCATCCAAATAAATTACCACGAATGTATCTAGGAGATCCCTGAAGATGTCATTCACCAAGTGTTGGAAAGTGGCTGGGCGGTACTCAGACCAAAAGGCATAACTAGATATTCAAAGTGTCCATAGCGTGACCTGAATGCAGTCTTCCATTCATCCCCAGGTCTAATACGGACTAAGTTATAGGCCCCACGAAGATCTAGTTTAGAAAAAATTTTGGCATGTCGCACTCTCTCCAATAACTCAGGGATTAAAGGCAATGGATAACGGTTTCTAATAGTAACCTTATTGAGTTCCCTATAGTCTACGCATGGTCTCAGAGATCCATCTTTCTTCTTTACAAAGAAGATGGGTGCACCTGCAGGAGATGAAGAGGGGCGTATGAAGCCCTTGGCTAGATTTTCATCTATGTAATCCTTTAAAGCCTTTAGCTCGGGCCCCGCCAGGGGGTAGATCTTACCAAAAGGTATCTCTGCTCCAGGCAATAATTCAATTGGACAATCATATGGACGGTGAGGAGGAAGCTGGTCAGCGTTCTTCTTGTCACATAAATCCACATAGTCCTGGTATACAGCTGGTAGTTCAGGGACTGACATGATTCCTTTAGGAACAGAGCAAGCTGAAACTTTTGGACTCATCTGTTTCTCTGGAAAGTGTAATTCCTTGGTCTCCCAGTTAATGGTAGGATTCTGAGCCTGCAGCCATGGTAGCCCTAGAATAATGGGAAAGTGGGGAGAAGAGATAAGCATAAAGGACAGTTTCTCTTGATGATCTTTACCCATAAGAACCCTCAAAGGCTCTGTTTCCTGATCCACTGGTCCAGAGGTCAGCAGGGAGCCATCCACAGTTTCCATCTGTACTGGAGTAGCCTTCTTCACTGAACGTATTCCCTGTTTCAGAGCAAAGGAGACATCCATAAAATTCCCACTTGCCCCTGAGTCGATCATAGCAGAGCTAGACACCCAAGCTGAGTCAACCCAGAGTTTGATGGAAAGAAAGCAATGAGAATTGTTTTTCTTACAACTCAGCTGGGACACCGCTGAGGAAACTTGAAAAATGGCAGCGTTTACACAGTCAACGTCCTCAGAGGTAACGGAGTTTAAGTCCGAGAAATTAAGATCTGTTGCTGCAGATCTCTCTGGAGCCTGAGGCTCGGACCTGACAGATCCCCTCTCGCAACACTCACAATGAATGAGTGCTGCAGTAGTCTTACGAGAACGGCTGGGGCAGTTTATAATGAAGTGCCCTGACTTACCACAATAGAAACACAGATTCTCCTTAAAACGATGTTCCTTGCGTGCATCACTAACCCGTCGTTGTAAAGAGTCTACCTGCATGGGTTCAGGTTCAGGTTCCCGTGTAATCCTACTCAAAGGTTCCTTAGCTGGAGAGGAAGGTAGGAAAAGGTTAGTACGATTGCTTTCGAACCATCTCTCTTGCCTGCGTTCAGTCAGACGAGTATCAATACGGATGCAGTAGTTAATAAAGTCACCTAACGCAGTGGGAGGGTTGGCACGAGCAAGTTCATCCTTAATCAGTGGAGATAACCCCTTTCGAAAAATAGATTTTTTTGGCGGAACTGTCCCAGGTGGTATCAAGGGCCCATCTCCTGAAATCCAAGGCATATTCAGCTACCGAGTGCTTACCTTGGCGCAAAGCTAACATGGCTGCTTCAGCTGTTGCACCTCGATTGGGGTCATCAAACACCTGCCCCATGGCTGAAATAAAATCATCAAGGTGATTCAAACAATCATCCTCAGTCTCAATCAGAGGGTTTGCCCACATTAAAGCCTTGTTGGTAAGCAACATAATTATAGTAAGCACCTTAGATCGTTCAGTGGGAAATTGTGAAGCATATGCAGAAAAAAAAAGATTGCATTGATTAATAAATCCCCTGAATTTCTCACGTTCACCGCCAAAACGAAAAGGGGGCAACTTGGGAATCCCAGCACTCGGGGCTACGGCAGGAGCCTGGACTCGCCCCTCTAGAACCTCAACCCTGGCTCGCAAATCCTGGGTAGTCTGTCCAACCACTTGCAAATTGTGATTATTGAGGTCCTGTAGATTTGTAAAACGGGTCTTTATATTCTGCAAATCTGCAAGGATATTATCAGTCACTCCGCAAAGTTCCTTTATGCGGGCCTCCATTTTCCAGATCTTTTAAGACAGGATTACTGGAATGGTTGTGAGAAGTCACAACCACTGTCATCACAGAAAGTACAACCGGACGTCTGATATCCACAGTACAGCAGACACAGCCTTCCAGACCCAGCAGACACTAACGTTTTGGCTTCAGAATCTTGTAATGTATGTAGTACAGTTCATATAGCGTCTTGTGCTTGGGTGCGATGAAAACACAGGAGTCACAGGTTTGATATAGAAAAGTCCTGTATTACTTCATACAAGTTGGCAGAAATAGTCACACAGTTTGCAGACACAGAAACAGGAGACACAGCAGGCCAGAGTAATCCAAGCTCAGCAATCACTCTCCAATACAGATTCAGGATCTTCTTCTCTGTTACCGTAAGTCCATGCAAACGTGGGTCTTTCAAAGAGCAGGGTTCAGAGTCCACAAGTGCTTCAGAGTTCCTCAGTAGGAATAGCTGGAGTACAAGGTCCAAGGCTTACAGGAGTCAAGTCACAGGTTCACTGCAGGCTAGATTCTGAAGCACTGATTGCTCAGCTGTGGCTGCTTAAGAAGCAAAGGAGAGAATCAGGGCGGGAACATGCAAGCTGGAAACTCCATTTTGACTGAGGGCAAGATAGCTGCAGCAAGACAGAAAGTAAAATGGCTGACGAACAAACTGAGTTTCAGGAATATATACATAGAACCTTACAAGACGTTTTGCACGCTCAGTTGTCTTGGGTAGTGTTCAGACTAAGTTTTTATTAACTGTCACTCTGATAAGCTCTCTGTCCTCATTTTCTGCTCAGGCTTTCGTTGATTCTGGAGCAGCTATTAACCTGATGGATTATGATTTTGCTAAACGTTGTGGGTTTCCCTTGATACCCCTACAGAAGTCTATTCCCCTACTGGGGATCGATTCTACCCCTTTGGCTGAGAATAAACCTCAGTTCTCTACTCAGGTGATAATGAGGGTTGAACCTGATCATCAGGAGTGCTGTAAATTTTTGGTTCTGTATAATCTGCATGATATTATCGTACTGGGCTTCCCTTGGTTGCAGTCTCATAATCCTGTTTTGGATTGGAAATCTGTGTCTATAACCAGTTGGGGCTGCCAATGTGTTAATACCAACACTCCTGTTTTTTCTGCCTCCCCCCAGGCTCAGGATGTTCCTGACTTTTTGATTGATTTTTCTGATGTGTTTAGCGAAAGTAAATCTGCATCCTTGCCTCCCCATAGGAGCTATGACTGCGCTATTGAATTAGTGCCTGGTAGTAAATTCCCTAAAGGTCGCCTTTTTAACTTGTCTGTACCTGAACATGACGCTATGCGGTCTTATATCAAGGAATCATTGGAGAAGGGTCATATCAGACCATCCTCTTCACCCTTAGGTGCCGGTTTTTTCTTTGTGGCCAAAAAGGATGGTTCATTAAGGCCGTGTATCGATTATCGTCTTTTGAACAATATTACTGTAAAATATCAATACCCGTTACCTTTGATTTCTGACCTGTTTTCCAGGGTGAAAAACGCTACTTGGTTTACCAAGCTTGACCTCAGGGGGGCATATAACCTTATTCGCATTAAGCACGGGGATGAATGGAAGACGGCATTCAATACCCCTGAGGGGCATTTTGAGTACCTTGTGATGCCCTTTGGCTCACTAATGCTCCTTCTGTCTTCCAGTCCTTCATGAATGACATTTTCAGAGATTTGTGGATAAATTTCTGATTGTTTATTTGGATGATATCTTGATTTTTTCTAATGACTGGGACTCTCATGTGAAACATGTTCGAACTGTATTCCAGATTTTGAGAGAGAATGCTCTGTATGTGAAGGGATCAAAGTGTCTTTTTGGCGTACAGAGGATCTCATTTCTGGGATTCATTTTGTCCCCATCTGTTATTGAAATGGACCCGGTCACGGTTCAGGCCATCTGTGATTGGGTCCAACCTACTTCATTAAAGGCTCTTCAAAGATTTTTGTGTTTTGCCAATTTTTATCGTAAATTTATTGGTAATTTCTCGATTATTGTTAAACCATTAACTGATTTGACCAAAAAGGGTTCTGATGTGGTGAATTGGCCTCCTGAGGCAGTCTCTGCATTTCAGGAACTTAAGCAGAGATTCACTTCTGCTCCTGTTCTACGGCAGCCTAATGTTTCTCTGCCATTTCAGGTGGAGGTTGATGCCTCTGAAATTGGGGAAGGTGCCGTTTTGTCCCAAAAAGATCCAGAGACCTCTAAAAGTAACCCTTGTGCCTTTTTCTCTCGAAAATTTTCTCCTACTGAACGTAATTATGACGTGGGTAATCGGGAGTTACTGGCCATGAAGTGGGCTTTTGAAGAGTGGAGACATTGGCTGGAGGAGCCAAACATCAGGTGGTGGTCCTTACGGACCATAAGAATCTGGTTTATCTGGAATCTGCCAAGCGACTCAATCCTAGACAGGCCAGGTGGGCCATGTTTTTCACACGTTTTAATTTTGTGGTTTCCTTTCTTCCTGGCACTAAGAATGTTAAGGCGGATGCCCTCTCGAGGAGTTTCCTTGCGGACTCTCCTGAGTTATCTGATCCTTCTGTTATTTTGAAAGAGGGTGTAGTTCTTTCCGCCATCTCACCCAATTTGAGACTTGCTCTGGAGGGGTGTCAGGAGGATAGGCCCGAGCGCTGCCCTGTTGGAAAATTGTTTGTCCCGGACCAGTGGAAAAAGAGTGTGATGTCTGAGATTCATTGTTCCGCGTTGGCTGGGCATCCCGGAATTTTTGGTACCAGAGACTTGGTTAGTCGGTCCTTTTGGTGGCCTACCTTGTCTCGTGATGTCAGGGAATTTGTGCAGTCCTGCGGGACTTGCTCTCGCTCCAAGCCTTGCTCTCGCTCTAGTGGTTTGTTGATGCCATTGCCTGTGCCCAAGAGACCATGGACCCATATCTCTATGGATTTCATTTCCGACCTCCCTGTTTCTCAGAGAATGACCGTCATCTGGGTGATTTGTGATAGGTTTTCCAAGATGATACATCTTGTGCCATTACCTAAGTTGCCTTCCTCCTCTGAATTGGTGCCTTTGTTCCTTCAGCACGTGGTTCGTTTACACGGCATTCCTGAGAACATTGTGTCTGACAGAGGAGTCCAGTTTGTTTCCAGATTTTGGAGGACCTTTTGTTCTAAACTTGGTGTTCAATTGTCTTTCTCCTCGGCATTTCATCCTCAGACCAATGGTCAAACTGAGAGAACAAACCAGACATTGGAGACTTATCTAAGATGCTTTGTGTCTGCTGATCAGGATGACTGGGTCTCTTTTTTGCCTTTGGCTGAGTTTGCTCTTAATAATAGGGCTAGCTCTGCCACTTTGATGTCTCCATTTTTCTGTAATTCTGGGTTTCACCCTCGATTTTCTTCAGGACAGACAGAGGCTTCTGTCTGTCCAGGTGTTGACTCTGTTGTGGAGCGTATGCAACAGATTTGGGACCAGGTAGTGGAGAGGTTGTCCCTCTCTCAGGAGAGGGCCCAGCGGTTTGCTAACCGGCATAGGACTGATGGTCCTCGGTTTAAAGTGGGGGACTTGGTCTGGTTGTCCTCAAAAAATATTCCTATGAGAGTGGCATCTCCTAAATTTAAGCCTAGGTTCATTGGACCTTATAAGATCATGGAGATTCTTAATCCTGTTTCTTTTCGTTTGCTTCTTCCAGGGACATTTAAGATCCATAACGTGTTCCACAAGTCCTTGTTGAAGAGGTTTGTTGAGCCAGTGGTTCCTACTGCTTTGCCTCCTGACCCTGTTCTGGTTGAGGGCAATATGGAGTTTGTGGTTGAGAAAATATTGAATTATCGTTTTTCTAGACGAAGACTCCAGTATTTGGTTAAATGGAGAGGTTATGGTCAGGAAGACAATTCTTGGGTGTTTGCTTCGGACATCCATGCTAGGAGACTCATCCGTGCGTATCATAGAGCTCATCCTGACCGACCTGGTTGCTCAAGTGAGGATTCGGTGACCCCTCCTCAAGGGGGGGGTACTGTTGTGAATGGACTTGAAATGAGTTCTGAGCAGAGGCTCCCTCTGGTGGTTACAAGCGCTACTGGACTGTCCAGTGAAGATTGTGAGGAGTGGGAATCAGGTGTTACTGACTGGTCTCATATAAGGGAGTTGCCTTCCCATCAGGGTTGCCGGTGATCAATTGTTCTGGTCTCAATCCTTGAGTCCTGTTTCCCTTGTAGCCTGCTGTGTCGTGTCTGCATCTCCTGCTAACAGATAAGACATTTTCTTCTTTTGTTTTTGTGCTTGATTTTTGCATTTTGTCCTGCACTTCTGTGGGGGCCTTCAGGGTCCCCTCCGGGGGCTTTTTGCCCTCTCAGTTTAGTTCAGCCACTGATGTTTGTACTTTTGCTTTTTCCAGTTTTTTCAGTGGCTGCTGTTTTGATTTTGTTACACCAGAGAACTAATTTAGGTGGTAGAGGTCGTGTGATCTCAGGTGTTTTTGAAATTAGTCGAGTTGGTGCTTTTCATGGTTTTTTGGGATTGCAGTAAGTGCCCTTCCTATCCTTTTCTATTTAGTTAGTTTGGGCCCCAACGTTTGCTCATACTATTTTCTTTCTGTGTCAGTATTTCATCTTGTCTAACCGTCATTACATGTTTGGGGGCTTTCTATGTTCTTTGGGATCTGCTCCGGGGCAGATAGCTTTCCTCTTTCTATCTTTAGGTGTAGTTAGTTTCTCAGGCTGTGACGAGGCGTCTAGGACCAACGTAGGAACGCTCCACGGCTGCCTCTAGTTGTGGTGGTTAGTCAGGGTACTGCAATCTCATAGATTCCAACTGCTCTGGTGTATTGCCTTTTTTACCTGCACTCCTCAGCTACCGAAACATAACATAAGGGGGTGATAAAGGGGGGTTTGATTTACTATTTATAGCGGGTTTTTATGATTGGCAGCTGTCACGCTAAAAGACGCTTTTTATTGCAAAAATAGTTTTTTGCATCGCCACATTTTGAGAGCTATAATTTTTGCATATTTTGGCCCACAGAGTCATGTGAGGTCTTATTTTTTGCGGTACGAGTTGACGTTTTTATTTGTACCATTTTTGAGCAGGTGACATTTTTTGATCGCTTTTTATTTCGATTTTTGTGAGGTTAGAATGAACAAAAATCAGCAATTCATGAATTTCTTTTGGGGGAGGCGTTTTTTATTGTTCCGCGTGTGGTAAAATTGATAAAGCAGTTTTATTCTTCGGGTCAGTACGATTATGGCGATACCTCATTTATATCATTTTTTTATGTTTTGGCGCTTTTATAGAATAAAAACAATTTTATATAAAAAATAATTATTTTTGCATCGCTTTATTCTGCGAGCTATAACTTTTTTATTTTTTCGCTGATGATGCTGTTTAGTGGCTCATTTTTTGCGGGACAAGATGACGTTTTCAGCGGTACCATGTTTATTTATATCGGTCTTTTTGATCGCGCGTTATTCCACTTTTTGTTCGGCGGTATGATGATAAAGCATTGATTTTTTGCTTCGTTTTTTTTTTTTTTAAGGGGTTCACTAAAGGGGTTAACTAGTGGGACAGTTTTATAGGGGGGGTCGTTACGGACGCGGCGATACCAAATATGTGTACTTTTATTGTTTTGTTTTTTTTATTTACAGGAAGAAATGAATTTATTGGGGAATATTTATTTTTTTTTTTATTATTTTGGATTTTTTTTTATAACATGTTTATTTTTATTTCTTTTACTTTTTTACTTTGTCCCAGGGTGGGACATCACTGTATTTTATCAAATCGCTGGTGTGACAGTGTGCACAGCACACTGTCACACCAGCGATCGCTCAGGCAGTGCAGCAGGCTTCTCAGTGCCTGCTCTCAGCAGGCACTGAGGAAGCCGCCTCCCTCCAGGACCCCGGCGCCATCTTGGATCCGGGTCCTGGGAGGGAGGAAGCCCTCAGAACAGCGCGATCACATCGCGCTGGTCTGAGGGTCTCAGGGGGGGCGCAGGGAGCCCCCACCCTGCGCGATCCTCCCCTGTGCCCCCAGTACACCGCGATCATGTTTGATCGCGGTGTGCTAGGGGTTAATGTGCCGGGAGCGGTCCGTGACCGCTCCTGACACACAGTCACGGACTTTTGTTGGCTTTTGTTTTGCCAATCTGCCCTGAAGGCCAGCATCCCCAAATCGCCTCTTCACTGTAGATGTTGACACTGGCGTTTAATGTGTACTGTTTAATGAAGCTGCCAGTTGAGGACCTGTGAGGCGTCAATTTTTCAAACTAAAGACTCTAATGTACTTGTCTTGTTGCTCAGTTGTGCAGCGGGGCCTCCCACTTGTCTTTCTTCTCTGGTTAGAGCTTGTTTGTGCACTCCTCAAAAGGGAGTACTACACACCATTGTATGAATTCTTCAGTTTCTTGATAATTTTTCGCATGGAATAGCCTTCATTTCTAAGAACAAGAATAGACTGTCGAGTTTCACAAGAAAGTTCTTTTTTTTGGCCATTTTGAGAGTTTAATGGAACCAACAAATGTAATGCTCCAGATTCTCAACAAGCTCAAAGGAAGGTCAGGTTTATAGCTTCTCTAATCAACCAAACGGTTTTCAGCTGTGTTAACATACTTGCACAAGGGTTTTAAAGGGTATTTTAACCATCTATTAGCCTTCTTACACAGTTAGCGAACACAAAATACCATAAGTACACTGGAGTGATGGTTGTTGGAAATGGGCCTCTATACACCTATGAAGATATTGCATTACAAACTAGACGTTTGCCGCTAGAATAGTCATTTACCACATTAACACTGTATAGAGTGTATTTCTGAATCATTTAATGTTAGCTTCATTGGAAAAAAACTGCTTTTCTTTCAAAAATAAGGAAATTTCTAAGTGACCCTAAACTTTTGACCGGTAGTGTATGTTAATTTTGATACCTGACTACTGAGAGAGATGAAATCCACCACTCCTACATAAGAAAACACTAATAATGCAATATAATGGCACATTGAAGGGAGTGCTCCCGGTAAATATTTGGCATTAGGACCCAAGACCATTAAGATACTTCACCTCCTGTCCTATAATAGATCCACAATCCACCCACTGACCTAATTTTGGAAAAAGAGAACTTTTTGTCCCTCTCGTGTTATAACTCATCAACCAAAAGTACAGAACAGACCAAAATCTGAGACAAGTAAGAATTCATTATAAAGTGTTTTTTTCCAAAGATGTGAAACGAGGATTGAGATCCGGTAGTTCCAGAGGTATTCGAGACAGGCAACATATTTCAGTGCTTATCCTGTAATAATGGAACCCAATATGGATGTTTAGACAAATCTTTTTTCAAAGCAAGCCTCGTAAGCTTCACTTTTGGACAGTGTTCAAAAAAGGATTTAATGTCTCAGTCTAGTTGACGAGATTAATGGGCCAAACGTAGCAACACATTACATTAACCTATGTTTAATCACATCATTTCAAGTCTATAAGAACAAAGTGTTTATGTTAAGTCACATTGTCTAATGGGACACAATATTCATTTGTTAATGTAATTAAATGAAGAAGGAGATCTGACCCAACTACATAACCAACTCCTCAAGTTTCCTCCTCCAAAGTTGAGACAATGGGAATGGTCTGTAAAAATGAATAATTAATTAAGTAGTTATATTCTTGTACATAGGGGCAGTATTATAGTAGTTATATTCTTGTACATAGGAGCAGTTTTATAGTAGTTATATTCTTGTATATAGGGAGCAGTATAATAGTAGTTATATTCTTGTACATAGGGGGTAGTATTATAATAGTTATATTCTTGTACATAGGAGCAGTATTATAGTAGTTATATTCTTGTACATAGGAGCAGTATTATAGTAGTTATATTCTTGTACATAGGAGGCAGTATTATAATAGTTATATTCTTGTACATGGGAGCAGTATTATAGTAGTTATATTCTTGTACATAGGAGCAGTATTATAGTTGTTATATTCTTGTACATAGGGGGCAGTATTATAGCAGTTATATTCTTGCACATAGGGGCAGTACTATAGTAGTTATATTCTTGTACATAGGAGCAGTATTATAGTAGTTATATTCTTGTACATAGCAGCAGTATTATAGTAGTTATATTCTTGTACATAGGAACAGTATTATAGTAGCTGTATTCTTGTACGTAGGAGCAGTATTATAGTAGTTATATTCTTGTACATGGGGCACTATTATAAGTTATATGCTTGCACATAGGGGCAGTATTATAGTAGTTATATTCTTGCACATAGGGGCAGTATTATAGTAGTTATATTCTTGTACATAGGAGCAGTTTTATAGTAGTTATACTCTTGTATATAGGGAGCAGTATTATAGTAGTTATATTCTTGTACATAGGGGGTAGTATTATAATAATTCTATTCTTGTACATAGGAGCAGTATTATAGTGGTTATAGTCTTGTACATAGGAGCAGTATTATAGTAGTTATATTATTGTACATAGGAGCAGTATTATAGTAGTTATATTATTGTACATAGGAGCAGTATTATAGTAGTTATATTCTTGTACATAGAAGCAGTATTATAGTAGTTATATTCTTGTACATAGGAGGCAGTATTATAATAGTTATATTCTTGTACATGGGAGCAGTATTATAGTAGTTATATTCTTGTACAGAGGAGCAGTATTAAAGTAGTTATATTCTTGTACATAGGAGCAGTATTATAGTAGTTATATTCTTGTACATAGGGGGCAGTATTATAGCAGTTATATTCTTGCACATAGGGGCAGTACTATAGTAGTTATATTCTTGTACATAGGAGCAATATTATAGTAGTTATATTCTTGTACATAGCAGCAGTATTATAGTAGTTATATTCTTGTACATAGGAACAGTATTATAGTAGCTGTATTCTTGCACGTAGGAGCAGTATTATAGTAGTTATAATCTTGTACATGGGGCACTATTATAAGTTATATGCTTGCACATAGGGGCAGTATTATAGTAGTTATATTCTTGCACATAGGGGCAGTATTATAGTAGTTATATTCTTGTACATAGGAGCAGTTTTATAGTAGTTATATTCTTGTACATAAGGGACAGTATTATAGTAGTTATATTCTTGTACATAGGAGCAGTATTATAGTAGTTATATTCTTGTAAATAGCAGCAGTATTATAGTAGTTATATTCTTGTACATAGGGGAAGTATTATAGCAGTTATATTCTTGCACATAGGGGCATTATTACCGTAGTTATATTCTTGCACATATGGGCAGTATAATAGTAGTTATATTCTTGTACATAGGAGCAGTATTATAGTAGTTATATAAAATCCTTTAATTGAAATAATAATGACACAGACTCATTCATTTCAAATAAAATTAAAAAAGCAGTTATAATCAATTGACGCCTAATCCACTGAAGCTCATTTCACCTGTAAAAAAAACTTAGAATAATTATACCATTACTAACCTCTAAGCTTTATTTCATCTGTCAAAAAACTGACATCAACCCCATAAATATTATCCCACTAGCCACCACACCAGGGCAAGTGGGAAGAGCTGAAAAGTGCCAGAATAGATGTATCTCTTCTGATGCAGCTGCGAGCTACTGTTTTTAGGCTAGGGGGGGGTAATATCCATGACCCCTTACCAGTATGAGAATATCTGCCCCCAGCTGTTTGCTTTAGCTTGGCTGGTTGTCAAGAATGGGAGGGAGACTGCAAGCCATTTTTTTCAATTATTTCTGCAAATAATTAAAAATAACAGCATGCAACACCTCTTTTCTTGATAACCAGCCATGATAAAGCTGATAGCTGAGGGTTGCAGCTCGCAGTTGTCATTTTTTTCCTGCTCAAGTTATGAAAAATAGAAGAAACTCCCACATCATTTTTTTTATTTATTGATAGCACAGGCGCCGACTTATGAATGCTCCCATCAGTAGTACTCTCTCATCAGCCAATGTCTGTGATTGAAGTTAACCTTTTTACCGCCAGTCACAGCTGCTCTGACCTGTGGTAATGATCTTACCACCAATCATAGCCCCTGTTTGGTGTGCTGTAATGCAGATGACAGCATGGCAAAGAACAGATGTTCAGGCCCCTCATTCATCTGAATGGGGTCCGAGTTTGATCTGGAACCTAAACCACACTTTTTTTTAGATGTTCAGCCGAACCCGCTAGACTCAAACGACCACGATTTGCCCGTAATTACTAATAGCGTGTTTCCCTACCTACTGGATGTGTCTTTGAACCTCTTCATTTTACAAAATCCCATGTGTGAATGCTTTTAATAAAGTGTGTCTTCTTGCTAAAAGCTAAAATACCCCATAGCGTGTTCATCACTCTCTCTCCATGGCAGCATTAATTCTACCTTGGATTTACATACAGATGTCGTCCATGACTCACATGACCCTAATAACCGGAGATAAATGTTAGTCACTACAATGGATTTATATTCATAGTATCTATCTACCTTTCCAGAATCACTGCTTAACTTTCTATCTTCTACATGTTAATTATACATCTAAATGGAGATGTCCAGAAGTAATAGCAGAAGATTTGCATTATTTATCAAACCTCACTTTCTACGAGGAAGCCTTATCCTAATTTGCTTGAATGACAGAATAATTACTTGTACGGGGGAAAACAACACATCAACCATTTTAATTAGTTCTTACGTGTTACCTTGGAGGTGAATGTCTACAAGGTTCACTCCCAGTGCAGTCAATATCATTCTTATTCTAATTAAAGGGTTTATATTAATATATTTTTGCTTCACCTTTTGTCCGTCATGTTACTGAATGCTACATTTTTTTTACTGTCAATGGAAGTCCACCTCTGTCCTTCTAAAAGTAAAGAATGGACTGGTGGCTGCACATGCAAACCATCGTTTCAAGCATTGTCTGCAGGACTACTGGAGGTAGCTAGGTGATGTACTCAGCTAGTTTCAGCAGTCCCAATGACAGTGATTGGCTAAATTGTGCATTCATGTATCCCTTTTTTGAATTGGTGGGTTTCCCAGCGATCAGAACCCATTGATCACCAAGTTATTGATGATAACTTACTGAGTTTGGACCCCTATTTTAAAAAGTCAAATCACTTTCATCACTTATGCTGGAAAAAAAGTTAACATTTAAGTCCCTCCCCAAGGACAACCATGGTCAGGACTGCAATCTTTGGTTCGGGTTTCCTTAAGCACTCTTTACATATTTATGTTTTTGTCAAGGGAATGCCAAATTTTGCCTTGCGAGCTTTAGAAAAATTCATAGAACTGTTGGCAACTATAGGTTATAACTTTAATCATAGAGCTCCTATTCAAGATGATACCTTGCTGGCATGCTTAGTGCAGGGAAAGGATTATTTGCCTTGGTTGCAGGATTGTGGAAGGCAAGAAAAACCTTTAACTGGGGTATTAATATAAGCCAAATACATCACAATTAATGTTTTCCCCCTGGTGATTGAAACCTAGCTATGCCTCTGTTCTCTTGTACGTCCATGTTCCTGAACAGCATTGAGCAGACTGGGCTCTTGGATTGGTCAGCAACCTGGATACTCAGATTATGTTACGAACTGGGTGGTGCAACCATTGTGCCGTGATCTGAGGAGAGCTTGGTGGGGCATAACTAGGTGCCTCATCAAGTCCAACCTCGGATGCATGGCGGCACACAATACTGTGATTCGAGGAGGGACAAGGGAGACGAGATTGGGTGCTACACCAGGACTGACCTTGAGTGGATGACAGCTGACACCCAATGAATAGGAAGCTGGAACTGCCAGGAATGATAGACTTGAAAAGTACTGGCTGGCATGGCTGGGCACAGCTAGTAGGCAGGCAGGTGAGTACGGCTGACAGGCAGGCAGATGCTGACGGGCACTCCTGGTATACACAGACAGGTGCTCTGAAAGATATGACTGTTACACAGATAGTCACGGCAGATGTGATATACAGGGCAGATATACTGGGATGAGAGCACTAAGGACCTGAGTACTAGCAAGCATGTAAGGCTAAACTAACACAATGCTCAGGCACCTCCCACTCGGTGGAGGTGCCGTAAATAATAAATCTACCAGCTATTGACTGGGTACTCTTTAGGATGGTGCACACTGGCCCTTTAAGAGGGCAGGGCCACACATGCGCCTTAAACTCAGTGTCCAGGGATCTTCCAGCAGTGCATAGACCCCGAGAGTAGCAGCAGGAGACAGAGGAGGGAATGTGGGGCCACAGCAGTGAGTGAGTCGGTGCCTCTGCCAGGGGAGAGAGACAGAGTGCAGCGACACTGGCATTACAGTACCCCATTTTTACGCCCCCTCTTCTTCAGACCCGCAAGGAATCTCTCCAGGAAGAAAGGGACATGGATGTCCTCTATGGGCTCCTATGACCTCTTCTCAGGACCGAATCCCTTCCAATCCACAAGAAAAAAGGTTTTTGCTCTTACCTTCTTGGTGGCCATGATGTTCTCAACTTCGAAAATGTCCTCAGAGCTAACTGAGGTAGGAGTGGTACCTGGGTCTTTGAAGAAGGAACTAAGGATTAGAGACTTGACAGACAAGTGAAAAGAGTTGGGGATCCATAAAGAGGCAGGGAGTTTTAGTTTGTAGGCTTCAGGATTAATTTGTTTTAGAAACTCGAATGGATCGAAGAGGCGAGGACCCAAGTTATAGAAGGGTACCTTGAGACAGACATATGTAGACGACAACCAGCCCCTTTCCCTAGGGTAAAACATATGGATCCATATGTGTCTTGTCTGTGTGTCTTTTCATCCATTCAGAGGACTTCAATAAGATGGACTTGGTATCCTCCCAGATTTGAGAAAACCCCCTGATGAGGGATTCAGCAGCAGTTATATCAAAGGTAGTGGAAACAGGGAATGGAATATTGGGCTGCTGACCGTAGACCACAAAAAATGGAGATTTAGCAGATGATTCACTCACATGGTTGTATGAGAATTCGGCCCAAGGCAGGAGTTCAGCTCAGTCACTGTGGTGGGCATTGACAAAGTGCTGCAGGTAGTTGGTCAGGATCTAACTGTTCTACCTGGTCTTTGGATTGAGGATGGTAGGCAGAAACAAAGTCCAAAGTGTCATCCAGCAGCTTGCAGGTGGCCCTCCAGAGATGAGAGGTAAACTGGACCACTCTATCCAAGAAAATATGGAGCTGTAGACCATGGAGGCAGAGAATATGTAGAATAAAAGTCTTTGCTTGCACTGGAGCAGATGGCAGACCAGACAGAGTAGTAAAATGAGACATCTTGGAGAAGCAATCCATAACCACCCAAATAAAGGTACACCCGGCTGATACTGGAATATTAGCGATGAAATCCATGGCAATATACCGGTCAGACGTTGTTTCGAAGTTTTGTTTTGGACACAAGAGGGACAGGTAGAGATTAAATCTGCAGTACCCTTGAGCATGGTCTGCCAACAATAATGTAGAGAAATGAGAACCATTTTCTTTTTCCGGCATGGCCAGTCAATGATGTATAGAGGCTCGTGCTCCTGGTCGGAAGACAGGAAAGGTCTAGAGAGTGCGTCTGCCTTGACATTATTATCAGTTGGCCGGAAATGGAGAGCAAAGTTGAAGTGGGTGAAGAGCAGAGACCACCTTACTTGTCAGGGATTAAGCCTCTATACAGACCGCAGATAGGCTAGAGTCTTGTGCTCAGTTTAGATAACCACCGGATGCATCGCTCCTTCAAGCAAGAATCGCAACTCCTCCAGAGCCAGTTTTACCACAAACAGTTCTTGATCTCCTATCGCGTAGTTGCGTTCTAGAGCAGATATGATTTTGGAAAGGAAACTGCAGGTTAACATGTGACCAGAAGATGACTTCTGGGTAAGAGCCTTTCTGACTCCAGAAGAAGAAGCAACCACCTCCAAAAAGAACTGCTTGTTATTGTACGGACAATGCAGTACAGGAGCAGAGGCGAAGGCCTGTTTTAGAGACACAAAGGCATTCTCTACTTTTGAAGTCCATATCTTAGGATTGTCCCCCTTGCAGGTCAGGGCAGAAATAGGAGCAGTCTGGGAGGAGAAATGCGAAATTAACTGGCTGTAGTAATTTGCAAACCTGAGAAATTGCTAAATAGCCTTCAGGCCGTCTCAACGGGCCACTTGAAGACGGCGGATATCTTCTCAGGGTCCATTTTCAGGCCAGTCTCGGAGATAATGTACCCCAGAAATAGAAGAGAAGTTTGCTCGAAGATGCACTTTTTATACTTGGTGTACAGACGGTGCTTCCTTAATCTCTGCAGAACCTGGCAAACATCCCTCTTGTGTCTAGGCAGATTGGGAGAAAACACCAAGATGTCATCCAGGTATACTACCACACATGTGTAGAG
The DNA here is from genome assembly GCA_033576555.1 of Oophaga sylvatica. Lineage (NCBI taxonomy): Eukaryota > Metazoa > Chordata > Amphibia > Anura > Dendrobatidae > Oophaga > Oophaga sylvatica. Next base: position 383,409,148 of record JARQOD010000001.1, on the reverse strand, counting down.
ATGGTTCCAGTGTCATTCTCCAGTTCTTGGAGGACAGCTGAGGCATTACAGAACCCAAACGGCATAACACGATCCTCGTAATGGCCATTGCTGGTGTTAAAGGCCGTCTTTCATTTGTCTCCTTGGTGCATACAAATCAGGTTATACACCCTCTTCAGGTCAAGTTTTGTGAAGACTCTGAAACCCTTAAGATAGTAACGTAGTTATTAAGGTTTAAGGAAGACTTTAAGTCCATCTAGTTCAACCCATATCCTATCCTAACCTGCACTAACATGTTGATGATCAAACAGTTCAGAGATGAGAGGCAGAGGTACTTATTCTTGATCATAATTTGGTTAAGTCCCCTATAATCGATACAGGGGTGAAGTGAGATGTTGTTTTTCTTCACAAAGAAGAATTCAGTTCTGGCTGGCTAGATTGACTTCCGGATACAGCCCCTGGCTAGATTCTATTTAATGTACTCGGACATGGCTCAGGTTTTATACTGCATCAGGAGGTATATTCGACCATGTGAATGAGATGCCCCTAGAGGAAGATCAATTAGGCAGTCATACGGCCTGTGAGGTGGTAACATCTCAGCCTCCTTTTTGTCAAAAAACAAGCAGCAAACAAGCCAGGTAAATTAAATTGAGAGGTTGGAGATTGGGCAGGATAAATGAGAGCACTGCAACTCTTGTGGCACTCTTAACCCTAAAGGAGTTCTTCTCCGGATTTCCAGTCCAACATAGGCTTGTGTCTTTGCAAACATGACAGACCTAGAAGACGAGGGTGAGGCCGACCTGACAGCACATACAGAGGTATCTTTTCTGAGTGTAGACTTCCTACCCAAAGTTCCACAGGCTTGGTACCGAAAAGGATGGTTTTCCATCCACTTATGAAACCACAAACGGATCCTGAAGATGTTGTATCTGGATTTTATGTCGCTCCACAATGGCCTGTTGGATGAGATTACCTGCAGAACCACAGTCCAGGTAGGCTGACTCAACAAAACAGATGTTGCCACAGGAGATGGATACTGATAGAGTAGGCGATGGAAAGGGATGAATCTATCCCAGGGTGGTGTCTCAAATAGACCCTAGGCTCTGGAGTTTTCTGGTCTCTCTGGGTAGAACTGCCACAACAGAATCACCTTCCCTCTGCATGATGGGACTCCTTGCCATTGTCAACTGGTCAACTTGTATGGACTCTGGGGAGTAAGCTGAGGCAGAGGCTTGCTGTAAGACTAGTCTTTGAAAGGTTGGTGCCAGGCATACAGGTCTTCTCTCACGGTTCACCTGCTTAGAACGCTTCTCAAACCTGATGTTAATCCATATTGCTTGAGACACCAGGTCATCCAGGAAGATGGGTATATCACGACCAGCCAGCTTGTCCTTGATTTGCCTAGACAGGCCTTCTCAGAAGATGGCTGTCACAGCCTCATTATACCAGGCAAGTTCAGACGACAGGGTGCAGAAATGTACATACTGGCACATTGTGAGATTTCCCTGGCACAGTCGGAATAGAGAAGATGCTGCTGAGGAAGCTCAGCTGGGCTCATTGAAGACCTTATGGAAGGCCTCTAAAAAGGACTGAAGATTTGACACTAGAGGATTCCCTTTTTTCCATAGGTGTTTGAGTCATGCCAAGCCTCGCCAATGAGATGGGGTATAACGAAGGCCACCTTGGCCCAATCTGAAATGAGCTGATGAGCTAAGAGTTAGAACTATAGCATGCACTGATTAATGAACCCCCGACATAGTGCAGGGTCACCTCCATAGCATGGAGGAGCAGACAGACGGGGTCCGAAGTCAGGTACGTAGCTGGCAGACTATTGAGGCACATACAAAATTGTTGCATCTTGGATAGATGCGGATGTAGCCAGAGTTGACAGCGTGTCTAGATGGATGTTTACTGTCCGCAGGTAGGATATGATCTTGTCCTGTTGGTCTTTCTTTCAGGAGACTTCCTGGAACTAGTCAGAAATGGAGGAAGTCTCAGAGGTAGTAGATTCCATGGCTTAAGCAAACTTTTATGGACTGGGTGGTGGAACCACTGTGCCGTGATCCGAGGAGAGCCTAGAGGGGCATGACTAAGTGTCTCACCAAGTCCAACCTCAAAATCACGACAGCTGATAATACCGCCATCTGAGGAGGGACATGGGAAGCAAAACCAGGTGCTACACAAGGACTGACCTCGGGTACATGGCAGCTGACTCACAATGGACAGGTGGCAGGAACGGCCAGTAATGGTAGACTTGACAAGTACTGGCAGGCATGGCTGATAGACAGGCAAGCGTGCATGGCTGATAGGCAGGCAGGTACAGCAGATAGACAGGCAGGAGGGCATGGCTGATAGGCAGGCATGGCTAACGGACAGGTGGGAATGGCTGACAGACAGGCGGGCATGGATGATAGACAGGCAGGCCGATGCTGGCAGGAACTGCTGGTATACAGACAGGTGCTATGAAAGATATAACTGTTACACAGGTAGGCAAGGCAGACGTAATATACAGGGCAGGTATACTGGGATATGAACACTGGGGTCCTGAGGACTAACAAGCATGTAATGCTCAGGCACCTCCCATCATTTAGAGGTGCCATGAATAATAACAGTCTCCAACACTTTAGGATGGTGCAATCTGGCCCTTTAAGAGGGCAGGACCACGCTTGCAGGCTCTAAGCTCAGTACCCAGGGATCTAATGGTAGTGTGCAAACCCTAGGCAGTAGCAGCAGGAGACAGAGGAGGGAGTGAGGGTCCGTGGTGTTGATTGAATGAGTCAGCGTTTCTGCCCTCTGCCTCTTACCCCAGGCAGGGACCCTGTTACAGATTGAATGTTAGGCAGGTTATTTATTTGCCAGGTGGCCTTCTGTACTGTGCAGTCATATCCCAGGATCTTCACCAGCCCCATTTAAAGCTTTATTGCAATTGTGAAAAGTGCGCATGCATGTGTATGGCATGAGGAAGAGTTTGTGCGCATTATTAAAGGTGTTTTAGCGCTCTGATGGGCTCAAGTTATGTGTCCTTTTTTAGTTCAGTTCTTCAACGTAGTCCATTCACACCAGTATAGATCTCAGGACAAAAAAGCCACAAAATGGACCTGTAAAACCAGTATAGACAGTTGGCTCATGACTCATGAGCATACATTGTAATTTAGACCTTAGTCTACAGGATATTTTGCAACTTTGCATTTTAGTATTTTTTTTTTTAATTTCTCTTGTTATTCGTTGTCATACCGTTAACAGGCTCGGAGATCGGCTTTGATTAAATTCTTGCCTAAAGCATTTAAAATTGATGAAAGTCAGTTTGATGGCATTGACACGTGCTCCAGATGTTTGTGCAACTGAAATGGTTTTCCAGTCAATCACTTGAATAGAGTCATTAATCATAAAACAGATGTAATTGATATGTTTGCAGCTGTTGATGCGGGGAACTAAAATAGCCGTCTATTCAAATGAAACCTTCTTATGTCATATTGTTACAATGTTTCACTAGAAGCATTAATAATATCTACATATTTAGTTCCATGAGTGCAAGTTCTTGTCAACAGTAGGACCTCAGGCTTAAATGTTCACTCTGGGTTCACCAAGCTTGGCAAAATCTATAGAGGAAACAAAACTTTGTAAAATATAATATCTTTTTCCTCCACTTATAAATAACTTTTCCTCCACTCCCCGTCATCCATCCTTCAGGTTTGTAATAAGTGTTTTCTCTCACCCCAGTGCTAGATTGACAGCTACACTTCTCAGTACTGACATATGATGTAATTCATGCTCCAGCTATCTAGTAAGTGTTTTAGTTCACCCCGGTGCTTGATTCACATCTACACTGTGTGCTGAGTACTTCCATGAGATGTAATTCCTGCTACAGCTTTCTAATAAGTGTTTATTTCACCGAAGGCCTGGATTCGCATCTACACTGCTTGGTACTGCCATATGAAGTCACATGCTGCTGTACTCTGGTAAGTAAAGATGAGTGTATAGTTTAAAATTAAAGTTAGACAACTTCACCAAATTTTTCTCAAAGATTTGATTGAAATGCTGATCCCTTACTGTCCACCAGTGTACAAAGTATGATAATCTGCCAGATGTTCCAACTGTAGGCATTATGGGAAAGTAATTGCTGCTATAGAAAAGGCATGAGCCCCCTCCCTAATGCATCACCAGTGTGGAAAATGGTGCCTGGCAAGTTTTTTTTCTTTCTTTTTTTTGTGACTTGTGAATTAAATCTTAAAGTGTTTGAAATAGTTTGAAACCATCAATTTAAGGAAAATCAACTCGAACTTGATCTTTCACTGATCAATCCACTCACACCACTAGTAAGTGTCTTATTTCAACAAACTTTTGGGTTCACTGCCATACTACTCAATACTTTTGTGTAATATCCTCCATGCTGTAGTTTTCTAGTAAGAGTTTTATCTCACCTCATTATTGGATTCACAGCTACACTGCTGAGTACTGCTGTATAATGTCCTCCATTCTGCTGCTACTTCTCAATAACTGAAAATTAGGAAAACTAATTAACGTAATGGTCTGAAATATCATTACTAATCATACACTCAGACATCTCATTCTGAAAAGTCAAGAAAGAAAAAGCTAACTAAAGATAGTAGGGTATAGTAACTCAAAGACTCACATGAAAACATACCTAAAACAGATTTTATTTATATAATTTAAAATCATCAACATAATGTACTAAGCCTACACTTGGCAGATTAGACGAAACCAAAGATAGTGGTAGACATTACCAAAATACCCTGAATAACCCTGATATGCCCTCTTACATCCCTACCTTGGCACCCTAACTTGCACGCAATGTGGCGCCCCTGCTCACAGTCGGCTCTCCCTAGATCCTTACTATAAAACTCTGGCTACAAAAAATTAACAACAAACAACCTACAATGCCAACTGTTGTGAATGAGCAGAGGCTCCCTCTGGTGGTTACAGACAGTACTGAACCTTCCAGAGAGGAATGGCAATCTGGGATCACGGCCTGGACTGATATAAGGGATGTTCCCTCCCATGATGGTCGCCGGTGATCAACTGTTCTGGTCTCAATTGTGGTTCCTGGTTCATTTGGAAGTTTGCTGGTTTCTTGCCTGCATCTGCTGCTTTCAGATAAGATATTTTCTGCTTTTCTTTTTGTGCTTGCTATTTGCATTGTTTTCTGCACATTTGTGGAGGACAGCCAGGTCCCCTCCTGGGGCCTGAGCTCCTCACAGGTTGTCTGTAGCCACTGTTTGCTTTTTCCTGCTTTTTCAGCAGCTGCAGCTTGGTTTTGTTCACACTGAGATCTGATTTAGTGGGTGGCGAGATCGTGTGATCTCAGTATTTTTGTAATCAGAATTGTTGGATTTTTGTAGGGTTTTCTGGGTTGCAGAAAGTAATCTCTCCTGTCCTTTCCTATTTAGTCAGCTTGTGGCCCCAGCGTTTGCTCAATCTGTTTTCTGCCTGCGTTTGTGTTTTCATCTTGTCTAACCGCCATTATATGTTTGGGGGCTGCCTATTCCTTTGGGGCTCTACTCCGGGGCAGATAGCTTTCCTGTTTCTATCTTTAGGTGTAGCTAGCTCTCAGGCTGTGACGAGGCGTGTAGGATCAACGTAGGAACGCTCCACGGCTACCTCTAGTTGTGTGGTTAGTTCAGGTTTCTGCAAGCCATTAGTTACCAACATCTCAGGTGTTCGGCTGCCCTGCTGTTGTTCCTGTCCTCCTCAGCTACCGTACATAACAGCCAACCAGTGCTCAAAAGTGATGCCGCAGTGCCAGAAAGAGAGGGGGGGTGTGGGTAAAAAAACAATAAGTGAACCTAAATCTCTATTACCCAATGTAGAAAAAGGATGGTAGGAGGAGGTACAAGAGAGGAGGTAAAGACAGCTCAAAACTGACAGTCAATATGATAATATGAAGAGCCTAGTCCTTACATGTAAAATTGATTAAATGGTGTGCAAAAATAACCAAAGTGCTATAGTGCCATGTATGAACTATGGGTGCCTCCCCAAACAAAGATACAAACAAGAACAGCGTTCTACATATGCATGATTGCCATATAAACAAGATATTAGCAAAGACATATGAGTCAACAAGGCAAAATTCCCCCGCAATAATTGACAATCTCAGCATATTCTTGATAATTCTAATATGAGCTAAAGAGCAGAGACAAATCACTTCTTGCCTGTAGAAACAGTATTAATAATGCCCTTTAACAATACTGCCCATGTGGAGGTTCCCCTAGAAAAAAACAAACTTATTGCCCTATGCCCAGCTTAACACCATATAATCAAAAATTATCTGGGATCCATAGAAGAAAGTGCGTCAACGCATTTCCCTTCCATGATATAAGTTCATCAGGGGGCAAATGGTATACTCCATGTCAATAGATAAATGACATCAGACAGCAGTGACATCTCAGTTGCAGGTGTAGTCTACATAGAGGAAGTGAGGGGTTTAAATAGCTCGCTTGCTTCAAACCAAGGAGTTATGGCTAAAATAAGAGGGGATGAATCAGTCAGAAATCCATAACATAATGATGTCCACCAGTAAACGACTGTGCATGTCATTGTTCAGTTCAAACACTAGAGGTCATCATGTATACCTCATTCTTATCCCATTTCCTGTCCTGTCAAGCGCCTGCGCAGTAAGCGCACCTCCAGCCGATGGCGCGGGCGTATCAATAACTAACATGCATTCCATAACACACATGCGCACTCCTTGCACCTCCGGCCAGTGGCACAGGCATATTCATAACTATCATCATGTGTTCCATAACGTGCATGCGCACTCCGAGCACCTCCGGCCGGTGGCATAGTCGCCTTACCACCTCTGTGGTTACGATGGCGGATAAACTGCGCATGCGCTCGGCTGAATATACTCAGGGCATGCATCCGGTAGTGAGAATAAAATAACCCAATGGCCCGCAGTGACGCATGCGTCCTGAGAAGCCAGGTATGTCCGCGCTAAATGCCCGCAAACACTCAAAAACCGCACGGATACACAGATAACACAATCTACAGGTGATTCTGCAGAGACAAGCTGTGCCAGCAGATAAAAGAATGGAGCAAAAAAGTGCTAGATCATCTGACCGGGCCTCAGTATCTATATACTATCCCTGTTGGCAGAAGTGTATACAGGGGTGGATTAAGAGTAGCCAGGGCCCCGGGCTGTTCAGACTCTGTGGGCCCCCCAGTCATGTGACGGGCTCATGCGACAGGGTCATGCAATGGGGTCAAAATATACCTAAAACAGAACAGAGCTTACTACAGAAATATAGGAGCAAAACGGAGCTTACTACAGGATATGGGAGCAGAACGGAGCTTACTACAGAGATATGGGAGCAGAACAGAGCTTACTACAGAGATATAGGAGCAGAATCGAGCTTACTACAGAAGTATAGGAGCAGAACGGAGCTTACTACAGAGATATGGGAGGAGAACAAAGCTTACTACAGAGATATAGGAGCAGAACCAAGCTTACTACAGAAGTATAGGAGCAGAACGGAGCTTACTACAGAGATATGGGAGGAGAACCAAGCTTACTACAGAGATATGGGAGCAGAAACGAGCCCTAAGAAAAAAATAATGGAACCTGAGTGCCCCTATCAATACTAATAATGTCCCCATTTATAACAAATAATGTCCTCTGAGTGCCCACAAAGCTCTGAATATACAGAATGATGGTCCTACATACCACAAAACACAATATGATGGTCCACAAAGCCCTTTATTATACATTGAGGACCCCAGATCTCCCTATATATAGGAAAATGGCTACATAGCCCCTATATAAAATAAGATGTTCCCATTGCCCCTATATATAGTATGATGGTCCCCACTGCCCCTATATACAGCATGAAGGTCCCTATGCGTCCTATAGTATGAAGGTCCCCACTGCTCCTGTATATAGTATGAAAGTCCCCACTGCCCCCTATGTATATACAGTTGAAACCAGAAGTTTACATCCACCATATACTGTATAAAAATATAAATCTGCATGTTATTCTCAATATCTGACATGAAATCAAAATAAACCTTTCCTGTTTTAGGTCATATGTGTCTTTTTACATAGTGTATGGAAACTTCTGGTTTCACCTATATAGTATGATGGCCCCACTGTCCTGTATATATAGTATAAAGATCCCC